>JAJEKB010021681.1:1196452-1215273 GCA_022393335.1 Macrotrachela quadricornifera | reverse complement strand
TTGTTGTTTGTTCTCTTTCTTCCGGCTCTTCTGTTGTTGTTTGTTCTACTTCTCCAGACTTTGCTGTTGTTATTGGTTCTGTTTCTTTTGGCTCTCCTGTTGTTATCCGTTGAATTTCTGCTGCCAGTGTTGTTGTTGTCGTCTGTTCTGGTTGTACTACTACTGTTGTTGTTGTTGTTTTACGATTCTTTTTTGTTAAAACAACAGTTGTTGGCACAACGATAACTGTAATCACTAAAATACCAACAATGATACCAAAAATAATCCACAATTTTTTTCTCCGAGCTATTGCATTTCTAAAAAATGAATCAATTTTGTACTAATTCTTCTTGTACAATTATAGTTACATACTCTGTTGTTATAGATCCATTTAGTGTCGACGATGGATCGTCATCCATTGATAGAAATTATGATACTAACTTGAGATGTAAGTTTTATTACTTTGTAATGTACGTTGTTGTTCTTTCACTCTTTTTCAAATGAAATAATACTGATTCCTATAAAAGAGTTTTTATGAGATTTATTATTTACCGATAATTACTAATGGTATTCATCTGTTATGTTAATTTTTTTTGCATTTCTATTTTCTTTAAGTCATATATTACAAAAAAAAGTATTTTTTATGAAAATAACTAAATATTTATGTGATAAGTATTGATAAAAAAAAATAATTTAAAATACTTGTTTACTTCCGTTTTCATCCAGTGAATATGTTATGCGTAATTTGATAATAAATTATGAGAAAAATATTCAAAAGGAAGTTCGTCAGCAAACATATGTTCAGTTTTTAGCGACATGATTTTTAGATCATTATATTTATAATAAAAATGTTTATCAGTGTTATAGTAGATAAATGAAGTGTGTTTTTCTTGATTTTAATTAATAACATATTCATAATCAACGTCATTTTTCTTATCATTTTTTACTTTTAAAGTAAAATCAAAGAAAAAAAATTTATTTAAAAGAAAGAGGTGAATCACTGTGTACAGTTATTCAAATGATTCTGAATGGTTTAGTTTTTTTAGCGAGTAAAACCATATGGTAGTTTTTTATTATGTATACAAATGCTGTAATTCGATGATTAGATTTATACTTGTTTATTTGTTACACCATAGTTTAGATAAAAAATATCTAATCTTTTCTCTAACTATTTTCTTTAATTGAAACAATTTATAACAAAGGAAAATAGTGATGAAAATTTTCTGGACAAACAAATGATTAACATACATCAATACTTTTTAGTGTTCCAAAATTGAAATGCATTGCATCATTGGTAAAATTGTTTGTTATCTTTACGAGAGATTTGTGTTCCACAGAAAGATTTAACAAACGAGGTAGATGAGTATTTTTTCTGAAGAGAAATAATTCAACATAGTCAACATGTGCATATTTGAGATCGAGAAATGTGAGAAAAGGAAAGTCGTGAGAAACCTGTTGAAATAATTTATATTCGATCGGAATTCTATCATCCATCTGCACTTGTCGAACTTTATGAAACATGACACCTTGAAAAGAATTGTCGAGATCAAAATAATATTCGAAATCATATGGAAGTGAATAGACACGACATTTACCACCCCGTGTATTATATTTAGTACAAACATATGAAACTACTTGTTGATAACCTCTTCCACCTGTATTTCCTATTTCATCAAAAATAGAAAACACATTAATAATGAATATTGATAAACATTCGAGTCGTCCATCAAGTAGCAAAAGACAATCCGCAAAATTGACAATATTACTTTTTAATTTCATTAAAGTGGAAGACATATTATTTTGTTGTGCAATATAAAAAACAGGGGTCTCACACTTTCGTCTAGTAAACATATCACCAAAATTCAGATCAATTATTTGTTTACATAAAGATAAGATTAATGCAAAAATATTTGCAACAGTTACTGAGTGAATGTTTGTTCGTTTTTTTATGTCAATATTAAGATGCGTTATTTGCTTGGTAAGAAAATCACGAAGAACGAAATCATCTTTTATTAAAAATTCATTTTTATTTAACTAAATTTAATAACTAAAAGTAATAAAATACCTGTTAAATATTGATAAAGTATTTCATCTTGAAAATTTATAAGTGATAATGAATAAAATTGACTATAATTAGCAGCAAGAAGAGTTCGTTTGATTGAACCTTGTTCAACAGTAAGTTTATGTACTTGATGATCAATTCGAGGTAACACTTTAGAACAAATTTCTGAAAGAACTTGAGTATCTATCGAAGAACTTTGGTCATGCAATGAATTGATGTTCGTGACAGTAGTCATATCAAGATGATGAATATAAAGTGAATCAAATACTAATCGATGAAATCATCGATTAACATCCACAAGTGAATAAAAAACATCAACCATTTTCAATTTGTTGAGAATGATAACTAAAATTTCATCCGGTAAATCAAGTATATTGAGATGATTCTTATTTGAATTATTCATGTCTAACTAATAGAATGTCTTTATGTCAATCTATATATATATAGTGATTGTCGTCCATAAGAACAACGTAGGATAAATATTGATACCGTCATATTGTTCTATAATGATTGTATGATGATATCATTTTGGTTTTTCGTAATGGTTGGGGAGGTTCTCAGCTAAAATTTTGGTTGCATAAAAATTTTAAACTGATCAAAATCGATAATCAGAATGTGGTATACGATATTAAATCGAATCATCCTATAGTCACATATGAAAATCTATACACAAAACTCAAAGAATGCCATGAAAGAATTGGTCATCACGGTCGTAATAAGACCTGATTGGAAGTATGTATGGTAAATGTTTAAAAATGAATTACATAGTATATTTTTTCGATTTAAGATCAGTATGCATGGGTACCAATTGAGAGTGTAAAACTCTATTTCATAGTGTGATGTATGCTGTAACAGAAAGCAATTTCCCAAACTTTTAGCTGGTATGCGAAGGTTAATATTGAGAAAACAATAAATATAGTATTGCTTTATATTTAAGCAAAAATGCCATTCATCAGAAACGAAACCATGTTTAAATGCCCAGTTCAACATTTGTACTTTTGAAACAGAGTAACTAATAAAGACTATACATATCTAGGATTATTTTAAATTTTTCTACATTTCAATTTTTCCTCCAACATATACATATAATGGATTTCAAATAGTTCGATAAATGATTTTGATTACAGATGAAGTGATGCACAATCTAACAAGAATATTGTAACATCGTTTTTATAGAACATTTTTCGAACTTTCTAATTTTAGACATTAAAAGAATTTACATAAAAAATTTTCAATAGATATATAAGAATTTAGAGTTTAATTTATTTAGGCATATTTTAATCGACCATTGGTCGAACAGATCAATGCTAAAATACTCATTTATTGTCGAAAATGATGACTATATACATATGAAGAACTGAGGAAAAAGTCAATGAAAATAGAAGAAAGAATAATCATATGTATGTCATACTTGTTACGTGTACAAGAGAGTAAAGAAATATCTAAGATAAATGAAACACACTGTAAACACATAGTTTTTTTGAAAAAAATAAAAAAATATAAAAGAAAAATATTTGAATATTATTTAGTAATATCGACAGATTATGCTGTTTTTATGTTTTATTCATTTTTCAATTTAGTTATTTGTTAACAAACAGAACAAGAAAAATAATGCAAGCACATTTGCCTTTCTTTATCATAAGGGAAAGATTACACAGAACAAAACATGAGTCATTAATGACTAACCAACGAGTATTTCATCATATAAGTATGCATACCTTTTCAAATCTTTCTGACAACAAATTTCGCAATCGTTTTTTTTATAATATAAATTTCTCACCAATTTAACGTAAATAAATATATTTATTTATCAGTAGATTCATAACTATTTAGAAATAATGACGCAATTAATGCCTAATCTTTATGAGAATTTATTGTCAATATGTTCATCTAATGAAAGTTTTTATTATAAAGATGCCGTACTTGATTCAATAAAATATCGTACATTCAATTATCGTCTTTGTTCATATACAACATTTCATTCATATCCTAATGCATTAAATTGTCGTGGAACAATGTTTAATATAAATGATCCAAACAATATTAAATTAGTTTCATTACCACCAGAGAAATTTTTTAATTATGGAGAAGGAAATGGTTCTGATCAACATGAACAAGGAAAATTAGGAGATCAAATGGACAAAATGGATGGATCATTAATTTCAACATTTATACACTTTGATGAAAATAATAAACCAATTGTTAGATTGAAATCAAAAACATCATTAACTTCATCTCAGGCATTAGAAGCAATGATATTATTAAAAGGTAATCAATATTAGTTTTTAATCATTATTTGAAGAACAAATTCATTAGATTAGAAGAATGAATTATCTTCAAACAAAAATTTTTTAAAATCGGATTCAGTTACTCATCTCTTAACTATATATTATCATGTTAACGCATAAAATTGATAGTAGTTGAGAATGATATTTAATCTTGATTGATGTAATATAATAATTGTCTATTTTAGGTAAACTGAAAAATGAGATCGAAAATTTAGTTAATCTTGATTATACAATAAATATGGAATATACATCACCATCAAATCGTATCGTTCTTCATTATCCTCAATCTGCATTAACTATACTCTCAATTCGATCTCATCAAACTGGAAAAACAATATTTGCCCGTCATCTTCAATCGTTTCTCATAGAAAATAATTTTCAAACAATTCTCGAACATTTAGTTCCATTTAAATCAATTCCATGTAATCTTTCTCATAAAGAACTTTGTCAAAATATTCATAGAGAGACTGAAGGTGAAGGTTATGTTATTGAAATAATTCGTGCAGATCAATCATCGTATTTAGTCAAAATAAAAACTCATAAATATTTGCATTTACATCATTGTAAAGATAGTGTTAATTCACCCCGACGTTTATTTGAAATTGTAATCAATGAACAATCGGATGATTTGAGATCATTATTTCAAGGTGATTCAGAAGCTGTGGAAACTATTAATAAAATGGAAGAACAAGTAAGACCAAAATTCAATCAAATAGTTAAATCAATTGAACAATTTTATGAAGAAAATAAATCTTTGTCGAGAAAAGATTATGCTATACTAATTAACAACACACCATACATCAAAATATATTTAGGATTATTGATGAATCTTTATTCGGGTAAAGTCAATGATTATAAACACTTTGCAATAACTCATGGAAAAGATATTTTTGGAATTAATGACAAATCTCAAGTATCATCACAAACCAATGCAGAAGAAGAAGATTAACAATTAGTCTTTTATATTACCTTTATATTTTATTATTTTATCGTAACCAATAAATTTCATTCATTTTCATTTCACTGAAGTAATATTAGAATAATGTGCACATGTCAAAAATCTCAAAATTCTAGTTTTCAACGTATTTTGATTTTAAGAAATAATAAGTTAGACGAACTTCATATTTTGAACACTCATGAGCTTTCACGAAAAATCATTTTTAATTTCTGTTGAAAACTGCACTCCTATATTTTAGAAACAAATCGTTAAATTTATTTCATTTAGTAGATCAATAGATAGAAGTTGAAATATGAAACGATATCAGTTAGTTCGATGTTAGATTTTATGTATTCGATCAGTTTTGATCATATATACATCGACAATGACTTGCCGTTTATATGCCGAGAAAACTGTTATTTATGACGGTATATCGACTGCTGAAACATTGATTTAACGATTTCCAAATTGATTTTTACATTTGTTGTGTAAATTTCTTGTTACTAAAGAATGGGTAAAAGCTTTTGAAAGAATCATAGATCAGATCAGAAGTAATTTTAAGGGGGAAACAACGTACCCCCGTACTCCGAGTACAATCGGAGTATTTTGTTTTCATTTTGATACGACTTCAAATGATCTGTTATTCTAGAATATATTGTTCAATACCGTTAAAAGGGCTTCGAAATAAAAATATCGACTAACTCTGCATTTTCAATGATATTCAAGAATGAATTATATTAGATTTGTTATATTTCCTGTATTCCCGGTGTACTCGGAGTACGTCATTTCCCCCTTGGAACTCCTTCTACAAGCATGGGACCAACAGTGTGGTATGATTTGACTGTAACCTTGCTCAAGTCGAGCAAAGTTCTTGTTACTGATGGTCACGGATCAGCCACATATCTGTCTAGTTCTGAAATATATGATCCATCAACAGACCAATGGGATATTATTGCAAGTATGATAACAGCACGTTCGGATTAGGGCGAAATTCTTATCACTGGTGGTGAAAAAGTTGGACAATGATCTAACTATTGACCATTTCTATCTACAGGAATATGTTTTAACAGGAACCAATAGATTGAATGCATGTTTCATGACATTAGCAATTTAGATTCATTTGCCCTTTTTATTGACATCTGTGGACATTAAAATGCGTTGAAACAATTATTTTAAGGTGAATAAGTCTAATTTTAGTAAAAATAAATGGTTAAAATCTGTTGAATCATCATGCTTGTGCACAATAAATGCACCGTATTTTTGAAAGAATGCATTGACAATGGATACGCCACCAAATCAAAACAGAAATCGAACCCATATCATCCAATATGATGTTAACCGGTACGATCCCAACAAAACAGAGCTTTTATGTGTTTGCGTGCAAATACTGGATAGAAATCAACAATTTATATATGAAACCGGTTCATTTATTTCGTCTTTATTTCCGTGGCACCTTTTCGACAAAAAAAAATAACAGAAAACTATACTTTTGTTTGATGGTCATTAACTTTGAGTCGGCTATTCAATTGAGAATCTTTAGCTAATTTGCTTGAGAACCATCGCCGTTTTCACCAACAACGATACTTCCTTGTTTTGTTCATTTGAGCCAACGCATTATGCATCAGTATCCATTGTTGCAAATGATAAAATATCAATTCCGTTGCTTTCTCTATTTCTGCCAGCAACTACTTGACCACTCGGGTCACCAGGCCATCACTTCATAATTCGATGATCCCATGTGTCAGCGATGTACAAAGTTTAATCACCATCAATATACAAATTAATTATATAGGTGACAAAATTGATTGAGATTATTGCCTCCCTCATTTCTATCAGCTACAGTCATGCCATTCTGCGTCTATTTAGCATTAAGAGGAATCTGTGATGATGCTGAAATAAAAGAGAAAAAAAATAATGGAGTTGTATCAATCGAAAGACAAGATGTTCAATGAATATGATTCGAATGAATTGAAAAAGCTTTAAAATGGAAGAAAATTCCAAAGTTCTTATTGTTAAATAAATGTTTTATGTGATTCATCGGTTTGTTATAGATACAATCAAAATGATAATATTTTCCATGGTTAGTAAAATTAACTCAATGTTAGAAATTTGAAGAAATGTCGTCCGACTTACCTAGAGAAGATTGTTTTGAATTTTCTTTTGTAAACATGTTAGACAGTTGATGATTTATTTGATAGACGAACAGTTCAATCGTCAAAAATTTAAATAAATAATCAATTTCTTCATTTTATTTTTATTGGAAAGGACTTAAATAAGATTTCATATTCAACTGGTGGCATTCTAAGTGGATTACAAATATATACGAGATAAACATTATGCTTTGATTAATTTTTCTCTAATGGTCTGCTTTGGAAAAAAAACAAGATATCATTAAAATATATAAGTAGTCCATTTATTAAAAAAAAATGATCATTAATTATTTTATAATCAAATGACTATCATATAAAACTATAAAATTAGTAAGAGAAATATTTATCGTTCTAATTGATTGTAATAGTATTTTAAATAAATTTTCGTTGAATAAAATGATGATGAAAATTTAATAAATTTTCATATATATTAGGTGGAGGAAAAGATGAATTAAATGCTGATGGTGGTAAATCAATAAGACTACTTAAATTCATCATACATGGATTAGTTTGATCATATGTATAATATTGATCAATTTTTGTTTGTTTATTAATAACACAATTATTTTCTGCTGAAATATTTCGACTATTGCATATTGATATAAAAGGTATTGAACTATTTGTAGCAATATAATTTTCATTAATAAATAAATTATTTGCATTATTACATTGAAGAAATCCTTGACTATAATTTCCAAAATAAAATGTTGATGATTTTATTTGAATATTATTTATAACTGGAATTAATTGAATTGGATCAGGTAATATAGTAATAATACCTTTTTGTTGAGCAATACCTTCATTATTATTAATATAAATATTTTCAATTAAAGAAATATTTCGTGCTTCAGGACCTTCATGCCAATACATTGATGGTTGAATAAGAATTGCTGGACCACTTGTTCGATTAAATAATGATTGTCTTATATCAATATTTCGAGTTTCTAATAAAACACCTCGAGCTCGATTATGTGAAACAGTAAAATTTCGTATAGTTAAACGAGATGTATTACCAACACAAGCCCAATCACCAACACTTACATTTATTGATTTAGTAAAGATAACTTTTCTTGAATTTGTTGAATTAAATATTAATGAACTAACTATTCCATTTTCATGTATTGTAAATGGTTGTTCATGACTACTAAATTCTAAATTTGTACCAATTTCAAAATTAAGTGGTTCAGTCCAATTTGTTGCTTCAATAATAATCGTATTTGGATTAATAACTTCTGTTACTAGAAAAAAAACTCCATGAACATTTAAACCATCATCACCCATACCTTGACATTTACTATCTGATATAGAAATATATTCTCTTGTATCTGCAAAATGCATACAATCTACAATTGAACTCATCCAACGACCATTATATGGTATTAAATGATAATTAATAATATTTAATCGTTTTGCTCTTAATGTAACAAAGCCCATACCCCATGATGTATAAATTGTTATCGATTGAATAGTAATATCGGTTACATCTTGACCATAAATAGCATCACCTCTAAATGCATAACGAGCAACAATAGCATCTCCTTTACGAAATTTGCTAGGTTCATTCAATGGTAAACGTATTACACCAGGTGAAACAATAGTAGTAGTAACATTATTAGGAGGTATTTGATAAATTTCATATGTATCTGAACCAAAAGCTGGTCTCATTTCTATAGGATCATATCGAAGAATAGCTTGAACTTGTCGATTAATATCAGTTTGATGAGGTGGTACAACTTCAACATCAAGATATTTATCATTAACATTAACTACATATCCAGCTGTAAATGGAAGTGGATTATAATCAATAGAAAATAATGTTAATTTTAAACCTTGACAATATTGTGCACTAAATATTGTAAATTGATTATAACCAATTAAAAATGTTTTATCAATTCCTACTCCTGTTATTGTTAAATTAGTTGCATTAATTATTGAAATTGTTGATGATATTGCATATATACCATATCCAAAAATAATATCACTAATAAATCCATAATTAATTGCTTCATTAATAGCTAATTGTATTCCATTTGTATCATCAAGATTATCATCTGGATAAGCACCATAATCGGATACAAAGAAAGTTTTTCCTTTAATTAATGAAGATTTTATTGACAAAATTATTACGATGAACAATACATAAATTAATTTCATTTTCTTTCTAAAAATAAATCTTAAAAGACGTATAGAAACAAAACATAGGTTATCATTATCTATTTTTTTTTATATTTCAAAAAACGTACTTTTTCTTGGAGTATATCGAAAGATAAGAATAATACAAAGAACGTTTCTGTTGTCTAAAAAGATATTTTTATTCAAATTTATGCAACTGAAGATTTAACCATATACTATTACCTTGATCCGAGTATACTGAATAGTTTTTTTGTGCATCGTTAAGTGATTATCAATCATTTGAAAGGATTTAATATTCAATATTACCGAATGTACTAAAAGTTTTGCATATATATCTCAACATAAAAGTTAATGTTAAAACATTGAATTGTTTTTAAAAAATGCGTCTTGAGAATAATAATACATTTTAATTGACTTATGGTTAATGGTCTTTTTCATACTCAAACGAGTACAGCTATATGAAAATGCTATTAATTTTTGAACATTAATTTTTCGATAAGATTTTTTTTATTTAAATCAGTATTGAGTACCTACTTGATGATTGTCATATTACTTTTATTCACGAAAACAAAGTAAAATTATATAGAAAAAATGAATTATCTCAGTAAATACAAATGTTTTTAAAATATCATAAACCTTTGATACATCCGATATACCGTTAATATAGAATGAGTCGAATTTTATTCACAGTAATAACTTTCTCTTTTCTGTTATCATAAATGAAAAGACTAAACAACA
The DNA here is from genome assembly GCA_022393335.1 of Macrotrachela quadricornifera. Taxonomy (NCBI): domain Eukaryota; kingdom Metazoa; phylum Rotifera; class Eurotatoria; order Philodinida; family Philodinidae; genus Macrotrachela; species Macrotrachela quadricornifera. The sequence goes on along the minus strand of JAJEKB010021681.1, from coordinate 1,204,986 downwards.
ACATAATGACTCATTCTTACATATATAAAGAGCAACAATAAAAATGATTCATATCATCATATAATATTTTCGTCGTTAGTTGAAATCATATAAAAAAAACACATGTGAGAAGAAAATGTTATTCTTATTTTTTCTTTATTATTCATAACTTATATAAAACTATCTTTGAATATAGACTTCGATTAAAATGAATTTTGAATTATTACCTAATGAAATAATTCTTGATTTATTTGAATATTTTTCGATTATTCATCTTTTTCATGCTTTCTATGACCTTAATTTACGTTTTAAAACACAACTTTTGATTCATTTTCGAAAATTTTATCTCGATTTTCAAATAATATCAAAAACTAATTTTAATCATATTTGTCAAAATTATCTTCCATATATTATCGATCGAATTCTTACTCTTCGTCTTTCAAACGATGATGATACTCCACAACAAATTGAACTTTTTCTTTCTCGTAATCATTTATTACGGCAATTTACTTCTTTACAATCAATATCATTATCACATGTTCGATCTCTTGAAACACTCGACAAATTAATGATTGAATGTTCATATCTTCCTTCTCTTACACATCTTACTTTTATTGATGGTCATATATCAATGAATGAAGATGATGCAAAACGATTATTCAATCAAATATGGAGTTTACCAAAATTAACATATTGTCGCTTAAGTATTAGTTTTGCGTATGAAAATTATTTTCCTTATCCAACAATTATTTCAACATCACTTAAACATTTAGATATTCAACATACTTCATGTCATTTATCTCAATTAACTCATCTATATCAATATACACCTCATCTTAAATATCTTTCTATTAATTTTGAAAATAATCCTGATAATCTTGAATTATCATTACCTATTTTATCAATAAATCGATTAAAAATTTTATTTTATAGTACAATAGATGTATTAGAATGTCTTTTACGAAATGTGCCTGATTTATATCATTTAACATTTGAAGCATATCATATATGTATAAATGGATATCAATGGGAAGAAATGATTAAAAAATATTTATTAAAATTAAAAATTTTTCAATTTAAAACAAGTTTTTTACCATCTGATAATGAACATAAAGAGAATAAAATGAATGAAATACTTGATTCATTTCGTACAAAATTTTGGATTAATGAACATCAATGGTTTGTTCGATGTCATTGGTATTCTCGAGATGAAGAAAGACAAGTTGATTGTATTGAAATTTTTACTTTACCATATACATTTAAAAATTTTTCTACTTATTCCAATTGTCATTTAGCAAAATCAACATCTTTACATGATAATGAATATTTAATATGTAATAATGTTAATCATTTATATTATGGACCTTCCAATTTTTTAAATTCAATTACATCTCGTATTCGTTTTTATAATATTCAACATCTTTCATTATCATTTCCATTTAATAATGAATTTTTATCAGTTGTTTCTAAACTCGATCAACTCAATTCTCTTTATGTATTTATAGATAAAAATAAAAGTCTTGATAATATTCAATCAGAATTACAATCTTTACTTAATCAAGCGCCTCGTCTTTATTCATTAAGTTTTGGTCCATGGCCACTATTTAATACTCAAATGCCACCAATGAATATTACAAGTAATTCAATTCGAAAATTAAATTTACAAGGATATGATAATAATTATGAATGGCGTTGTTATAATGATGAACAATGTATTCAATTAAGTAATTCTTTATTAGGTAAACAATGTGAAACACTTTTAATTAAAGTTAAAAATCGAACTAATGTAATTGATCTTATAAATAATATGCCCAATCTTCAAGCATTAAATGTTCGATGTGAAGATGATAATTATATAAATGAGAACGATTTAATATCATTAAAAGAAGATGAATTGATAGAATGGTTACGTAATCATTTACCATCAACATACATTATTACAAGAGATATCAATCTTATTGGAGATATTCGATTATGGATACGTTGAAATTTTATATAAAGCTGATTCTTATTTATGACTATGTGGTTTTAATCATTATTAGATATAATATATTCTCGAAAACTCGATAGAAACAATCAATAAAGTCTATTGTTCAGAATAATTTTTTTTACACAATTTATTTTATAAAATGAAGAAATCTTATCAATATCCCATATCTTTATTTGTATCCTCAGCACAAAATAAACGAAATATCACTGTTTTGTCATTTTAAGTAATCAAATATGTATCTGTAATATAAAAATTCGACCAAACTGCAATAATATAGAGAGACTATCGAAAACATATAGTTTTCTGTTAATTTTAAGTAGGGGGTATATGAATAAAGATGAAAAGTTTCTTATAGATAATATTTCAAAACAAGATTTTGATATGTAGTATTTACAGCAGGTTAACTTTCCTTTTCATATTTAGTTAAAATGTTGATATATAATTTTCTAAAGTATGAAATCTTATTAGTTTTAATATTTATGTTTTCTACCAAAAGAATATCAGTAAGACGCTATTGGATGAATAATTTCTTTTATATTACATTTTTGAGATTTCATATTCGTACTGTTTCATTAATGTCTTGTCCTAGTTTGGCGGCATTTATTTGTTCCGGCATATTAGGATTTGCACGAATTTTCTGAATTCATTCATAAATAGTAGACGGATTGTTATATTCTTTTTTCGTATTTATTTCATTCAATTTTTCGAATGATTACAAATTTAGTTTATTTATTCTTGAATTTGACAGAGATTATTTTTATTTGTAATCATTTTGTATTAAACCTATCAAAAATGGATCTTCTTTTCTTGAATGACTATTATGCATTAAAAGCTGTGTAAATTCATTGCTGGCTTTACGTAGTTCTTGAATCATATTATCCATTTGAGTTCGACCGTACTTTGATGGCTTATTTAAAAGTTCATATTCCAATAAATAATCAATTGAAATATGTTCACTAGAAATATATGAGCATTGCTGACAATGATTATATATTTCGTGTAGATCATCATTTGCTACCAAAAAATTCCCAATATTCATAAACTCTGGATTATAAGAAAGACATCTACTTGCTGGATGATGAATAACTTGTGAAACTAATTCGATTGTATTTTTTTGGATATTTAAGATTTAATAAAATAATATTTCGAAGGATATTTCTCATTGTTTCTAACATTGGACGAATCATACAAGTAATTTCAATTTGAGCATGTTGAATTGATTATCGTTCAGTATGTAAATGATACATTTTAAATTGTATATATGTATAACTAATAAGACGATTTGATTCACTTACTGAAATTGACCAACTCATTTTGTATTATCACTTTTCATCATTATTAAATTCAATTTCATTCTTTAAAATTTGAGTAGAGAACTCATATCTCCTGGAATGTAAAATACCGATCGAGTATTAGTGAAACAAAAAATAATATTTTCATCAATATTTGGTCCTAGAAAATCGAATAATTGAGTAAGACATGTTGAAAAATAGTTATTTAGTCGTCCTGTAATTGATTTAAAAAGAAAATATATAGCATTCAAATGTGATATATTATTAATATATTTAAAAATATGTTTCATATTGAGATCATCTTGATTAGTACTTCGTGTATCACCAAAACCAGGTGTATCAATAATATGTAGTTTTTTTCCGTCAATATGATTAAGATCAAATACATAAGATCTACAATATTGTGTTATAGATTGATCTGGATAATCAAAATCTTCATCATTGAAATGAACTATACTACCTCAAAGATATTACTATAGTAGTTGTGATGGAAAATGCAACAGGTATAAATACAATAGGTTTTGTTTGATGCAGCCTGTTCAAGTGTTGTAAAAAATTGCATCAAGAAGAAGAACATTGACAGCATTATCATTTGTTGATGAAGATGTGTACTGTTTGTGTATATCTACTTCGTTTGTCTTTTTGTTTGATGGTCATGCTCTTTGATCAATTTATCACGGAATATACTGAATTTTGACTGATGTTTGCCGTTCATAATATCGTTAGAACAAAGTATTTGATTCGCTTCCTTCTTTGCTATTAGTTCACTTATCAGCACTTCTTCATAATCATTTTTATTTATATTTAGTTCGGCTACGTTGCGATATTCAAAATGTTGTTTTTGTAAATAAATGATCAACTGTCCTTTTGTCTCTAAATCATTTACATTTCGAGTTACTTGATCAGTGCAATTATTCAATGTCTTGTGTGTATGATATTGAAATATCTCACTAAGCTTAGAAATATCAATGCGCTTACGATGGACGTCCATAATCAATTGTTTAAGTTGTTTTTGCACATTCAACAATTGCTCTTTCAGATGTCCATATAAGAGATTAGGTATAATACTAGTGATAGAGTGTTCTAGTCTTTTCTTTGTATCTAATAATTGTGTCAAATATTGTTCGAATTCATTAGCCAATGTTGAAGAAAGGAGTAAAAAATTGACTTCAGCTCCAGTATAGCTAGGGTATATGTATTTAATAGGCTTTAGCTAATATTCTATTGGATGATAAGTGTTAACTTGTTCATTAGGTTCATTTATGTATTGACAAATAGTGAACACAGACGCCATATTTCTCAAATCAGGTATATTCGAATAAATATTTATCGTAGTATTCTTTTCTATTAGTTCTTCATCATGTAGAGAGAACATCTTATTGTTTTGATCATCTTTCAAAAATCTTCGAACTTCTCAAAGCATATCATCAGTAGTTTTAACTGTATTACTTGCAGGTAGTAATTGTAAAATGACAACAATATTGATTCCCCAACTGACATCAGTAATAATATGCGTAGCAGTGGTTTGACAATTTTATTATTTATGAAATTTTTTGGATTTTGCTGTTGAGTTGCGAAGTTGTTCAATTCGATTTACAGAAGTATAGTATAGAAAACGAGTGTATTCATTTGTTGGATGGGAATAATCAACGAGTGCAGCCATACCAGTCCTCGCTGTTGGATTCAAAAGAACTGATTTAATCGTAGAACAGCTTCAATACCAATCCTTTGAAGAAGATTTTGACTTTTGTCTGTATTTCCATTAAAAAGTTCACAGGATACGGACGTATTGGATTCAGAAGAAGTTTGGTTGATATCCATATTGAGTTGTTCGAGTACGAAATCTCCACATACATCATATAGTGAATCAATGCGCTCAGATAATCCAATGGCCGTACGCTCTAAGATAGTGGATTATGAATCATGATGAGTTTTTGACGACTACGTTTCCAATAGTCATTTGTGCATATACGTCTTGATTATAGAGTAAATTGTGATGACAATAACAGGAAACTCGATCAGATGAAAATATAACTAGGTATTGTAGTATGATAAGGCCGCTTAGGAAAAAGAATTTTATGTCATGAAATTAAGACCTTACTAAAAAAATATTAAGACGCATTGTTTTATATGATTTCTGTATTTAGAAACTAATTCCTTTTTATAAATAACACATTATCAAAAATATGCTTAAACGTTGTACTTACTTTCTACTTCGTTAAAGTCACATTTTGATACATCTATTTATCTTGGTTGTGTTGAAAGCATTTCTTTTCTTATAGTAACAGATATCATTCATTACACAGCAACTTTGTTTTTCTTTTCTCATAATTGATGCATGACGAAGGAACAAACATCGTGAACTCTCATCTTATGATAATGAATGGATAGTTTTTATTTTAAATTTTCTACAAACTATGGAAGTTATTCCATAAGAAAAAAGAATGTCAAATATTTTTACATGTATAAATTATACATCAAAACTTTTCAAAGCTGTTGATGAAGAAGTTTTTTGATGTTTTGAGTTATTGGAAGTATCAAAATTATATTGTTCATTTTTATGTTTTTCTTCTTTGTGATGAATAGCTGCCATTTGTTCACGTATCATTGGATAATAACAGATTGTATTGATCCATTCATAGATCATTTGTAAATCTCCATGTTTTTGATTCGATTGTATTATCTTCATTTGTTCTTCATATTTAATTATAAATTTTTCTAATTCTTTAACTAATTCTAAATTCAAATGATTGGATTCTTTTGTTGCACAAATGTGTTTTTCTTCATAAATAATACGTTTTAAACCAATTAGAAAAGGATCTTCTTCTGTTGAATGAGCAACATTTATAAGAAAATAAGCAAATTCAGTACTTGCAAGACATAATCGATTTAATATATCATTCATTTCATTTTGTTGTTGTTCATGAAATGAATTATTTATAATATCATAACTAAGAACATAATCAGTTAATATATGTTGATTAGACTCACATTGACAAGTAAGACATTTATTTCGAAGTTGATGTGGATGATCAGGTAAAATCCAAAAGTTATTAAGTGGAAATGGATCACGTTTGCATGAGATACAGAATGCGAGTGGATGATGAATAGCTTTAGGTTGTAATTCAATAGATTTATTTGAATCACTAATTTTCCATAAGATTAAATTTCGAAGAATATTTCTTATAGTTTCTAATATTGGACGAATCATATTAATAATTTCAATTTGAGCATGTTTAATTGATTGCCACCCATGATGTAAAGAATAAATACTTAGTTGTGTTTGAATATAATTAAGAAAACGATTTGATTCTTTAACTGACGTTGACCAACTTATTTCATATTCACGTTTTTCTTCATTATTAAATTGAATTCCATTTTGTAAAGCAACTAAATAACGAAATGCTTCATTATCAAAACAGAATGTATTCTCTTTATTAAATGGAATATTATTTATTGAAAATGATTCTAACATATTTCGAAGTAATGGAGCTGTATCTCCAGGTGTATAAAATGTTGAACGAGCATTCGTAAAACAAAATATAATATTTTGATGAGCATTTGGACCAAGAAGAGCGAATAATTGAGTGAGACATGTACGAAAGAAGATATGTAATCGTGTTACATTTGATTTAAAAAGAAAACATACAGCATTCAAATGTGTAAGATTATTAATATACTTTAAAGTAAGTTGTAGATTAAGATCATCTTGATCAAGACCTCGTGTATCACCAAAACCAGGTGTATCAATAATACACAATTTTTTTCCATTGATATGTTTGAGATCAAATTGATAGGATTTACAATATTGTGTTACTGATTGTCCAGGATGATCAAAATCTTCATCATTTGAACTATTAAAATCTCCAAATTTAATGAGATGTTCATTAAAATTATGGCCAGTTGTTATAAGAAATGAAACAGGTATGAGTGTAACTGGCTTATTCTTTTCAGCTTGTGCTAATGTATTGAATGTAAGATAGTTGACAAAAGCATTAATAAAGGTCGATTTGCCTATGCCTGTCTCACCAAGAAGAAGAATATTAATACAGTCGTTATTTGGTAGTGATGATGAAAAAGTTTGCTTTTTTGTAAATGATAAAGATGAATTTTGTCGAGGAATTTTGTTATTTGATGGCAATATCATTATGTCATGTAATTCAAAGGAACAATAGGAAAAATCAGCATAGATAAGACGTAAATTTAAATTAGTCATACGTTCTTCAGCTAATTGACGCATCAGTTTATTTATATTCGATTGATTATTGCTGTACAATATATCATTAGAACAAAGAATACGATCGTATTGATAATTCTTTACTAATTTACGTTCCAAAGTGTATTCATTATCAGTTTTATCTATATGATATTCGGCTGCGTTGTAATATTTAAATTTTTGCTTTTTCAAATTACTAATAAATCCTGCTTTTGTTTCTAAATCTTCTAAATTTTGATTTATTTCATCTATAGTATCATTCAATGCTAAGTCCATTTTATTACGTAATGTTCGATTTAACGAATCATTAGGAGTATTATTTAATAATTTGGGAAGTCGTTCGATTCTGTTCATATATCGATATATCAAACGTAGTTGTTGTTTTTGTACTTTCTGTAATCTTTCCTTAAGACAACCATGTAATCGATACGACATATCACCATTGAGTGTCATATCAAATTTTTTCATTTTACCTACTACTTGACGAGTATATTGTTCGAAATCATGATTGGTAGTTATCGGTATAGGAACAATATTATATCCAGAATCAATATTATGAGAATTTTTCCATCGAATCTTTCGAACAGTAGACATCATGTGAATATTGATACTATTGTCTTGTTTTAATCTACATAAAAACAAGTATTATGTGAGAAGTTCAGATGATCGACAGTCTCGAGAATTTGTCTTTCTATAAATGTCAGTATTTATTTTATTATCAAATCGAAATATTTCAAATGATAATGAGACAAAATTGTTTAGTTCAGAATGAGAGTTTATTATTCTGGACTACATCTCTGTTTTTGTTATAACAAAAATGTATTTTATTTTACCAATAGATATATTTTTTCTTATTTGTCAAGGAAATGTTTATAAACTTTTGTTCCTCTAATAATACAAAGTTTAGATATAGTTTCAAAATTTATATTTATTACCACTAATAATATAAGATATACATATATTTGAATATTTTTCATAAATAATAGCTTCAAATTTATTTTTTTTCTCTGTTCATATACATCTTACCTTCACACTATTGATTTTTATATTCTTTTTT
>JAJEKB010021681.1:1128095-1181673 GCA_022393335.1 Macrotrachela quadricornifera | reverse complement strand
CGTAAACGACCGAAATCGGGCGTGGACACTTGGGACGGTTTCCTCGTAAGCTTAATTCTTTAATGTTCAGTCTCTAAAAGCAAAGAGAAATAGGAAAATTACTATCTTCAAGCCTTATCACGATAAACAAAAAAAAACAGATGTGAGTGATGTTTTCACCTTCTTTTTCAATAGAATGATGGCTCAATGATAAATAACATGATCAAACTTTCTTTCATCATTATATGTTGATGAACAAACAACAAACTATTTCGTATTTGTAAAAATTTACCATAATTTTTTATTCTTATTTCCGAGGAAAACCAGTATATTCTTTATTTCTGAAATTCAATTATGAATAATTTACTACAATGATGATTCATATATCTGTAATATTAATATACAAAAAGAAACAAGATAAATATAAACTCTTATCATCACATTTTCTTTTCAACAAGTTGTGTAAGATAATAATAAAAAACAATTTATGCCTTCTTATTGTTTTTTGGATAAATTTCCTGTAGAAGTCTTACATATAATATTTAATTATACATCTATCTTAGAACTTTATATAACTTATTTTAATATTAGTGATTATATCAATGCTGCCCTACGTTCTTATCCTATAACTTCAATTAATTTTAAATCATTAAACCACTATGATATAGATTTTATTTGTCATTATATTAAATCTGAACAAATTTTATCATTAACATTTATTGATAATATTCATATAAATGGTCAATTAAAACTTTTCTTTTCTTATTTTCAAATTGGACGATTTACTCAACTTCGTTCATTAACATTAATTGATATTGAAAATAACTTACTTGAATATATATTATCAAATTTAAATAAACTTGATCAATTACGTTCATTTTCATTAGATAGTACAAAAAAAGATCATATGATTGATCGAGATCATAAATTACAATATTCACAAATAATATTAATGTTATTTAATACATGTACTAATTTATTAACACAATTAAATCAATTAACATTACTTAATATTCATGATATACCATTAAAATCATTTTTTCATCTTAATCATTTAAAAATAATACAATGTTCAACAATAGAATTAGAATATATTTGTAAAGAAATTGTACAACTTAAATCATTTAATATTTCTATACAAGGTGATCCAAGATGTATTAAAAATCTTTCTTCTCTAACAAAATTGATTCGACTTAAATTAAAACTTGAAGGTAATAAAAGAAAAGAAAAAAAACAAAATCTTTTTATTAGATATAAATTTTTCCCTTTAGCTTCTAACAATATATCAATGGATTTAATTGAAGAATTTCTACCAAAATTAATTCATTTAAAATATTTTGAATTTCAAGCTGTTAATGGTAATGATTTAGATGATGGACAACGATGGCAAAAATTAACACAAACATTTATTACATTTGATTTTAAATTTAATATAAATTATATATTTGAAAAATTCATTTCATTTTCGACATCATTTTGGTGTATAGAAAAACAATGGTTTGTTGTTTATCATAATGGAGAATTATATACTATTCCTCGTTTTGCTCCAAAAACAATGAATTTAAATCATTTATTACCTATTATTCCAAATTTTTCAAATCCTATTATTTTCTATGAATCTATTAATGAATTAATGTTATCAACAGAATCAGATGAGACTACTTACTATTTTCCTAATGTAAAAATATTAAAAATAAATTCTGGTTTTCAAATTCAAAGTCTTTTAAAACAAGTAGATTTTAGTCAAGTAAAACATTTAATTTTATTATCAGGAAATAGTTTATCAATGTTTTTACAAATATTACCTATAATGCCTTGTCTTAATGAATTAACAATTAAAGGTTATTTAATTCCATATTTAATTGAAAAATTACAAAATAATATTATTAAACAAATAGAAGTTTTAAATTTATCTTTTTGTTATTTTGAAGATCAATCTATTACTAAAATTTTATGTTATCATTTTCCTTATATTAAATATTTAAATATATCACTTATTCAAACAATACAAGATATTACTTATTTTATTCAACACTTAAACTATTTATTAAATGCATCATTTGGTATGAATTCATTAGTTGAAAAAAATCAAACACAATATTATCAACAATTACAAACAATTATTAATAAAAAATATACATCTCAAATTATTATTTCACCACATAAAACTTTATCATATGTGTATATATGGGTTCATGAACATGTAAGTTAAATTATTATTAAATATTATATTAATAATATTTTTGTAGCATTCGTTATCATCGTTTATTGAAACACAACAATGATTGTTTGAATGAAACAGTAAAATTTTCTTTTATTTTTTTTTTAAATAAATATAAAACAATAATTGAATTCATGATATGGTATTTATATGAGAAACTTTAGATATAGGTGATCCTTTGAAACGAACTTTATATTTTCGTTTTAAAACTGTAGGATTGACTTGTTTTGGTGCATTCATAATGCGTCGAGTACGATGAATATTTTTTATTCGTTTTTCATGTCGTTCTTTTGCTTGTATTCGTTTAGGTTCAAGTATGTTAAAGAATTTAATAAAAGCAGCATACATTCCTAATGCGTGAATTATAGCCATAGTTCCCATTGCGATAATATTCATAATAATTGTTGGTTGTTCACATACTTTCTCCTAAAATATAGTTGAAATATGAGTTATATTTTGGTCATTAATTACCATATCTTTAGGATACATAACATTGATAGATGGTAATGCTGTTGTTGTTGAAATTAGTGTTGTACTTGTTATGATAACTAAAAGAAATTTTGTTATTTAATAAAATTTATTTGAAATTATTTACCTGTTGTAGTGCTCTCTGTTGTTGTTGTTGAAGTTGTTGATATTGTTGTATTAATAAATGTTGTAGTAAGTACAATACCTGTTGTAGTTAACTATTATAAATGAAATTTAAAATGAAATATTAAATCTTTTCTATATTCAACTAACAATAGTATTGATAGTAGTAGTTGAAATCTGTCGTGTTGTAATTGTACCCATTGTTGGTGGAGTAGTTGTCGTTGTTGTTGTTGATGAAAGACCAGGATTCCAAATATCAAATGGCCAAAAATTAGGATCACTTATTGGTGATGATTCAGGTCCTATAATATTTTTATTTTATTTATATGAAAGATTTTAAATCAATTTATTATTTACCACAAAATTCAGTACCACTTGCTACACCTATATTATCATTAATTAAGATTTGATTAATAAAAAGAAAACCATAATATATTCTTACCACTATCGAATGTGATATAATATGAATGTCCAGGAATCCAAGGTGGAGATAGAACATAGAAAACAATTGTTCTACCAGTATATAATACATTTGGATGCCAACCACAATCCATTGAATAAACAACTGTACCTGTTGTTGCATCATTAAAATAAACATATGTACCATTTCGTGTTGGACGATTTACCTGTCGTGTAGCTAAAAAAAAAATTTTTTAAAGATAAAATCCTAATTTGTATTATTTATTTTACCTTGAATAGAAAAAATAGTTTGATTAGCAAAAGTAGTACCTATTGGTGAAGCTGTTCCTTGTATAGTTGTTGTGGGAATTAAATTAGGTGATTCAAATCCAACTAAGAATGTAATACACCATTGATCAGATTGAACATCTGTATTATCAATTGCTCCAGCACAAAAACCTTGTGGTCCATATTGATTTGCTTGTGGAATCCAATTAAGACTAATTTGATATATATCTAAAAGTAAGATTCAGTATTTAAAAATAAAAAGAATAAATTCAACAAACTTGAACCAAGATTTATAATAGTACTCTTTTTCATACCAACAGGCGAACTTGTCACAAAATCCACAATAGTTTTTCCTGAACAATATACTTCAGCAATAACATATTCAGTAATATTAGAACCAATGGGTGTACCAATACAAGCTAAACAAGAAAATAGAAGTTGTTTTTAATAGAATAAAATTAAAATGAACCTCGATTAGGACGAGTTCCAATAATAGCTGGTGGAGTACTACAACCACTTGGTGCAGAATATGAATAAAAAAGAAATTGTATAGGTACAGAACTCATTGGAGTTGTTGATGATGATGAATAATAATCTTCTATTTGTAAAGCTACTGCATAGAATATATTAACTAATGATAATGTAAATGTTAATGTACAATTATTGGTAGATAAAGTAGCACCTGGTACTCCTGAACAAACTCCTCCACATTCATTATATGAATTAATATTTGCTGTTGTTCCAATAGACCATCGACATTTTAATATATCTCCAGCATCTCCATCTGACATTTGAACAACATGAATATGTTGTACATTAGCAGCTTTATAAATAACTGGAAGTGTTGTAGCGACTGGACTGGTATTGATATAACCATCAGGTCGAAGAACTGTACTAAGTCGATTAATAACATACCAACTACTATCACCCCCAATAGCTAGATTAGATAGCCAAGCAGCAGAATAAAAACCAACACTAATCGATGTACCTAATGCTAATGTAAATGTATCATATCGTTCACCAGAACTAAGATCCATTCCGACACTATAATCAGTACAATAAACATTTGTCGTTACTCCACTACCCCAACCTGAAGTGGAACATGAACCTGTATAACATGTAAGTGTAGAACTGGATACAAGAAGACCACTACTAGCTATAGTTGCATCCGTACATGGATTTGATCCTCGACGCCATGAATATCGTTGATGAACTTGAATTTGAACTGTACTACCAGATGGTACATTATCTAAGGGACGCCTGTAAAAACAATTTTATTTAAAAAAAAAACCATAAGAATAACTTTACTAACCATGAAATAATACCACCACGAAAATGAGAACCATATACTGATGAAACAAGCATCATCAACAAAAAATGAACGATATTCATACACATCATGTATAGACTACTTCCGAGAATACAAAATGTTGATCTATTAAATCAGTTAGAATTTGAAAGGTGAATGATCAATTTGTTTGCTTTCACTTACGATAGAATCTGAAATATTGAACTTAAAGAACATTAAATTATTTTCAAGTTTTTTTTTTATGCACATGAATAAAATCTATTTATATACATATGGCGAGAGAGAAAATGAATTATGTTTGAAAATTATACTTACAGAACAAATGCATTATAAAGCTCGAATTCTTTTAAGAACATTTACCGGTAATTTTTTGCAATTTATATGATTATATGTTAAACTATTTCATTGTGCAAGAACATGTAGGCAAACAAATTTATTGAAATAACCTCGATGTGATTTTGAAATTAAAAACTTTATTCAACTTTGTTCATCAATTTTGATTCAAATACAACCAAAAAAATAAAGGATAATCTGTGTACTTATCTAGTATCGTATAGTATATACAGTTAAAGTTGCACTTTCTTTCTTTCTCTTACTGGTAGTTCATAATGGATCTCGTTTCATATAGATGAAATTTGCACTGTATATGATCAATTCCATTCCGAAATCATTTAGAAACATGCTCTAAGCGTTTGAAACACAACTTGACGAACTCTATCTAATAGTATGCTCAGATTTTCTATAACTCAACGTGTAATTTTTGGGCTGTAGATAAACTGGTAAGAGTTTGAAAAATCCAACCGTACCATTAGATAGAACTCGATGAGTTGTAGTTGTAACATGTTCCTGGACGAATCCAAGGTGATAATACTCATATCTGTTGCTAACATCATCTACATTTCGATCAAACATTTGATGAGAACAAGGAATACAAAGTTTTGCAAAGACTACCTAAAACAAAGACTTGTTTTAGACAGTGAAAATATCGCTATTAAATATGTTTCGATCGTATAGCAATCGATGAACTAAAAATTGATTTCAGATTAAAGGATAATATTTTAATACTTCATTCATCATCAATTTTCTTTTGATTGATTCACTTTTCTTCCAAATGAATATTTGTTTCTATCGCTTTCTATTATTGATCATAAATATATTTAGTCCATTATGTTCTTTTACTCATGAGTGATTTTTACTTTAATTAGTGTTGAAATCAAATTCTAATTACTTTCACTTGATTGTTAACAACAATAACCCAATTGTTAAGATAGATACTTATGTTAAAAACAAGCGTTTGATTTGCTTATTTGTGATAATAAGAAACATACTTTCCATATTGGATTTTATTCAATTCCTACGAATCTTCTGTGAAACTTTTAATTATTCTTGAATTCTTACAAAAATAAAGGTGACGAAGATTATAGCGATCAGTACTACTCGTAAAAATGGAAAAGTCTAATTGTCTCATCGCTATAAGCTCAGACGAAAGCTGATAAGATATTGATATAAGTAATATTTGTTGAGGTTCCAATAAGATAAAACACTGTAAATCTTTTCTTAGCGGATACAATCAAATATGTTCTTAGAAATGTTATAGAATAGTTCATGCGTTGTGGTTACGACTGTTCAGCAACTTTTCATTGCTTAGGAAGTATGAGAAGAATCTACCAATCTGGTAAATTGAGCGTCTAGAAATCGATACTCCAGATGTTCGTTTCTCTTTCGTTCTCTCTAAAAAGTCCTGAAAGAATTCTGTCAAATAATCTGGTAGCATCCTTGTAGAAGCCCAAAGAAATTCTGCAATATAGGATAAGAAAGTTTTATTTTCAATTTGAATTTATTAAAATTCTGACAAGGTTCTCATCGAACCGTAACGAATAATTACTAAGAATCTTCATAAAATCTTGCTTTGAATCCTTTCAAGATTTAAGATTCTTATATTACATCCTTCTTCCTTTGCTTTTCTCTATACCATTTAAATATTTCTCTTCTCTTGTTATTATTCAGAGACTTCCTCCTGTCATTATGTTTTATGTTCATGTCACTAGATTTTCCTAGTTCGTTCATAGATGTTATCTTTCTGATGTGGTTGGTTTTATCGTGGCCTCTTCATGTATATATAGTCATCATTTCGACAATAAAAGACTAGTCCCAGGATTTTGCCCTTTCCTTAGGAAAGAATGGTGAATCCTTGCAGTATTCATGTTGTTTCTATCATTGGTGTAGTTCAAAAATATGAAAGTTGTTCTTTAAGATCATAGGTGCTTTATTGAATAAAAACTACTTCGAACCACATGTGACATAAATAGATTAAGAACTTTTTTAGAAACTATTTATTTTATAAAGTTGATTAAATTATGTAGCTATAATTTTATAATTGAGTTTCATTAGTCAAATCAAAATGGCATGAAAATATTAACGAGACTCAGTATTTAGCTGCAAAAGTTAACGTAGGAGAAGGACTACATTTTCAACAATGAATTCGTACAGAAATACTTATTGCTTCAAAATGAGCGGTGGATGAACTCTACGCGTTATTTCATTACAAAGAGACATAAAGTGTTAAAATAGAGCACTGTATGTACCTTTGTAACTAAATGATGCATAGAATTTATTAATTTCTCAGTTTTCAACGATAAATGTCTTCCGTTCAAAGTCGTTATCAAAAATTTAGTTGTGCCTCTATCTCGAATTCTGTAGCTAAAAACTCGATTGATTTATACTGCTGTACAGTGCGCATAATGAAACGATGACAGTACTCGCATCTTTCTTCTCTAGATATTAAATGGCTGTTAATTTTTTTCGTTCGATTCACTCAGCACGCCTCATCATTAATAGTGTAGAAATACATATACCCAAATGGGATACAATAAGAGCGATAATAAATATCACTTTTTTACGTTCTTCGCTTGTTTTCGGCTGGATAATTTCCACGCTGTCCCTTCGCATGACGATGTTTATGAGAATCATGTGCTATCTATATTGACGATAAAAGAAAAAAACAACAACAAGCGACACACAACAGCAGCTTTGACACAAGTAACTAAATTATTGTATAAAATATCCAGTTTTATAATAATTATTTTTCCCTTTTTCTTCCTATAAAACGTTTATCTCTCGGATACAGTAGATGTATTTTCAATCATACAGATGTTATGGTCTGTTGTTAAATTTTTTTTTTTGTTCTTTTCATTTCAAATCCTATTATGTCAATAAAAAAAACATAAATGTGTGACAAAAACAAATTCTTCTAAGGATAAAATGTCATTGTTTTGATTGAAATTTCCATCGTTCAATTTGCTACATCGAGTTCTATTGAATGATGTTTTAGTAATCACAGTTAGATGTCATCTGTACCATGTTTATCATACTTTCAATCGAAACTTCAGATCGATTTTCTTTAATCATTTTTTTAATGTGAAACTTTCATGCTTATTTGATAATATCAAGAAAAACATTATATTTAAGCAATAAGCAGCAATATATATATGCGAAGAGTTTTATAGCAGCTAACTACTATTGCACTAAGTGTTGGCCATCATATGCGGGTATTAAGACAGTCTTATGAGAACAAACAAAGCAAAGCACGTGAAAAGAAGAAAGCAAAAATAAAAGAGAAGAAAAAGAGAAAGGAAAAAAGAAAGAAAACAAAAGAGAAAGAATAGAAGATGAAAATATTCATGCATGGGTTCAGTGATTTCTGAAGTCAAAATATGACGTTTCCAATAAAATAGCTTCGACACTTTTGGAAGATAGAATTATATTATGAGCAATCATTTTAATGAATATGATGTGAATGTTATGTAATTGAGATTATTATCTCTTCAATTCATTTTTTCCTACATGCCTCTTCTTATCTACTGATGGATCATGATTTTTTCGCAATTAATATAACATCACTGTCTGCACTTTTCGACGTTAGAATGGTTTTACTTTAAAGAAGCAATAATGCTGTACGTTTCTATCTTATTTTATAATATTTACATAGATTAATTTGTAACCCATGCAGTTTATGAAAGATAGTTTGGAGATCTGTTATAGATTTTAATAATTCTGGTTCTACTCGACTTGTTACAGATCAAACAGTGTTTTGAACGAGTATTTGTTCATATTCGATCCATTTCCCTACTATTGTTGATTGTCAAAGTAGAAACCGATTCAAATAAATCTGTAGATATAGCTTCTTTGATTGATACAGTTGTTTGATGCTATTCACATTTTGATTGTTGGATATGTCCTGTGAGTTTTATCATCAGATTTCAATATTATCACATAAATAGTGTTCTAACTTTATGATACTCACATCTGGTTTCTCTTACATTGTGTTCGAATATATATGATTTACAAGATTAATTGATTACAACTGTAGAATACTTTACTATATACTTGAGTTTTGGTAGATCTGGCAATTTTTTTCTCAATGTCTGAGTTTCAATACAAATCTCGTTGATCGAGATTGAAATAAGAATTGTGACCTATTCTGCATATTTCTAATTATGATGCGTTCTTTTTTTTTGTACATATCTTATAAGATATTCGTATGACAACAATAGATTGATTTATTATGTATGAAAAATTTCATTTGAATAGTAGCAGAATCGAGCGCATCATACAGTCTCAGTCATCGGTTTCCGTTCCGATTAGACCCCGGCAAGCTCAGCTCTAGTTCATATTTTATGAACTGTTCAAAACGCTCACGCTCACGAACTGAACTACTTCAACAGCTCTTTTTGGACTGAACTAAACTGTTTGAACAGCTCTATTCAAATGAACTGAACTGCTTGAACAGCTCTTTCGAACTGAACTGAACTTTTCGAACAGCTTTGTTCCAATGACCTTATCCACTTGAACAGGTCCTTTTGAACTGATTGAAAAGTTCAGTTCATTTGAATAGAGCTGTTCGAAAGTTCAGTTCAGTTCAAAAGAGCTGTCCAAGCAGTTCAGTTCATTTGAATAGAGCTGTTCAAAAAGTTCAGTTCAGTTCGAAAGAGCTGTTCGAAAAGTTCAGTTCAAAAGGAACTGTTCAAGCAGTTCAGTTCATTTGAACAGAACTGTTCAAACAGTTCATCAGTTCATTTGAACAGAGTTCATGAACTTGAGCTGGTCGACCCCTACTTCCGATAAAGTTTTATTTTTAAAATAGGAGTCATAAAATGTCAACTTCATATGATCAATAGGTGTCAAATTGATTTTTTCATTTTAGAATTATCAAAAATGTGTGACTCTGCTCACTTCAATGAACACGAGAGATGTGACGAATGTTATGAAAAAAAGGAAGATCATCATTTACTAAGTATGCCTTCAAACCAAATTTTTATATGTCTGCTTGTTTTTACTACTGAATGAAATAATAGTGAATAAGAATTTATGGTAATGTTAAGCTCAGAAAACCTAATTTCTGAGATTATTCAATACAGTCAATAGCATGCAGTAAATACTAAATGAGCTTGACACCAATTGAAACTATTTGACAGGCGATTTTACATAGTTAATATTGTAGTACAGATACATGAAATTTTGCAAAACAATGTTTTGCTGTTCTAGGATTTAATCGCTAGATACCGAGTCTAAACTCTCATTCTCAAGAAATTTCTAATAATTTTCATTAATATTTTTGGGGAGTTTACCAGAGTTTAGTCAGGTATATGATGCTGGCGGTGAGGATAGAAACACACACACAAATGGAGTCTTCCTTGTCGATAAGAGTGTAGCAAAAATATACACAAAAAGCACATGATCTGATTGCGGATGAATGGTGAAATCCATGCAAATTTCTGTTAGAGATAATTTACTGTCATTGAAGAACAACTATTAGGCGTTTTGAATTAGTATAATGATTACTTAAGAAACCATGTGAATTTCACATTTTAGCTTTGAAGGAACTACGCTAATACGCTTTTCAGTTTAAAAACAAGACAGATTCAGTTGTTGCCAAGAATATGAAATAAACTATAATAAATAATTAGCTGGCAGTTTTTATTTTATTCGTCATTTTATAGAAGGCAAAAACGGAGTAATTAAGTATGGAAAGTAATTATCAGAATCTTTAATATATTCCGTTAGACTTTTGACCTAATGAAAACTCGAATAATTTTCTACTACGAGAATTTTCTCTTCAATTGATATAAATCGTAGTTCTAATCTATTAGATAAAAAAGTTCCGAGTTGTACACTGCGAATCTGTTATAGAACAAAAACAAACGTATAAAGAACTATTAGAGGAGCCTGGAAGCATCCAACAAAATGACGATAACCAAATATTCACTAAAAGATTTCAGCTTTCTCAACATAGAACGCTGACAATATTTGTAGTTTCATTATTATCATGTCAAGGTATTTATGCTATTCAAAAATTTAAATATTCCTCTTTTCTTTCACAGATCATGTCGCTACGAAAAAAGGATTGCCACGCATTACCGTGTTGGCAACGGGTGGCACAATTGCTGGTGAAGAAAATGGCAATGATTCTTCCGGAGCTTATCATGCAGGAGTACTCAGCATTGAGAAATTAGTGGCCACCATACCAAACATTTCACACATTGCCCAGATTCAAGCTGAACAGGTGGCGAATATTGATAGCAAGGATATGACAATCAAGTTATGGCAAAAACTCGTGCACCGTGTAAATAACTTACTTACAAGCGACCATGTTGACGGCATCGTTATTACGCATGGCACAGATACACTGGAAGAAACGGCGTATTTTTTGCATTTAGTTGTGAAGAGCCGAAAACCTGTCGTACTCACTGCCGCAATGCGCCCAGCAAATGCAATGTCTGCTGATGGTCCACTCAATTTGTTGGAAGCAGTAGTGGTTGCAGGAAGTAAGGCATCAGAAGGTCAAGGAGTGCTAGTCGTAATGAATGATCAGATATATAGTGCTCATGATGTAACGAAAACGAACACTTATTCAGTTGATACATTTCGTGCAAGTGAGTTTGGCGCACTTGGTTGGGTACAGGACAACCAAGCACATTTTCAGCGTAGCCTTATAGGAACTCATTTAAATACAACAGAAAGTCGATTTAATATTGATAAATTGGCAAATTTGCCTTCAGTTGAAATCGTCATGAGTTATACGGAAGTGTCGCGAGTAGTAATTGATGCTTGCGTCGCAGCAGGCGCCAAAGGAATTGTAATTGCAGGTACTGGCAACGGAACAATCCATACCGTATTACAACAAGCTGCAATGGATGCAGTGAAACAAGGCGTAACAATCGTACGTTCGTCTCGTGTTTGTTATGGACATGTATCACACGACAAGTATGATGATCAGGTCGACTTTCTTAGTGCTGGTACTCTCAATCCGTGGAAGGCGCGCATACTTCTAATATTGATACTTGCCGAAGGTATTCATGACCATGCTGAACGTCAAAGAATTTTTGATGACTACTAACAGTGATTTATGAAAAGTCCATATAATGGCTTGAACTTCTTACGGTCGATTTTTATCTTCTACGTTGCAATTTTCTCTCTTTTCTATTCTATATACATTTTTTGTTGGCGTTGTACAGGTTTATTTTAACAATCTCTCTTTATCAAATAAAGATTCGCGATCTTCGCAATATTTCACTACTGAAAATCTAGCCAATGCAGTGAACTGTTTTTCTTCCTTACTTCATTTTAGAATTAAGCACACTTATTCAACTAACTCTAGATAAAATCTAACAGCATTTGAAGCAACATGATTTTAAAACTTTAACATTTAGAATGATAGAATTAGTGTGATATTTTGTATATTTTTTATCATGTAATTGATTCTATTGATGTATCAACAGTTCCCTACTCATGTAAACATGTTAATTATTATATATAGATATTAGTATCGGGGATTTTATCCCTATAGCTTTTCAGAAATATGGGATAAAATTAATTTGCCGTATGCCATTTTGTGATAGAAATTCTAATATTTCTACAACACGTTTCTTACAATTCGTTCAGGAAGAAAAAGATGCTAATGGTATTAGCACTGAAATTTCGTATTAACTTTGAATTATAAAGAATGAATGGAGAATCCATATAAGCTCTATATAGAATCTATCAAGTACTATATAAGTATACCAGGGTCAATATTTCTGCCCTAATCCTCTCACTACAACGATGGTGAACCCTGATACACTACTTAAAAACACTAATAGAAACTGAACTATTTTGAAATTCATTTTCGTCATACGGTGTCACAAACTTTTGAATACGCTGAAAAGATAGGACTATTGTAACTTGATCTTTATGCATTACTCAAGTAACTGAATCAAGTTATAATTTACAGTCCAATACATGCTGTATTTTGCAGCAAATTAAGCGAGCATTTTGAGGCTACACTTTCGCTTTATTGCCATTATATCTGTGCCATATCACTATCGCATACGATGGCATGCATAATACAATTCGTATATGGTTCGCTCATTGGTAGATGAAATGGTTTCATCGTTTTCTTTTGATGAACAGAAATATAATTTAATTTTAAAATAATACGTACAATTGCCACTATTATTAGCAACAATCTAAATAAAAAGATATGCAATTAGAATGTTTGGTAGCACCGGAGATATCTTTAATGAAAAAGATCGAGTGTTAATTATTACATAGTAGCTGTCATCGTTTTCAGACTGAAAATTGTCGTAATATAACCACCTGCGATTATTTGCCCGCTCTATTCAATCTCACTCGATAATCTAAAAAGAAAAACATTATCCAATTCAATTACTAACAAATTTCAACCTTGTGACGACAACAGTCATAGCGAGAAAATATTCCAATAGTGCTCATTTAGCATAATAACGGATCAAAGAGTATATATATATAGATACAATACATTACGAGAAAAATTGTTACATACAAAAAATTTCATTAAGTGAAATAAATATTCAATGACTGATTTATTTCATGCTCTGCTTATATTACTAGAAAATGGATTGAGATTGATTCCATGCCTATTCAGAACCTGCATTATTCTGAAGAGTTGCCACAATAAAAAAAACAATCTAAAATACGTTCATAGATAATGATTTCGAACAAATAATATATATTGTGAAAAAGAAAATTTTTATTTAATAGTCTGAAACAGCAATTGTGAAATATCTCGATTTTTATCCTATATAATATATTAAAAGTTCTTTTTTTTCTTTAAATGTCGAAAAACGTCAACTTTATCATTATATAGGATAAAGAAAATAAATGTTTCGCCAAAGAATATAGCTTTATTTTGCTATTATGTTTAAATTAGATTAAAATTGAGGTAATAATATCTATAACGACTACTAATATTTAATTAATAAAATCAAAATATAACAAGACACCTGCAATCTACAATGTACCTGAATTTAAAATTTGTGCAAATATTTGCTGAATGTTTATAATTGATGGTGATATGTTTCACATATGCCGCGAGTAAAAGGGAGTGATTCCCAACATTTAAAATTTTTGTGCTTTGGTTTACAATTTACATGAATTTTAGAAAAGTTTCAGAATTATTCATATTTTCAAAAAATCATCGTTTCCTCTAGTCTTGGTGTCTTCACGTATCTCCTTACATTTTTAAAGCAAAGTCAGTTTACCAAAAAAAGCATCGAATATCTCCATTACAGTTCATGCAAATGGAGTGATATTTTTTAACAATAATACAAATCTGTTTAATTCTTATATTCAGAGGAACTTTGTTAAACATATTGTTTTTTTCGATCTGTAAGAAAGTAACACTTTTTTTTATTGAGATCAATTACGATACTTAACGAAAGATCTCTCTAAGCATTCCTTTACAAATATAACGCTTCAGCATGCCTCTTTCATTAATAAAAAAAAATCATTTCGAGGCATAAAAAGGACATTTAATTTTTTTTCGGTAAATTAACCTTTGCTTCACTTTGTACCTGGTATGCTCTATAAACTATCATTTGATAGAAAAGGAAGTTAAATATTTTAATACTATTTATTGAGATCATAATTTAATTCTGTCATAAACATGAAAAATACATCTTTATATTTATATTTGACTTTATAAGTTTTAAGCTAGTAATCTCAAATTTGACTATAAAAGTTATGTATATCACATACGAATCACGCATCGTTTCAAAGATTCAAAGCACAAATCAAAAAATTAAAAGATGATGCAATTTCAAATTTGCTTGCTGTTGATTATTGGCATGACTTTCGCCGGAGCGGCAATGAGTAAATATTAAATACAAATTTTTAGTTGAAATTAAATCATTATTTATTTTGCAGATAGTGATAGCGATGAAGATGTCGAAAAACGTCAAGCTGGAAGTTGCATACGTTAGTGAAAACTAAATGAACTAACCAACTTGATCGTTTTTATTTTTCTGCATAGATCCACCAACTGATGTCTTGAAGAAACTAGCATGCATGGGTTCATGTGCTCTACAAAACTGTGCTACTGGCTCATGTAATGGTCGAACATGTCAGTGTTCACGATGTGAAGGTGGCCCCGTTGGTCCTTGGAAAAAATCAACCGATGTAGACGAAGACAAAAACTCTGAAGAAACAAGCTATGAGATTGAGAAACGTCAAGCTGGTAGTTGCATACGTAAGTTTAAAGACACGATGAGCTACAAAGGTTATCACAAAAATTTTTCTTTGACGATTCTCCTAAAAGTTCCAGTTTGAATTGAAGTATTCTGTTATAATGCTTTTAAAAAATTAGAATTATGTGCAAAATCTTAAACTTACACGTTTTATGCTTTGCTATAATCTATTATGTCTTCTATGTTAATAACATGCCATTCATTATACACTATATAACCGTGACTCATAAGAAATGGTACAACTTTGCAAGTCGTACTTTAATTCTTAAAAAGCATTTTATTTAAAAAAAATGTACTTGAAGATGTAATGTGAAAAGCTCCACAATCTATCATCTAAGGTTTATACTAATAGGGTACTTTTTGTTTCATAACGAAAAGTGTTCTAAGTGAACAATTTTCGACGCTATACTTTTTTTGCAACTTCGAAATTTGATTGCTCAGAACTTTGTTGATTATGTAACCAAAATATACAACTATCAGATTAGCCATCCTATATAAATTGTAAAGGTTTCGAAGTTGCATCTTCTAGTATATTCGATTTTTCAATGAAATCTTTTTATAGAACAAAATATGGAACGTAGAGTTCTGTCATTTATTATGCACTATCTGTTAGCAAGCCATGTGCATCTAGGGTAAAAAGAATTACGTATTACAGCAAAGCACAAGACTTATATGTTTGAAAAGACTTTTGGAATATCTCTTGTATGATTACAGAAATTTTTTTTTATCGTTTCGCAGATCCTCCAACTGATGTTCTGAAAAAACTAGCATGCATGGGTTCATGTGCTCTACAAAACTGTGCTACTGGCTCATGTAATGGTCGAACATGTCAGTGTTCACGATGTGAAGGTGGTCCAGTGGGCCCATGGAAATAAATAGTCTTATTTATTTAATATATCGAATATTGAATAAGAGCCACCACTTTAATGTGATAAGATTTCATAAATAAATAAAATTCAGAATTTAATCTTTTAATTAATTGCATCAAGTTGTATACTAAGTGTTGATTATTTAATAATTTCGAATTTCTAAAATCAAAGTAACAATCGCGTTAACTATTTAGCTGTGAGATAATTGATATCCTCAAATTTTTCTAATTGTGCATGTAGTATAAGCATTGACTTCAGTCTCTTATCAATGGCTGCAATAGCAAACTAATTATAATAATACTACATACACAGCAATGAACGTAACTACTGAGGACAGTTCCGAACTGTTTCTAAAGTTTTAATCTCATCTTTTGCCTATAAGAAGATTCCAATGAGAC
Source organism: Macrotrachela quadricornifera (assembly GCA_022393335.1). Classification (NCBI taxonomy): domain Eukaryota; kingdom Metazoa; phylum Rotifera; class Eurotatoria; order Philodinida; family Philodinidae; genus Macrotrachela; species Macrotrachela quadricornifera. The sequence continues at coordinate 1,165,078 of JAJEKB010021681.1, read as the reverse complement.
TAAGAAAATCTTAAAAGAATTCATGCCTATGACATATTAATTAAGAGTTATGTCTAATTTACTCAATTTTCGGTCTATTTTGTGAGTGTTTATTAGAAAGTCCAACTTGAAGATTTCAATCTGAAATTTTACATATGGATAGATCTTATAATTGTTAGAATACCCTTAAAGTTTCAGTCAAAATAAATACTTCTTTCTTGAAATATTGGATTTTCAGAGATGAGTTGCTTGTCGCTGATCGTTATAAAAAGTCAAATTTACATGAATACTCAATTTCTCAAGAAAATCTAACTTTCTAATGAACATTCACGAAATAGATCGAAAACGGAGTAGATCGAATATGAATTTTGATTAAAATACATCATGGTTACTAATCCTTTTAGGATTTTCTTAATCTCGTTGGAATATTTTTGTAGCTAAAAGATGAAGTCAAACTCTTGAAAACAATTGGGAAAGTTCTCTTGCCTGATTTTCAGATTTGATCGTTATATAGTTAAGGGTGTTCTACTCGACACTTTTTTTCTTCCTAGAAAAAAATTGTTCCAATACTTTTTTAGAAAATTGTTCAGATCAATCTTTACAAAATATTAGAGAAACCTATATTATACGATTGTATGAGTTGTAATCTCCTCTTTACAACGATAAAAATCGAAGTTCTACATCTCGCCTCTTTCAAATATTATTTCGAAATATTCACTCACTTTATTTTGGAATGGACATTGGTACTCAAATGATAACAACTTGAACAAATAGAGCTTGTAAGTAAAACAACGTTTCAATGCTTGATGATTCATCGTTTTATTCTTATTTCGTTATATCACACATTAAAAATTTGATATCCGTTTCAGTTTATTCATATCTCATCGAGATCTACTCATGGCCAAAAGATAGAATCTAAACATGTTGAACAGCTGAGCAGATTCTCTCATTCGTATATAATGCTAGTAGTGGACACACAGGTATCACTCAAAATCCAATGACTGATTGTTTAGTTTTCAAGCATTTGAGTTTACAGCTTTGAGCTTCGATATCTTAGAAAACTTTATAGTCTGAACTTCGAATGTCAATGTGTGAATACGCATTGTTCATATATATGAAATATACCACTTTGTTTCTCTCGAGAAATTTTAGTACTATTATATTATATGCAGAAGCCATTGACGAATTACATGTCTTCATTCGTGATACTAGTCCATATGATACATTTTTTATGGTATTATAAAAATATGCTTGGTTTTCTTTTTTATATTATTTTTCTCAGCGAAAACAAAATGAAAGTTTAATCGATGGTTATTTATCTATGGTTTAACTATATCGATTAAAAACAAAATATCATTTGCACTAATCGTACAATATGACGACGAATTAAATTAATTGAAAAAGATTTTATTGACAATAGGCTTATGTTTTGAAAATGCTCGCTGTTAAGAATGATTGCTCAGAAAAAAAACATGTTGTCATTTAATATTTTATAAATATAATGGTATAAATTGATAGATTTAAAATATTGAAATAGCTTTATTACAAATTAGCCTTTCACAGATCAGTATATGGTCTTCTATAATATATCGCTACTTGCATGATTTTGTCCCTCGGTTTAGATATATTTATATAACAATGATGGTAAGTTAAAGAATCATATTCGAGTTTACAGATAAATTTTGTTTTATTTACGTGAAATATCTTCGATATAGGACAGTCAATATATATTCATTTGTCTTATAATTAATACTTCATGCTAAGGATTGAATAAAATGTCGTTGTCAATCAAAATAGTATTTGTTAGGAACAACAGACGTCACTATAGTACCACTAACTATTATGATTTTTATCATTGGTTCTTTCTTTCCTGTTTCGTCTCGTTGCTTTTATAGTTATAGTTTTCGTTTTTTCCTGCGTCATTTACATAGTTTTTCTTTTATTTTTTATCCCTTCCTTTTCTCATTTTTATTATATCTGCCTCATGTTATTCAAGAATGAAAAGATTTATTTTCTACTTCTTGAGTATCTCAAAAGAAAAATTTGAAAAGATGAAATATATAATTACTAATTTCAGATTTCAATATGTGGTTTATTCTATTAATCACAATTACTGCAGCTATTGCTTTTCCAACTGAACCTTCCACTCGTCCTACTACTACTTTTTTTGAATACGACAGTGTACTTGGCTATTCTTGCCATTCAAATAATAACTGCGGCGGTCTAGTTGGTAATTCAATGTGTCTTAATGGTAAATGTGCTTGTCGACCTGGATATGTTCCAGAAGGAATTATGTATTGCAGATATTCTGCAGGTTTGAATAATCTTTCTCTTAGTTCTTCGTTATAAATTGAATGCAATTATTTTTTAGGTAAATAGAACAATAATTGATGGTATTGATTATTCTCGCTTATTTGATTAAAAAAGTTAATCAATTTAAATAAAATAAAATCGCATACGATATTTGTTATCTGAAACTATTCGTATTTTATTTCTTGCATGTAACATTAACAGATGCACCCAGCAATTCAGATGAAGAAGGCAATGTTAATGACACATTTGTATTAGATACATTTATAGCAGATAACACATAACATCCTTGTCCATAACCTATTCGATTTACTGCCATCGTTATAGTACCATTAACACGAATTGGATGACAGACTGTTACTGTAAAATTAGTAGTAGCTTCACTAAAGAAATAAGTACCAGCTTCATTCAATTGTATAGTTATTTGAAAAAGTGAACTTTAACATGAAAATATTGTTGAAATATTATCCCATAATACAAATGATGCACGTTTTAATGATGGCCATATTGTTCCATGAAAAAGATTATTTGTTGAGATACATGAAAATATTTGTTGTTCTTCATATTGTTTAATTAAAGTAGGCATTAATTCAAAAGATACGTTTGATAATATCATATAACTATAATCAAGAGTATAAGGTCCTATTCCATGATTTAATCATATAGTTAACATACGTACTGTTACTGTATGATTATAAGGATCAATTGTATGATAATTACCTGTTTTTGTGTTTATAAAAGATAACCAATATTAGTTTCACTAACATGTATCCATTGAATATTCGATGTTTTATTTTGAACATAGAAAAAAGAATAATTACCATCTTGAAGAGTAATAATTGTTGAATTGAAAAAACTTATTGATACTAAACCACTAGATAATAATCGACTAGCTAATGTTGTCGAACCTGTTATTGATGTTGTTAATGTTAGATTAGTTGCTAATGCAATAAATGCACTATCATAAAAATGCCATGATCTCTTAGCTGTAAGATTATGAGATGCTATATCCATCATTGCTAATTCATATAAATTATCACTCACACCACCAACAAAAGATAATTTTTTTAATGGAAAACTTCCATCATGACAAGATTCAAATGGAATATCATATTCAACTGTAATACCATTAATTGCCTGCCAATCCAAAAGTGGAAAAATAAAATAATAATCATTTGTATTAGTTGTAAATAAATTAAGTACACCTTGACCAGTATGTTCAGTTTTTTGATTTTCACCATTAATACATTCCTCTGGTTGTGTTCGAATTGATTGCATTTTAATTGAACTTGACTAATTAGTACGACGATGAACATGATAATCAGATGTATAAAAATATTTATTTCACCTGAAAGACGATTAGTAAAATTAATTAATTCAATTTTTATATCATTAAATTCAGTCATGTCGGCTAATACTCTTATAGAATGTATATTAAATCCAACATTAAATATATTAAGTGCTCTTAAAATTTCTCTCTCTTTTACTTGCCAATTCCATTCGTTTCCTATAATCATCCAAGCATCACATTTTATTAAAAAATTAGCAAATATTAATAATTTATCTTGATTCGGCTCATTGAGTTTTATTACTACAAAGAATAAATGAAAAGATATTTTCAGCTCATGATGCACCATAAGCACCTAATAATAATTGTTGACCATGATAATGGTATGACCAATCATTTTGTATTCTTTGTCCATCTAATGGTAAAATTGTTATATCCTGCCACATTCATGTAAAACCTTGTTTAATACCTGTTAAATTATTCATTGCTAGTGATCAATATAATTGAACTTGAATCATCCAAATAAGATTAGCTCCTGTAACTGAATCATGATGATTCCATCAATCTACACGAAAAGATATTTGTTTTATTTTATCTATTTAAAAGTTGTTACATTATTATCTAACATTAATAATTGACTTGTTGCTTGAAGTGGAATATTAATTTAATTAAACCACCAATTTGGATTTTGCCAATCATTAATTAACCATACATTAAGAGCACAATGAACGGCTAATCTCATTTTTGTATTATTATGTACAGTATAATCTTTGATTGTTAATGCTTGTAACATTGTAGTTATTCTATTCATATGTTCTGCTGTTAACCAAACAACAATACTTTTATCTTCGTAGTTAATATCAGGCCAATAACAAGAACTATTCAATGTTTGAGTATATAAAAGAGCATTTTCTAATGTAATCGGAATATTATCGTTTGTTGGCAAAATCATAAGTTCTAACACACGTTGTCGAATGATAGCAGTATCATTATTAGGTAAGTTTTTAGAAACTGTTACCGTTATCAATAAGTAGTACAAAATATTATAAACGAAAATAATGTATCGTATTGCCATAATTCTTATGTAGTTTTACTTGACAAAAGTTATTTATGTGTTTTATATGCTTACCTTACCATGATTCTATTGTTAACTAGTGAGTTATCTACACAAATTGATATAGATAAAGAATAAGAGACTTATGATAAATAAAGTTATTTTTTTCTTCATGTTCACAAATAGTTTACAGGATTCGTAGTTAATAAATGATAAAGGAAAAGTTCATGCGACCGAGATTAATGTAAGGACTATGTCATGAGTGAATATAATATGAAAAATACTATCAATAACAAAAGTAGTTGGTGAATGGTAGAAAAACATCTGTAAAAAAAAAGAAAATAAAAAATAATGCATATATAGGACAATCCAAAAGTAGTGCCGTCATTATTTTATTATCTTATAGAAGGCTAAAAGAAATATTCTTTTTTTATATAGTGATAGAGAAAATGGTAGTCTATTTTTTCTGTGGTACATAGTCATGCCGGAAAGAAGATAGAGGATTGTGATTTTTATCATGAAAACGCATCGAATTATATATGGCAAGTTTTTCTTATCTAGTTTTCTTAAGATTTTTAATCGACCTTTTTTTGAAAACAAACGTATCATCTTATATTGCTTACAGTGACTTTTCAGTTATCAGATATATAAATTTAATTAGATATAGTCTTGCCAACCATCTAAGACGATTTTTTAGCAACTTTAGTGGTGAAAAAGCTCATTTTTCTATTTTTCTTTTCTTTTTTAACAATAAATATCATTTTGTTTGACTGCTACAAAATTGAATAAAAAAAATAGCTATTAGCCCAATCTCTGAGGGATAAAAATGTTAAACATGATCGAGTTCCACATATCGTAAATGGGAAATTTTCCAATGTATCTTTCACAATCGATAATGTAAAGAGACATTGCTAAAATTGTATGTCACGTTTGTAGAAGAGGAAGAAAGGATAGAGAGACCAGATTACTACTGCTATAGATTTTAACATTTCTTTTAAATCATATTTAAAAATATTATCATATGTGATTCAGTGTATTATCATCTCCTCTTCTCAACAATAAAAATCATAGCTCTCTATCCTGGTTCTATCAAAACCTATTCAGCAAATACTCGTCTAGCATTTGTGCTACTGCGTCATTTGACAACAACATAGGTCGTTCCACAATTTTATTATTATGATATTAATTGAAGAGTAATCAAATACCATAAAAAAAATAGAGCATCGTTTTCTCTATCATTCATAAATAGGTCGTTCTTAATTGATTCTCAATTCGTCCCTCCTAGACACGTTCCTAATTGGTTTCTAATTTAAGTTTAGGATTTTTGAACAGTTATGTGTTTATATATCGTTACGTTTTGAACAGTCGTGTCTTAATAGTACGATCACATTAAATAACCAATTGTACATTGTTTAATAAGTTTGTTTTTGTGTTCTTCATAAAGCGTAGCAAGTTTAGTATCAGTTTGATTGTAAATCTTCTTACGCCTTTGTATCATATGATATGTAACGATATTATCACTATACAGTAGCAATTGTGGAAGGAACGAATCAAAAGTTAACCCTTCATTTTGTCATATTTTTTTCTCTGTTTTCTTTATGCTATGGATGGACCTACATTTCTTTTGATCGATGGTAGGGTCTATTACACACATGTCACTCACATGCCTTCATGTCTCTTTTCGTTATTCGCATTGCTTGTTTCCATATACATTCTTTCCTCTTCATTCGGCTCATATTATGGAATGTATGTGAATATACATTTTCTACTTGAGGGGAAAGTATGTTGAACACATGTTGTTCACCTATCTTTACCTATTACCATCTGTTTTCTGTATATTTGTCTTTCGTATTTTCTTCTTCTCTTTCTCTTACATTCTTGGATGCTTCATTTGTATTATTGATTGCATGGACAAGAGTCGGATAAAGGAACCTCTAATAGTAATTATTTCAATATATTATTGCATGTCGATAGTTTACAAATGGTACTGATTTAGCAAGTTTATCTTTTGATTATCAATATGAAATTGTTCCAATTATGATAGAAATGTTTGGAAGGCCTTCTTTATTTTGCAGTAGGGATTTGCTCATGCAGCTTATGGAAAGCTTTCGACAGCCCATCTTTCTCAAAACAAAAATCAAGATGCTATCATTTTCTCAAACTAAGATATACGCAAAAGAAAAAGCCTCCCAAACGTTTTTTATCGTGACCAACGTCCCGAAACATTACATTACCATGTAGGTGATTTACATTGAGTATGGAAAACACTATGAGAATCAATTAATAGGGATTTCTGTATACAGTTTTGTAGAGCTTTTCGTGATTTGTCTTCCAAGAAAAAAAAAATCAAGATTTTATCATCTTCCCAAGCCGAGATATATACGAAGAAATGTCCCACTTTTGTGGTTCACCCGGTAACAATGTATTTTAGAAGCCCTCCACATTTTTCCTACATCAGCCTTATTTTTTCTTATAAATGAACAAGTCATACATCATTCAAAAGAGGTTATTTCACTCTATCAGAAGACATTAATTTGATTTCTATGATTCATCCTCACTGCGCAATAGTCTCAGACATTTGTACGAATACTTTTGCATCGCGGTTTATATTCTGACATGAATTATACTATAAGAACACGGATCCTCAAATTTGCCAAAAGGACACATAAATATAGATCCCATCGATCATTTCTCACGTTGACAAAATGTTTCGCTTTTATTAGCGTACTTTGTGCATTGATTACCAATTCATGGGTATTTTCGAGTTGAATAAACTCCGCAAATAGATTCTCATGTTCTCACTGTCACAGATCATTTTCAATGTTTTGCCACAGAATAGTGTCGTAAACTCGTTTTACGTATGGAATTTAATAGGATTCTACAAGTTTCTTCTAACTTATATTAAAGTCTCTTTCGTATTGTATGTGAACAGTCATTTGGTTTGTTATAGAATGAAGATAGTTCATGCTTCGTTCAAAAGTATCCTGAGAGTAGATTTATTTGACCACCACTAGTTGCCATTGTTATTATATAAGTATCGTTACTCGTTGGATGTGCTGTTCCAGTTAAAGAAAACTGAGCTGTAATTGAGTAAAAACTGCTTGCTGGAACTGTTTGTCCACTCACAATGGTCCATGTGTAGATTATTTGTGTAGCAGTAGTTACGTATGATCTAGTCAAAACGCCTGGAAAATTGTCCCATGACCCACTACCTGAAGCACCGATGGTCTTTTGTACAGTGATAATGATAGTAAGATTGGTCAATGTAGTAGAACAGTTCAGTGCTAATGATACGGTAGCGGACCAGCTACTCCCACCGTTTGATGGGATTCCACGGCACGGACTAGCTGCAGTCTATTAAGAGACAATAGTGAAAAATGAAACATACAATAGATAAGTCGTACCGTAGTACTAGTAGTTGCTGTAGTGATCGTTGTGGTTGTAGTTGTTACTGTTGTTGTTGTCACTGATGTAGTTGTTTCTGTTCTTGCCGTTGCTGTTGTCACTGTTACTGTTGTTGTTGTTGTTGCAGGCTTAATCAGAATGACGGCAAGAATTATCGCAATGATTATACCAATAAGAATAGCAGCTAGTATTGAAATAAGTACGCATGGAAGTGAGCGCAAACCACAACAGAAACGAAAGTATCTGCATGAAAGTTGAAACACATATAACTAATAGAAATATAACCATAATACTCACTTTCCTTTTCTTTTCTGTTTTAAAATTTGATGATGTTCAATTACAGGATTGTTTCGATCTGACCATGCATTTGTCATCTGTCTCTACATGAAAGGTAAGGTATCACGAAGGAAATATAGAAATATCTTACTTTTGTATTCGTATGACTTGTATTTTGAGTCAGACGAGTACTGATGGTACTCTAAGAAAAATCTTTGTCATATTTATTTGAAGCAAATTGATTTTCATAATCTTACTTGTGATAGTGGTCGATCGTGCCATGAAATTTTAGTAAAACTTTCAGAAGTTTTTGCACTATTCTGTTCTGAGCTAAAGTGATGATCAGAAGCACTGAGATCAAGTGAAGTTTGTTTAGATAACTGAAAATAGAAAATAATAATAAAACGTCAAGTATCTCACTGACTGAATTCAAGTTATGGTCCCAATCGATCGTATTGTTGCTGCCGTAGGAAAAACCGCTTCTTGGAGGTCGAATACTTGTGTGAATAACAATTCTGGATGGTCTATATGTTTTTGATGAATGACGAGTCTGGCAATATATATATATATATATATATACACGAATTGGGATAGAAAATATTAAGAATCTCTCACTTGATTGTCGAGAGATAGATGACGTGATAGTTTTCGTACACGTGGTCGGTGTTGTAGTTGATGGCCTGACATATTTTGTCTGATCGATGATCTATCAGTTGATGCCGAACCATGGGCACTTTCACCCATGTGGGTGTATACTTGATTTTTCACCATTGCAAGCAGCTTCTCAAATGAGATGAAAAAGTATTGCTTACATTAGTTTTTTTCTTATCAACTCGACGTCAATATCTGGCTTCGTTAATTAATTTTATACATTACTAAGCCATAAAACAAAAAACAAACAATTGGTAATAAGATATGTTCGTTTGAATAGAAGAAAATAACAATAATACGAAGGCTTCATAGCAATCACACAAACATCTATTAACTAATTGTTTTTGCATATATAAAAAGAAACGACAGGTACTCATAAAAGATCACATCAGCCCAATCTTGAATTATTAAAATTCTTGTTCCAATTTTATACTACAATGTACGAGTCAATTCTAAGGAATCCTAAAAAACCATCGGAGTTCTATGGAATCTAAGATACCTGGACTTCGCTCTTTTCCCCTTGGTTAGTTCATGGCGAGTTCATATGACGCTGTAAATTCGAAGATCAGGTTTTTGAAATCTTGTTTCATTATATTTAAATATTGTATCTTATATTTTGATTGTGCTTGTGTCCTATAGACTAGTATATTTGTATAGATATTCTATCAAATTACTTGTTTATTTGATTATTCATGACATCTTTCTTGATATGTTTATTAGTGGTTGAATGCTTCTCCTAACAGAATTTTATTCTGTTCTGCCATTACTCACAGAGACGATATACGCTCTGTGTTTACTAATTATGAAGATCTTGCATAACGTATAGAAATATTGACTCGTAAACTAAAACCAATAGTATGCGCAAACAAATATTTTCAAATATCAATCTAAATCCGATATTCGATAATGAAGGAATAATATGGCTGATGCATCGATCCAAATGAATGATTATCAATGGGAGGCGATGGTGATTCCTCTAAAATTTACATGGCAACCGACAAATGACGAATTGATCTATTTAAGAAAATTAGAATGTTTTCGAATAAAACGTCTTCAGCTAAAACCAATTAAACAACAAGATGATATCAGTCCATCGATGATCATTGATGATTTCTTGTATCATGGTAATCTGACACATGCAATGAATAAAACATTACTCGAAGAACTTGATATTCGACATATTATCAATGTATGCAATTATCAACTGGAACAAGACATTCTCGATCAACGTCATGTTTTATGGATCAATTTGGAGGACGATACATACACCGATATTGCCCAACATTTCGAGATAACAAATGAATTTTTACAGTCCTGCAAGGCAAAAGATGAAAAAGTACTAGTTCACTGTCAGATGGGCGTTTCTCGATCGTCCACTATTGTTCTTGCCTTTCTAATGAAGTAAAACTTTTTGTTTATATTTGAAAATTATCCTTGTTTTCTTGATCTAGGTACTACTATGATTCTCTGGACAAAGCCTATGATTATTTGATAGAACGAAGGCGTTGTGTTGAACCTAACCTTGCCTTTCTTCTACAACTGATTCGATACGAACGAGAATTATATCGAACAAATGAGATTATTGAGGATCAGAACACCGGCAAGAAGGAAGATTCAGCAGTTTTAATTGATCCTACAGACGAACGGGTGACGACAGAAATACTACAATCAAAATCAAAACGCTCATCTATTCATTTTCGAAATTCGTGCTCATTGTGCTGTAAATTGTGCTGTTGGCCTCTCAAAAGTACTCGATCATCCTCTTCGAGTTTAAAATTATCTCTTTAAGAAATAAAATCTTCTAATAAATTGAAGCATTCCAGGTTTCTAGAGAAATCCTGTACATGTGTACAGGAATATAAAAAGAATGTATTAAACAAAATCATCAATACTGATGAAGAATCAAATATAGTATGAAATGCATCAACATTAAAAAGATGAAATGAAGAAATATTTGTCTGAAGATAAAAACTTAAAAAGTACCAATCTCCCATTTTACTTATATACAATTATCATATAAGTAGAGTGAGAAGAGACATGTGTGGGCCCACATTTTTTCGTAGGGATGCAACAAACTCAAAGCCTTGACCATATGATATAATTTGCTTTAAATTTGAGGCTAAATTCATCCAAGATTTATTGCATTTATGGTTTTTCGGGTCTTCAAATTAACCTACAAAAAGCTAAATTTATTCAGATATTATTTGTATCATATCTATAACCATTTTTCAGCATCTGTTTTTTTCGCTTACTTGATCGACTAGTAGTATTTTTTGACTACATTTCTATTTATTTTCCTTAAATTTTGTTCTGATTCATATAACTTACTTGATAATTTGATTAAAATCATGGAATATTTTAAAAAAAACTTCAGATCGATTCCGATGGTCGAGATCAGGATTAGAACAGCATATCTCTGATGATAATGTGTTTTCCTTTTTGTGCCACAAGATAGTAAGTTCACAAAAAAATTGATTCATGATGCACGAAAAACTATACTTGAAAAATGATGAAATCAAAGATATCATATAATCTCACATTCGAATTCCAATCACGGTAATATTTTTTTCTAGGCTCGTTTCCAGTGAAGCTTCATTTTTTTAATCCCAGTCCAGGCTATCGAAACCGGGATCGGCATTAGTCATACATATCTCTATTCACTACACTCTAAACGAAATAGATAGTTTCCTGAATCTTGTAAAAAGGTTTCGTAGATGGCTAAAACCTTCAAAATACTCCCAAAGACTTAAAAACGTTTGTTAAAATCCAGGAAACATTGAAAAAAACTGAACGAGAGCATACGAACTGAAACATCTTCTAAGAAACGTTTTTTTAAGCTCCGCACAGACAAGAAAGAATTGCCCAGTAAATATGATGATTCTCTTTGAGACATTAACAAAACGTTTCTTAGCCGATGTTTCGATCCTTTCAGCGTTTCATAGATTTTAACAACCGTTTAAGTCTTTGAGACACTAACGAAACCTTTTTACAGAATTCAGAAAACTACCTATTTATTTTAGAGTGTAGTAATTATAAAGGAGAAACTCGAACACAAGGAACTAAAAGATGCTTGTGTAGTGCATGCTGTGAAATCTAAAAAAGAGTCTGTACATCATCAATGGAATCAAAATCAATAAAATGTTTTGTATGAATACTAGAAAACTGCGAAAACAGCTTGTTGAATATTTCGTATAATATGACGCAATGTTGGATCTTACTGCGAATATAGTAAAATAATGCAGAACTTTTATATAGACCTTCGTGTAATTTTTGATCCATATGTAGAACACTCAGCTATTAATTCCATTATGAAAACTATATCACTCTATCTGTTTTGTTCTGGAATTATTTCAACATGTGCATGTATTTTATTTTTTTCTAATATGAAATAATTTTGTGTTAGAATAAAATTTTTATTAACAGAACCTCGGATAATGACTAATTATCTTTGAAATAAATAGAGCTTGTGAAGGTAAAAAATCATTTTACTAAAAAACGAAAAAAACATAAACTCTGATTTGTTCTTGTACAACTACCAAATATGTTGTATACAATAAAAAACGCACTATGTACATTGCTTCCATGCTTCATTAATTTTTCCCTATTTTTTTCATACTCATATATAGCTTATTAACTGTAGCCATTCCTCAATACATGGTTCACATCATTTTGCGAAGCTACTCTTCATTTTTTATTTGAATATGTTTGAGGATTATAATTATAATTTATCCATTAGTTTAGATTAAAATTCAAAATGAGTTTCATTTTCAGAAAAACTCTACTCCATACTCTACAGTCGATAGCAAAAAGACGAACTTAGAGTCTTCATATTATAGAAAAAAAGTTTTTTGTTATTTTATATTATAATTTCTGAAGACATCAATGTATGCTATAATGATATAATTAGTGAAACAATTAAAATAAATGTTGATGCTATAGAGTGCATAATACATATTATTGAGAGATATTTGATCAAATATCAGATAAAACACTTTATTACTGAGCGACTTGAGACATCAAATAGATGGTAGTTAACTTTAACTCGTTCAAATTAATTTCAAAGAAAATAAATTTCAGTCAAAAATGAAAGCAGTTAGTTTTAAGAAAATACAAGATAAATAGATTGTTTTCTCAATGACCGATAATTATGAATCTAATCAAATTGAAAAATCTATTAATGAAACTTAATTGTAACTAAGTCTTCGTCAATCCAATTGTAGTAGCTCTTACAAACTGTAAAAATAAAAAGTACGATTATATATATTTATGCATCAGAGTCAAAAAATAGACGTTTCAGAAAAGAAACATAGTAATATAAAATCAACTCTAATAACAAGAAGATCTAAAAAAGTTATTTTAATAGATCAATAGAAATACATTTATATCAACTTTTAAATATCTCTTTTGTGTAGAAACGATTAAAAATTCCATGATCTTATACAAATGAGACATATTATTTTAAGTTTACTTTCAATTTTGATATATATCAATAATAGATATCAAATTGTTCTCATTGAGTTAAATATTGTAACTCATAGTAGTCTCTTCAAATCTCATTTATTGAAAAAACAATAAGTTAAAACTGTTACTGTAAGGAAACTTCTTCAAATTTGCAAACAAGTGCTAGTCACTGAGTATAATATTTAGAAAATAGACAGGGTGATATCTGCATTCCCAAACTACATGACTCTGTCTATTCTCCGAATATTATACCTAGTGATTACTACTTATTTATAAATTTGACAAAACTCCTCTGTGGTAAGAGTTTTGATCCTGACAACGAAGTCATAATGACTGTTGAGAAATACTTTAGTAATGCTGATTGAGTTCGATGAATGTCATATAGATTCATTGTTGTTTAATTGAAGTAAATGTTTTGTTTGATTATATTTCATTTTTGAGTCATTTTCTATACAACAGATCTGAAATATCATAAACATTAATAGAATTCAAATGATTCTAGTTATATGCTTTGATGCAAACAAACCAATATATCGACACAAAATATCACAATAAAACTGCATTCTGATAACTAAAGACTGATAAAAGACTCTTTCTTTCAATATTATCATCTACGTAGTATATGTAGCTTAAATATGAGATCGAACAACTATCTATAAGGAAAAAAAGGCTGAAAAAATGTTCCTGTTCCATTATATTTCGATCAGCTTGCATACATTATTTTCTCATTAATTTAAGTATAATTTGAATACAATTGATTCAAGAAAAAATAGTTTCATTCTTTCAAAATGAAATTCTTTTCAGTGAAAAATTAATTCCTTTATCATTTTTTAAATTCTAATTTAAAGCTCGAATTGATTACATAAAAATCTGATAATTATGAAAAAAAAACCATTTCCCTCTTCTTTTATATGGAAAGTTATTTTGCAGTTCAGGTATTCAATATTGAATCTAACTTCCACTTCTTTGTGCTACAATAAATAAATCCTCATGTCTTTTTTTCAGAGACAAATGTATTTCATTGTTAATTTGAAGAATAAATAAAATTCGTCAATTACAACAGAATCATATTCATATTAAAGCACAATAAATAGTAGAAACACTCTCAAAAAATAAGAGTTAGACAAAAGAAGTCATGGCATCACTTCACCCTCCGGGTTAGAGTAGAAAACATTTTCAAAGAATCTGTATTAGAGCAAGAATGAAAAAGAAGTGAGACATATTTGTCCCACCATTCGTATAAAGTTAATTAATTATAGACGTTTAATAACGTGAATACAATGAAATAATATTGTAATTGTTTTAAAATTGGCAAAATCAGGCTGTTTAAAATGTTCTGGCATTTTATAGATTGTATGATAATAGCAAATAGTTAGAAGAAAAATATTTAATAATTCTTCTGTAAACATAATACAATAGAATGAGCCTAGTACAAAAGGGAAAAACATTCAAATTGTTAATTATTCTGATCAATCTATAACCTTGTTCGATTTAAGTTCAAAGAGCATCAATTACATGATTTTTTTATATCTTTCAATAATATACAAAACCTATCTTGTCGACAACGAATACTAGAGAATTTAACTAAGTCGACTAACATTACTCATTTGAAATAAAACTTACACAGTTCAGTTTGATACATCAATATTTATAAATTTTCTATATTTATTACCAATTATCAATAAAATGTGTTATTAATGAATATCAAATGAAAACTCACAGATAAAATTAGTGATTGAGCATTCTCTCCTGAATATAAGTCAATTTTCGTCAGAACTTGAAGATGAAGAATTTCGATGATTTTTGTAATCACCCTCAAGAAAACCGACTTTTTTCAAAGAAAAAAAAAGTCTATTTTGATTTTTCTCAGTTTAGACTTTTTAGATCATGTTTCCTAATATTCAATATTCAGAGTTGTACAATTTATGAAAATTTGTTTTTGATCGAAAAAGCATGTCAAGATGCACTGCTTATTGAAGTTCTTTTTTCAATTACGTTTTCTTTTTATTAGATATAAACATTAATATAGGTCATTTAACTTGTGGTCCTTTTTCTTCGCCTCAAGAGTAAGAAATTTTAAGAAAGACTCTGGTAGGCGATACATTCTGCTATGCTCTTTCAAAAAAATTTTAATACATTAAATCAGATCGGACAAAGAATATTCCGATATCAAATGAGCTATCATGGTCTTTGTTTGATCAATATCACTGTCAGATGTCATATGACAGATAAAAATTCTATCATAGTCTCATCATTACTACCTCAACATATTCTGAATATTTCACACCATTTGAACATACCTCGACTAAAATCAGTTTTTCAGAGGAATATCTTAAAAATAATTTTAAATATCAAAAACTTTTTTCCAATATATGCAATTATATTATCAAAACAAGATAATACCAATGAAAAACAAATACTTAAGTTAAGCAAGAAAAACTTAACATATTTGTAAACGAATTTCTACATAATTTGTTTCATAATTTGCAACAACAATGTCAAGCAAATTATCATTATTAATATCTCCAATAGCCACTGATTGTGGACGAGCATTATAACCAAGAGAATACCATCCTGATTCTAAAAAAGTTCCATTTCCAGTTCCTAAGAATACAATGAATTCATTGCTAGCAATATTAGTTACTACCATGTCTAAATAATTATCTTTATTCAAATCTTTCACAGCAATCGAAGATGGAAACGATTGAATACCAGTTGAATAATTTTTCAAAACAGTAAAAGTATCATTTCCATATCCACGAAATATAACAATACTACTTGTCTTTGAATTAACAACAGCAATATCTGTATGATTATCATTGTTAAAATCACCAACAGCTATTGATACTGGTTCAAAATTGCTCTCAAGTGAATAAGTTTTTTGTTGAGAAAATGTTCCATTACCATAGCCTAAGAAAATACCAATATTGCTAGTACCAGAATTGGCTACTGCAATATCCAAATGATTATCATTGTTAAAATCATCAACAGCAACTGATTTTGGATGAGAGTTATTATCAGTTGAAAGTAATATTGATGTTGTGAATGGTTCACTTTTATATCGAAGCATTATACCAATACTATCTTTATTTTGATAAGTAATAGCAAGATCTAATTGATTATCATTATTGAAATCACAAGCTGCAATTGAAAGGGGGTTAGAATTCCAGCCAGTTGAATAAGTCTTTAGTCTTGTGAAATTTCCATCAGCATATCCATAAAATACACCTATATTACCATTCCCATAACCATAATCAGAAACAATAATATCAAGTATTGTATCATTATTCAAATCACGAATAAGAATTGATTGCAAATATGATTGAGAACCAGTAGGAAATGTCTTTTGTGAAGAAAAAGTACCATCACTAGAACCTAAAAATATTCCAACATTATTACCATAAAAATTAGCAACAGCAATATCCATCCAATTGTCTTTGTTAAAATCTGCAATGGCAACATCCCATGGTCCAGAATTTTCTCCAGTGAAAAGTTTGATCATATCTTTAAAACTCCCATTACCATATCCAAAAAATATTCCTATATTGTTTTGACCACTATTAGCAACCACAATATCCAGAATATTGTCCTTATTGAGATCATCAATGACTACCGATGTTGGATAAGATCGATTAGGCAAGAAATATGATGTTTGTTCTGTAAATGTTCCATTACCATATCCTATAAATATACCTATGTTGTGACTGTTAGAATTGGCAACAACTATGTCTAAGATGTTGTCCTTATTGAAATCTCCAACAGCTACTGAATGGGGATAAGATGAATCACCTGTAGAATAAATTATTTGAGGTTGAAAACTTCCATTTCCATATCCCAAAAATATACCTATTTTATTATCTTCTCTATAAGTGACAATGAAATCGATCTGATTATCACCATTGAAATCTCCAGTTGCAATTGAATTCGGTGAATATTCAGTTGACACAGATCTTTCTTCTGCAAATGTTCCATTTCCATATCCCAAATATAGATCCACACCATTCGAACCTTCTTTCACTACAGCAATGTCCCAGAGATGATCATTATTGAAATCACCTGTAACAATAGAAAAAGGAGTCGAAATAGATCCAGGTATTCGAATAGTTTGATTTGTAAAGGTTGCATAATCGAATCCAAGAAATACAGCTAGATTATTTGTACCATAATTAGCAACAACAATATCTTGCCAATTATCTTCATTAAAATCACCTACTGCAATTGAGTTAGGAAATGAATTAGGATTAGTTGAATATGTGCTTGGTGTACCAAATGTTCCATTAGCATATCCAAAAAGTACATTAATAGTGTTATTTTTGCTGTTAGCAACAACAATATCTGATTGATTATCTCTATTCAGATCAACAACAGTTACAAATTGTGGAGAAGAACCAAATCCCGTCGAATATGTTATAGTACTTCTAAAAGTTTTAGTGTTATAATTAAAAAGTAATTGTATGTTATCATTGCCTGAATTAGCAACAACAACATATGATTGATTAACTTTATCAAAATGACCAATAGCAACAGAATATGGATGTGGACCTGAACCAGTAAAATAATTTGTTTCATATGCAAAATCTGCTTCATAATATATGAGAAATACACCAATATCATTTGTATCTCTGTTAGCAACAACAATATCCAATTGATTATCATTGTTTAAGTCACTAGAAACTATAGAGCGGGGAGAAGAATTATATCCAGTTGAAAATGTCTTTTGTCTTGCAAAAGATCCATTTCCAAGTCCAAAAAATAGACCTATATTAAAACCATAAGCATAAGTTACTGCCATATCAAGAAATGTATCATTATTAAAATGGTAAAGCATGACAGAATATGGCTCAGACCCACTTTCACTAGAAAGTTTGGTTCTTTTTTCAAATCTTCCATTGCCATATCCCAAAAGTATGCCTATATTAGAAAGTAAAGGACTTGTATAGATAATATCTAATTGTTGATCATTATTTAAATCACCAATCGCCATATGACGTGGAAGATCATCATCGGTTGGAATTATCGATAAGTTCCAAAAAGAACCATTACCATGTCCTAATAGTATAGCAATGCCACCACGAAAGTAGTCACATGCGACAATGTCTAGTATATTATCATTATTCATATCATTTAGAATGACTTTTAAGGGAGAAAAAACGATCTCATTTAAATATGTAGTAATATTTGTAAAAGTTCCATCACCATATCCGAACAGTATACCTACATTATCATTACCATAGTTAGCGACAACAATATCAAGATTGTTATCATTATTCAAATCTCCGACAGCGATCGATTTGGGACTAGACTTTTTTCCAGTTGAATATGAATCACCAATCCTAAAGCTACTATTTCCATATCCAAATAAAATACGTATTTCATTTGTCGTATTCAGGATTATTATAATATCAAATTGATTATCGTTATTGATATCATTTACAGCAACGAAGCTGGGAGAAGAACCTTTTTTATAATAAATTATTTTTTGCTTTCCAAAAGTTCCATTACCAAGATTGATAAATAAACCAACATTATCGTTGTTAGAGTTAGCAGTAACAATATCTGACAAATTATCATTATTCAAATCACCAATAGCAACAGATACTGGATTGGAATCTATGCCGGTTGTATACGTTGTTTGATTTGTAACTGGATAAATGTCATATGCCGTCAGCACAAGAATATTGTTAGTGCCATTATTAGAAATAACAATATCTGATTTATTATCATTATCAAAATCGCTGACAACGATTGAACATGGATCAGAATTATAACCAGTTGAATGTATTGTTTTAATTGAGAAGTTTCCATTTCCATTTCCTTCAAATACAATTACATTATTATTATTTGAATCAATAACAATAATATCAAGTTTAGCATCATTGTTTAAGTCATTAACAACAATAAACTTTGGATGAGAATTAAGTCCAGTTGAATATAATATTATGTTTGTAAAAGTTCCATTATCATTTCCAAGAAATATTCCAATATTGTTACTAGCAGAATTAGCAACAACAATATCTAATCTATTATCATTGTTAAAATCTCCAGTAGCAAGAGAACATGGATGAGAATTATTACCAGTTGAATACTTATGAATTAAAGAAGTTTTATTTTCTTTCGTGAGAATTATAACTAATTCACTAGTGCCATAATTAACAATGGCAATATCGATATTCTTATCATGATTAAAATCATTAATTATAATTGAATATGGAATAGAATCATAACCCATATAATAATATCTTTCAATTTGAAATGATCCATTATTACATCCTTGTAATATAATTACATTTGATGTACCATAACTAACTAGAGCAATATCTAATTGATTATCATTATTGAAGTCTCCAGTAGTTAATGATAAAGGACGATTGGGACCAAGTGAAGTTATAATTTGATTTTGAAAAGTTCGATTTCCATATCCAAGAAATACACCTATACTATTTGTACCATAATGAGCCACAACAATATCAGATTGATTATCTTTATTAAGATCTCCAATATCAATTGAATATGGTTGAGATTTCAATCCAGTTGAATATGGAATTTGATTACGAAATGTTCCATTTCCATAACCAAAAAATATTCCAATATTATCACTACCAGGATTAGCAACAACAATATCAAGATGACCATTCTTGTTGAAAATACCAATAGCAACATGTCGTGGATGAGAATCATAGCCAATTGTACGTCTACCCATTCTTTCGAAGTCAAACTTACATATTGTATCTAAACAAGACAAATGAAATATTGATTAGAACTTTTACATCTTATTATAGTAAGTTTATGAAATATTATTTTGGAGAGATTACTTTCAGAAGATTTCAAATAAAAGCGTATTTTAAGAAACTATAGATTTTCTATATATTACTATAATATCATTAACATAGTATAATAAAATTATTATCTTTGTCTTTTAAAGATTAATTGTTATTGAAAGTTTATTTTATTTTTATAATGAATTAGAAAAATTTTGATAGAGAGTATCTATGAAATATTAATTGTATATATTCTACATTTTTATACATTATTCGATTATTAAAGTTTTTATTATATACTTTTAAATATAGAAATAGTCAAATGATATTTTATATCTTAAAATAAAATTAATTTTCTTTATTAAATTATGAGAAATGTTTTGCTTCTAATTTTCTGCTAGAATTTTAATATTATAATTTTATTTTAATGATGAAAAATCAAAATTATATACTTGATTCTTTTGGTGAAGTGAAATAAACAGTTAATATGCCAACAGTCATTAATAAGCCTGTGAATATAAGAACTGCACATACATTTAGTAATGATTGATGCTTTGACCAACATGGTGTTTTACTAATAAAGAAAATATATAAATTATAAAAATGAAGATAAAAATAGATTTATCATCTTGATGAAGTTTTCGTCAACTTCATTTTATTTTCATTCGATTTACAAACATTTGTTTCTATTAAATGAATATGATATAAAATTTACATACTGTCGAATATTTCGAAAAAGATTTCTTTGAACAAATATTTGTTCGAGGAATATAGAATTCTTGTTTTCGGAATTCACGTTCATCTATAACAAAGAGCAAGACATAGTAATTATAAATACAAAAATATGTTTTATAAAATTCATTTAAATATATATTAATAAACAATTTAACTTATATTATTTTGTTCATTATTGAAGTTAATTTAGAAAATCAAATATCTTGATAGTATTAGTCAATCAAATAAAATTGATGAAAGAAATATATAAAACTGGTAGACATTCAATACTTCAAGACACTGTCGCAAGTTTGATTGTTAAAATTAAAGAAATTTTTAGAAAAAAGAATATGAATTTAATATTTTAAGATATCTTTTTATTAGCCATTATTAGCATTTGAATTAAACTTTATTGTTTATTTATCGATTTCAAATTAAAATAGAAATTCATGACTATATTTCATTTAATCAAAATCAAAATACAAAATAATTTTTCCAGTTTAGTTTTAACTAGATTAATGAATAAATAAAGTTTAATTCATAGAATAATAATGCAAAATTTAAATTCCTCCTAATAAAAAATACTTTTTCAAAAGAAAAATATGAAAATTAGGTTTTTATGACAAGAAGTTCCACTGAAGCTTGTTTTGGTAGTATATATATATATATATGTATATGGGTTTTTAAGAAGCGACTAGATTTTGATAGACTTACAAATAGAAACTTAAACTCTAACATAAAGCATTCAGAGAAACGTTTTCAGTTTTTAAAAGACTCAGCTTTTTTAAAGGTGATTATCTGTACATGTTACATTCAAAATAGAAACGAGCGAAAAAAGTCACTTCTAAATATACAGATTTAATTATTCCTTTTTTTTTGTTTTTCAGAAAAATATGTTTATAAAATTATTTAAGTATCATTATCAACTATCATAGAAATAATTACTTTTCTCCATATAATCAAAAAAATTATGTTATTAATAATTCT
Source organism: Macrotrachela quadricornifera (assembly GCA_022393335.1). Lineage (NCBI taxonomy): Eukaryota > Metazoa > Rotifera > Eurotatoria > Philodinida > Philodinidae > Macrotrachela > Macrotrachela quadricornifera. Next base: position 1,143,195 of record JAJEKB010021681.1, on the reverse strand, counting down.
TTTGTTATTAGTATGAAAACAAAGAAGAGGAAATTGTTATTATTGATAGTAGATGATTTGTTTTATATATGAATAGTTTATCTTTCATAAGAAAAATAAAACAAATTCAAATGTTGAAATTTGTAATTAATTCTATAATGAAGTGTATCTATTTATTGTTGACTTCAATACAGAACTAATCGTATCGGAATAACACATTCTAAGTTAAATGACTAAAATATTTTATCAGAATAAATTTTTAAAAATAATAAAGTAAAATACAAGAAGACAAGTTAAATTCTAGCTTTGTGCATATGATTCATACTACTGATAATCAATGTTCATAAGTTTCATGTCTAATATTATAATCACTTAAATAAAAATTTTTATTTAAATTAATTAAATAATTAATAGTATTTAATCATATCGATGTGTATAGTTATCATTTATTATTGTAGAAATAATATAATAGATGCAAAATGTATTCATCGTTATTTGAAAGTTTCTATATTATTTTAATTTAGTTTAAAATAGCAAATACAACAGATAAATATAATATTGATTAAATAATGTTTATAGAGAATATAGAAATAATTACAAATAAAAGATATTAAGTAAATATTTCAAAAATTGATCATTTACTGATAATTATATTAATAAACTTTTGATTATTCATCAATTAATATAATAAATATGTTATTGAGAAGAATCAGATTTTCAATGATGATTAATATATTGAAATAAATATATAAAAAGAATTCAATTTTAATGATTCTTAGTGTTAGTTTTTTTTTTATTTTTGAAAAAAAATATTAAAATATTCTATATTTAAATAGATGAATTTATCTAAAATATATTATAGATTATTTAGAAAAAATAAATAATTAATTAATGTTTAATACAATCAAATTAAGTCAAAGAAACTAAACGAAACATTTGATTTGATGAAAATTATTTTCAAATGGAATAAAATTATCTATATGTCTCAAAAAAATGACTTATTTTTGAAAAGCTTTCTTTTTTCCATAATATTTTACTTTGTAATACTGATATATATTTCCAAAGAAAAAACACAGTTAGACTTTGTATTTTGAATATACTTCGATTATAAACAAACATTTTTTTTTAAATGACAAATAAATTGTGTATAATAAAGACACCCTCATTTTCAGATTTCCATAGACATGATCAGGTCAATAACATAAAAATTAGTTTTTTCAATTTTTCATTGTTACAGAATTATCTTTTTAAAAAAATAATTCTATATATTTGTTATTTATTTTCGAATTATATCATGAAGATTAATGTGTATATTATTTTAACATGCTTCTTAACAAGCTCTAAAATGCCGCAGCTCTTTAACTATGGCTCATGCTTTTTTGTTTAAAAACTATACAATAATAAAGAATTTCATGTTTTATCGAAATAAATATTTGATTCTTTTACGAAAAGTAATTGTATAGTGATGAAATACTTGAAAAAACTAATTTCAACAGCATTGACAATATCAATTATGTGGAAATATGAAACTGGCAAATGTGTTCAATGTACTCAATTTAACTTACTTATAAAAAGATCGAAAATAAAATTGAATTACACAAAGTAAGAGGAAACTCGATGTACTTTAAGAATATATAATTACTTTAAAAAAAATCTGTCTTTTTATAGCGGATATATATTCAAAATACAGAATTTAACTATTATTTTCTTAAGTGTATATATCAACTCGCAATAATTTCTATAATAAATAATCAAATAGATTTTATTTTGCAAATATTAGAATGAAACTTATGATTGTCTTCAACGATTCTACTATAAAATCAATATTTTTCAATAGTGAACTCAAATATACGTTTATCATAATAAATTAGAAAAGTAAAATAAATCAAACATAAAATATTTGAATTTCCTAATAAAATATATTTAGAATTATTATTTAATTTCATAAAACTAAACTCTAAAATTCTTATTATTATATCATAAACATGTTTTTATTCTTATTGTATTTTAGTACAAATATAATTGATTTTAAATATAAAAATTATTGAAAAACCTCTCTATATTTATTTATTTTTGAAGATTTTTATTTGTATAAATTTATTCTACTTAAATATTATTTTGATTTTTAAATATAAAATCAAAATATAAAAAATATTTAACTAAACTTACTTTATTTTTAATGATTAATAAAATGTAATTATATTTTTATGAAATAGTATTCGTTCGTTTTTAACTAAATTATTATTTTATTATTTTTAAATGTATTTATATGACCTATATATCACTAATTTTACCTTGACGATCCGAAGAACAACAAAATAATATGCATCATTAACGTATTATCATTAAAACATTTTTACGTATATTTATGTTGAATCATCCTATATTCTATAGATATGTATTTTATTACGTTTCATATTATAGAATAAATGAAGATAAATATCATCAAAATATGTCTTATTCAAATCATTTCAATGTGTCATTTCTTTTTTTTATCGTGTTTATTAACATGCGAATATTTATTTTGATAGTTTTTTTTCGTATTCTCATTAATAATAATATATGAAAAAATATTATTTTAAAATTCATATTAGATTAATGCGTAGGATACTACAAAAGTTTCTGCACCATGGTTCTTCTAAAAGTTTCAGTTTGCATTGAAATATTCTGTTATATTGCTTAGACATATTTAGGAATATATGCAAAATTTCAGACTTCTATGTCTTCTACTTTGCTGTAATCGACCATTTCTTTTACGTGAGTAACATATCATTTTCTATACGCTACATAACGAATGATTTATAATAAATAGCAAAACTTTGAATTTCATATTTTGATCCTTAAACATATTTTATGAAAATAACAACAAAATATATCAGAAGATGGAGTGTGAAAAGCTTCACAATCAACGATACAAACCTTATGCTGATTATATATATTTTCTCTTTCAAAATAAACAGTATTCTGAGTGGCCAATTTTCAACGCTGCGATACATAGTACAGAAAATTTTACTTTTATTTTCAAAATAAAAAGGACACAATTAAAATAAAACTGTTGCTTGTAAATTGCAGAGCTTTTCACGCTGTATCTTTCCCCATATTCTATTTTTTAAAAGGAAAGCGTATTGGGTGATAGACGGATGAAATATGAAAAAAAAGACGTCTTTGTTCGTGTAGAATTTTTACATCCTAGAAGATTTCTCTCCTACAATTTTGTCTTTTTTAATGATAAAAGTTACATATACAATATGTAGAGTTTTCATGCTGCATCTTCAGGGGTATTTTGTCTTTTTTTAAATAAAATGTATCAGGCGACAGATAAGGAGAAATCACGTTCATCGTATACAAAAACGAAATACTTTTTGCAACGTCGAGTTTTGATCGTTCAGAATTTTATCAATTTTCACAGCAAATAAATGCGACTGTAAAATAAGTGGTCTTTTATAAGTTATAGAGCTTTTCATGCTGCATCTTATAACATGTTTTGTTCTTTGTTTAATAGAGGATATTAGGCAACTCAAAGATGAAATAAGAAAAAACGAATATATCTTTTAAAAAAAAATATTATTGTTGCAGCGTCGAAATTTAATTGCTCAGAAGTTTATCGATAATTTAATACAGAGAATGCAATTATAAAATTAGTTCTTCTATGTAAATTATGGAGCTTTTCACACTATATCTTCTGATATATTTTGATTTATTAATAAAGCATATTTAATAATCAAAATATGAAATGCAAAATTCTCCAATTGATGATGGTTCATCCATTAGCAGGCTGCATATACTTCCACTAAAAGTAATGACGGATCGCAGCAAACTACAAAACTTAGGAGTCTCAAACTTTGTACATAATCTTAAATATGTGTGAACATTATAACAAAATACTTGAACTCAATCCGTGATTTTTTGGAAGAGACAAGACGCAGAAACTTTTGTAGTGCCTCATGTTTTAAATATTTGCTCAATATAAAAAAAATAGCATTAACTGCTTAAATTGTAAAATAATATTGGTAGATGATTTATTTTTCTTTAAATAAATCGGATTATTTGATTTAGAAGATGAATATTTAATTATTAAGAAGAACGCTTATATTTAATAATAATAACTATATTTTTAAATTTATTTTAGAGTGAAAAGATAATATTCCTTTGATTTTATTTTAATGTAATTATTATCTATACTTTATTATGCTGTAATATATGTGTATATACTTCTATACAGATAAATCTGTCAAATATGAATGAGATTAGGATCTGTTAAAAGTGATCATTGTTGAAACTTTAAAATCATTTCTTTTTCTTAAACAAGAACATTTTACGACATAAACTCAAGTTTTTTCTCCAATAATTATGCTAATTTTTTCAATTACAGTTAAATATTTCTTAGCTTTGATTCAACATTAATTATAGTTTAATAAAATTATGAATATTGTGTCTTAAAAAAATAAATATAATTATTATTGTTTCCCAAATATGTATTAGTATTTATTCGTCATCTTTGGCTTTATTTTATTTAGTTGATATGATCATAATTAAGAGAATATTAAGAATATTTTATCAGTTCAATCTTTTAAAGCAAAGATAAATCATCATGTGATAATAGTTTTTCATCTTACAAGATGTTAATAGAATCACAATGGATTGTTTCACCGACCAATGTTCGTTTATTTAATAATATTTATTTTTCTAATTACATAAATATAGTTTATCTCATTCATATATGTATATTCTTATTGTTTATATCAAAGTCAATGACATAATGTCATACTTTTATTCGTTCTGTGCGTGAATGACACATGTTATTCGCGTTAAATAGGTTCTTATTACTCATAGGAATAAAAAACCATTAATTGATCGGAATGAAAAGACTCTCATATTGAAGCGGCTCATTTCCAAGAAAATTTGCTGAGATGATGAATTACATACTGTTTAGTATAAGAAGGTGTTTACGTATATAGTTTTACTGCATGCTAGATTAAACAAAAAGTATTATTTCAGCGAATATTGCTACGATTTCAAACAGAATAACTAATGAATTCTACACCAAATAAAAATTCACGAAAAATGGAATTTAGAAGTATAAATAACCATTGGTAAAATAAAAATAGACTATAGAATCTTGAATAGTTTCAAATTTTGGAAGCATAATTGGCCACTTTCATTGATTATTAAACACTAAAACATCAGATATTATTTATATTTTAGACTTTGTAAAATTCTCTCTTTCCTGATCGGTTCAGTTAGAAAAATCTTTTAATTTAATAAACAAATAATGATATTATAGTTTAAATGCTGATAGTTTCAAGATGATGTGGCTGAAAATGCTAAAATGTTTATGAGTATTTTAATTCTAACATTGTTAATTATATATCAAACTTAAAAAGTCTTGGAAATATAATAATCAGTGAGCAAATCTTTATATAGTATGAAAGATGAAAAAGACATGATGTTTTAGTGGTTGACCATCAATGAAAGTGTCCAATTATGAATTAAAAATTCGAATGTTTTTATAACTCTATAGTTTATTCTTACTTTGTGAATGATCAGTTATACATTTGAATCTCATTTTTCATGAACTTTCATTTGATATAAAATATCACAGTCATTCTATTTGAAATCATAAAAGCACTTCCCTGTTATACGAGGTGTCCCAAAATATTTGTACACATTTTATTTTGTATATATTTCAGCATGAAAAACTGGTAAAGATTTCGAAATTTTTTCCATAAAGACCATCGTGAAAAGCTGTATAAAAAATGTTAACCCTTTTACGGCGATTCAGTTTTTCGGGAAAAATAACTTCAACATATTAGTTATCATGCGTGTTTACGCTCTATAAATGCGCTAATTGATATCTTTGGTATATGCAGCTATTTGTTTTTCGCTTTGCTATTTTTGTCATCGCGTAGGAGATCTTCTTTCACGTCGAACTAAATAGCTGCTCAAGTTTCTTTTGTTTCTGTTACATGTATTACGGTACGAACGAAATGAAGAAACAAAATTTCAAGTTTTTTTCTTTTACATTCTTTTCGTAACATTATCTCTGACTCTATTAGGTACTGTTATGACCTCTTTCTTGTCATTTTTCACTGCTATCGCTGTTATATGACTTCATCATACATAGGTAAATATTTTTTTTTCATCACTTTCTGCTTTGATTGTTTTAACTAGAAGCATCATGCTATGCAATAATTGTATTGATAAAGTTCTTTTATAATAAGTTGGTGATGATAATTTTTTTGTCATTTTTTTTAAGAGTGAAAGTAATAAATATTAAATGAACAGGATAAACACAATAGAAAATTCTTAGGAAGATAATGAAAGTATACAAAGAAAGTTTAAGCCTATGTTTTATTATAGATGGTTTACACATTTTAATAATTTCTGTTTCACCAAAAAAAATTAGTCTCGCCCGTCGATGAGCTATCGTTATCTTTACTGGTTGAAAGTGACACATGCTGATAGATTTAAATTAAATTCAAATGTACATGGTCTAGAACGTGATATTCTTTATGCAAAATATTAACAATACTTAAAAGAAAAGGCAATTCAATTTTTATTAACTGATTTATTTGATTCAATATATAATATAGTTTTCATAATTATATTAAACAATTTAGAATAAATATTCTTGCATCATTGAAAGAGCTCTCATTCTATCTCTTTTTCTATATGTTACTATCGGTAATATTCTTTTTAAGATTATCATTTCTTAGATATTAATAACAAATATATTATGTCATGTAATTAATTTACTTAATTTTATGAAAAACTCTTATATCAATTCGTACTTTAGTAACTCCGTATCCTCGAGTAAACCAAATTGCGCAAAAAAACTTTTACGTTCTGTTTGCCCTCTTTCGTTTGCACTTTGGTGTTCTTTTAACATTACATTGATTACAGGAACTACTATATGTAGATGAGAGTATATTGTGACGGATTTCATCCGTCATTGTTTCTCATGCCGGTCATGAGGTCCCTTTTCGGCCACATAACATATCGGTCATATTCTTTCCTCTCTTCGTAGCTATATATACTGATGTTTGTGTGTTGTTTCCTCAGTCAATAGACTCACGGGCCTCGTTGTCCGTCACATATGGCGATCACACCAATCGAACTCTCTGAATCCTCAGCTTCCCCATCTAATACACTTAACCATTTCTGTCTTAGCAATTTCTTCTAACTCTTCCTTTCCTTTCTCCTTCATTGAAAAAAAACTTTATGATATGGGTTGTCTTATTATAATTGTATCTCTTTTCACATTTCTGATGTGCTTCACCCGTTCCTCTACTCATAATGTACCATGGTCATATGGACAATCAGGAATCTTAAAACGATTTTCTGAGAAAGATATGCCATTAATCTTCATTCTGAGAAAAGGCGCATAACCACAAACGTTGTTTTGCTTGCTCATATAGGTTGATCACATTTTTCTTGTTGTTTTTGCTTTTCTATAATGAACTCTCGCATCGCGTGTGATTCTAGGAAGTTTTTTTTTTTCATAATTTATGGTTTGATTTATTGAATTTACTTTGGATTTCGTCTAGTAGAAGTACTTTCCTTTTTGGTCCCTTCTACAACTTAATTGTATAATGTTCACCTATTTCTTCCCTCCACTTAACCTTATGTCCCTTCTCTTATCGCTTTTCTTCGTTTAACCTTATGACTCTTCTCTTATCCCTTCTTTTCATTTGACCTTCTGTCTACCATTTGAATTTTATATTAGAAACGGGCACGTCATCATAACTATCTTTTTCCTTTCCTTCTACTCATCTGTTGCTATCCATAAGTTAAATGAATTAATTGTTGGATAGTTCATGAACTTTTCCTAATCAATCTCCTCAATAACCTTCAATGTGGCAACTTCTCTTTATGACTGACACAGCGGTGATGGCTAAGTTCGAGAGACGGAGCTAGGGGAGACAATACGGGTATAGTAGCACTGTTGAGGGGTGCAACAGTGTGACTGAAGAACAGCATCGTTCGAGGGGGCGGCTAGGTTTGAGCCGATGATGTGTGGTCCCGACACATCTACTTTATAATATCTATAAGCGCCTCGCTGTATCATCCTGTATCTCTCTGCTACTCAGTGTTTCGTCCTTTCTCATTATCATCTCAAGGCAAACGTCCAGTCAGCAATGTCAATGATTCAACTTGGCTAACTCTGTTCGGCAAGGAATAATGATTGATGTATGCAATTGATGATGTAAACGTGGGTAGAAGGACATGGCACTGCCAGGTGTCATCAGTACTGAAGCGGGCAGTACTAGAACCAAGGCAATGTTACAGAAGACCAGTAAACGTATCAAGGGGCGGCTAGTTAGGGGGCCGACTGTGCGTAGTCCCAACGCACTTTCCTTATAACATCCGTACGTTTCATGTCTTCTCTACTCAAGTCACCTCATCATTTCTCGCGTCAATCACATCCGTTTCCGTTTCAACTCCTGTCGCCCAATTACCACCAATACAACAAGCAACAGCTCATCTCTCAAGCAAAAAAAACAAGAAAATGTATATTTTTGTGAATGACTCTTTGAATGCTATTCTTTTGTTCTTTTTCTTTACTGTATTTCTATCAAAAATTCTAATCAAGCAATTTAGCGTTAACGTTTTTCTCCTTTTTCTTGTAGTTCACTTCATTTATTCAATTCTCATAAATTTTTGTTACGTTTTCTTAACAACCTACGTTATCCTTTCTGTTTTTTTTTGTCAATCACTTGAACTCGTGCGGGTGCACTCGCATCACGATGTGGGGGGTGTGTGACGGATTTCATCCGTCATTGTTTCTCATGCCGGTCATGAGGTCACTTTTCGGCCCCATAACATATCGGTCATATTCTTTCCTCTCTTCGTAGCTATATATACTGATGTTTGTGTGTTGTTTCCTCAGTCAATAGACTCACGGGCCTCGTTGTCCGTCACATATATAAAGAACTATTTTCGGTGATTTATACATGACATTTATGCTAAAAATAAAAAATAGATTTTTTTTCTTTAACTAAAGATCAATATCAATGTGATCAGTATTGAGTACTTCATCAGATTCTGAAAATTCATTTGCTTTGAGAGGAATAGGTGGGACTGGTACTACTGATCAATCAGTTGATCAAGATCCATCCTCTACTCAAGGTCATAAAGGATCAGTACGTTCTGATATAAGTGGTGTCAGCAATAGACAACACGGTAATACAGATGGTGGTCCATGTATATATCTCACTTTGCTAATTGCTATTTTAAACCTTATCAATGTTGCTCTTCTCTATGATAACAGAAAGACATTTTTTTTTATCTAAAAAATTCAGATAACGTTTCGTTTGTTATCAATTACTTTAATTTTTTTAAGCTATCCATAGTACTGAATCAGTTACTACAGACAAGAATTCAACCAGTTCCAACAGTTGCATGTATTAAAAATGAACCTTATACAAAGCATTTCAGAAACAAAACATTTTTTCCTTATATGATGTATGTTGAAATTTAAGTCTTTGTAGTTTTTATTCAAATCTAACAAATAAAACTAAAAAAGAAAATGATTTTTCTTTTCTATCTTCAATAACAACACTTAATGTATCTATATACATGTAAGAGAATAAAACAAAAGATTTTGCAATATGAAACTTTCTTATGATCATCAGTCATGATACATATAAACTTTTCTTGTAATTCTAGTTAGTATGTAAAAGTCGATTCAAAATCTTGTAAATTGAATATAAACAATCATTTTCATATTGATTTATTGTTAATATTATTGTGGCTGATATTGAAAATTAATTTCGATTCTATTAAATTATAACATAAAATATAACTATCGAAGAATGAATTTTCATTTTTAAATATATTTTATGAATATAGGATATGATAAATAAATTGTCATCAATGACCAACCTTGAGCGTGTTTTTGATGTCTGTTTTTGATGTCTATTAAAATAATACACGTGTATTGAAGAAAAAGGTAATAAAGTACGACATGAAACAGAAAAGAAAGAAAAGTTGAGTATAAAATAACGAAAGACAAAAGAAATTGTTTATTTCATAAAATATAAAATTAATTGATTATAATATTCATTTTGTTAACTTTATATCAAAATGATGTTTGATGAAGAGATTCATTTTGTTTGGGTTTCATTTGAAATAGTTATGACAATGGAACATCTTCATCAATGGTTTAATCATATTCATTTTACAGGTATTATATAAAAGATTTTTTTTGTCTTTTACTTAATTTTTTTAAATAAATTAAAAATTGTCTGATTATTTAATATTTTGTTAAGAGAATAGAAAATCTACATTGAACTTGTTTAATAATCGAATCAATCCAATAAATGTAAATACATTAACTTATTTAGTAAATTTATTTGTTTATTCACCAAATAATATTGGTTTTCCATTATATTTTCTTTGGTTTTTATTAATATTCATTGATATATTTTCATATAAAAAAATTCAATTAAATATTTGTAAAAATAATAATAAAAAGATAAATTATATTATAAATTTCTATAAAAAATTGTTTTTGATTGATAATGAAATAAATGATTTCAATTCGAATGGATATAAAAAACAAACATTAAAAACATTAATGAATGTTATTGCTCATGCTAGTGGATACTTTCTTGGTATTCATTCAATTCAATCAACTTATTATAAAGTGACAACCATATTATTTATGTTTTTTCTTTATCAACGAATGATTAAACCTTTACATATTATATCAACAAGAAGATTTGGATGAACCTTTTTTTTCCGTTGGTTTTTTTCCTTAATCAATTTCAATAAAAATTAATTGAAAAACTTTAGAGAAAAAAATTTCTTTAATAAATATTAAAATTATCCGATTTTCTTACTAGATATATAATATAGATAAATTAAATTTCTTTTATTGTAAATAAGAGTTTTTTATATGATGACTGAGACATTGATAGAATACAAAAAATTGTACACATTGACCTCACTTAATTAAATTGGTAGTCATTGTTTTTTTCTTTCCTTTAGAAAAAAACAACTTTTGTTTGTGTTCTCCACGGTTTTTTTTAGATCGAACGAAATAAATACCAGTTATATTCTTTGTGTATTTCTCATTTGAAAAATATATCTTTTCTTTTTTAAATATTTTATAGAAATGATTTCATAATTCCCTCGACTGAAAGGAGAGTCATACAAAAAAAAATAGTTTGTGTGTGTGTGTGTGTGTTTGTTTGTGTCAGGGTCAAAAGAACATTGAGACCAAAAAAACATCGTCTAAAAGGCTAATGGCCATTTGTCTTCCACATGCGCTTCTTGTTGGCACTGAAGTATGGCCGTTGATCAACAGTATTGCTGATTGTGATGCTACCTGAATTGATCAATTGCTGTTAGGAATTGGTGAGGTTTGGTATTTCTCATCGAAAAGAAGTATTTTTTCATGAATTGATGGTTTCATCATGGTATGTGGTGAACACCATTGCTTATTGTGCAGGTATCTGAATTGATCAATGGAAGCGTATGGTAGTATTAGCTTTGTTAGAAGGGTTTATTTCCTCGATTGAGGGGACAATCATACGAAAAGAAAAATGAGTTTTTGTGTCTGTTGCTTGTCGCTGGTCAAAGGCTCGATCTGAATCATATTTGTTTTATCGAAAATTTTCGAGATCGACGAATCCGAATCTGACATTCATTTTTTCAAGTTTTTTTGAGATTAATGTTTTTTCAGAAAAGATAAGTTTTTTACGAAAAACTTTATTTTTTATAGGGTTCGACCAACAGGCTTTTGAGGCTGCAGAATAGAATGGTATCATTAGTTTTTTATTATCTGGCGAAAAAATTTGTTTCACCCCAAAAAAATGTTTTTTTTTCTAAAATAATGATTTTGTTTATACAATTGACCAAAGCGCTTTCAAGGGCGAGGTATCAATTGGCGTGAATAGTTTTTCAAAAGATTTTAAATTTATCGTTTTTGAAAAAAAAACACTGAAAAACAGGTAACACGCATCACTGCGACTCGCTTAACTCTCGACTGAATATAGTCTACGCGTTGTCTATCACTTCTCATCGTATTTAATATTGAGAACTTTCGCTGAACAAATATATGCATACAAAAAACTATGCATTATTATTGGAGACAACTTTCGTGTAATAAGATCAACCATTTCAATAAAAGATAGGCTTTTTGTATGCATGTGTTTGTGTAACGATATTTCTAAATGTAGAATTTAATTGGGTGATAAATATTGAGTGTATTGTATTCAATCGAGGGTTAAGCGAGTCGCATGGACGAGCGTTACTTGTATTATTTGATGAAAATGAATTTTATTATTTTATTTTTGAGGTATTTTTCTGAGTAAGTAAGCATATAAATGTTAATATTAAACGATCAATGATTAACAATTTTATCAATAAGTTGATGAATAGATTTTATTTCGTGTTTTATATTTTCTAAAACTCTTCATGATGTTATATTTTCGATTATTATTCAAATTATTTTATCTTTGAAAAAAAAATTTATACTGAAAACTTAACAAATGACAGTTTTTTTGTAAGTATGATAGAATAAAACAAGACTAAAGAAAAAAAAAGTGGAAGAGCAATGAATATGTTTTATTTTGTTCTCTTTTATAGTGACATCACAAATGGAAAAAAAAGAAAAAAAAATTATGGAAATTTATTTTGAACAACTTCAACATGAAATTTTTGGTGTCGCTGCTCGTGATATGTTAGTGAATCTTTTTACCAAAAAGAATGAAGTTTTTGAAATATCATTCTAGAAAATCTTTTCCTAGCCTCTAATAGACATAATCATATAAGTAAAATATTGCAAACCAACATTAAAATAGAAAGATTCAAATTGAAAAAATCGCTTTTTTTTTTAAAGTTTTTCTTTAACATACTCATTTTCTTATATATATTGAAACGGAAAACCTTTTCAAATAGAGAAATGGTTTTAATATCGTGATCTAGTGAAGATTCTGTTTAGGATTTATTTCTGAGAACAGTCAAAGTAAAAACTTATTGAATATGTTTGAAGTATTCGTTTTTTTGTCTAATCCAGGATGAAATATTAATGTTTAATTTAATCTCAATTCAATTTATTTTATAAGAGAGTATTTTCTACTTTACAATAATTTAATGGTAATTCTAGTTTTTCTGAAGTATAAGATATCAACAATAATTGATTGACTATTAACTCTTTCTAAATTCAAGATTCTTCTCTCATAGACATTAAATAGCAAATAGAGCATGTTTTAAAGAATTTTCGAAATTTGATTTATGTCAATAGTGTATTAATTTGCCATGGATATATTCTCTAAGTTCATTCAGTATACGTTGCTGATTGACTTTTTTTCTTGAATCTGTAAATATATTGTTTATTTTTTCGAAAACAAAATCAATTTTGTATACACTATTCTGTATTCTTAAAAGTTAACAGATATTTTTCGAGTATTTTATTTAAAAATATTTAAACTTTTATTTATTTAGTCTTTTTTTTAATCTTTTTTAATATACAAATGTGTAGTTTTAATTTATAGTATGACTATTCTATTGATTGTTTCGTTATCAATTATTTTTCACTATAGCATACTTTTTCTATGACGTTTTATAATTACACATAAGACACATGTCTCTTGTCGTTATTCTTTTCATCCCTATGTATAATATGCATTATAAGAGAGTGAATGCCTTGAGTTTTTACCGAAGAAACGTGTATAAGCGTCTTCGATAGTGTATTCAATGACATCTGAATTTTTATTTTCATCATAGAGAAAAAAAGAACAAGATTATTGCGTGCATTCTATGTGATATATATACTCTGACTATTATTACTTTGTTAACAGATCCAGCAAACTATGATTAAAACAAAGGAACTACAACAATACAGTGTTCATTTACTAGTTGAATGTTTGGCAACATGTTTTGTAATACTTATTGGTGAAGCTGGCATTGCCAATTATAAATTTACACGACAAACATCTCATTCAACACTTCCAATTACTCTTGCATTTGGAATTGGTGTTTATTCAGGTATTTATTATGTAATATTTATTTGAGTAATTTTATTCTTTGATTTTCTGCTATGTATTAAATATATTTATTTATTTATTTATTTATTTATCTACTTCTAGCAATGATGATTGCCGGATCTATCACAGGTATTGAAAATACTTAATTGTTTTATTTAAAAACAAAAGTCTGTTTTGATAATTTAAGGTGCGCATGTAAATCCAGCTGTAAGCATATCATTAATGTCTATTGGCAAAATAAAACCATTACAATGTATATTTTATATTATTGGTCAAATCATAGGTGGATTTTTAGGAGGTTTTTTAGTTTATATTATATTTCAAGATCAATTCAATGAATTTGATGGTGGTATAAGACAAATAATAGGTTCTAATGGTACAGGCGATATATTTTTTACAATGCCTGGAAAAGGTGTTTCTCATTCGAATGCATTTATTGATCAATTTATCACTACTGCACTTTTAATGATTTATTTTATAACACTTACGCAAGTAAAAAAAACAAAAACATTTTTTTCCAAGAAATTTCTTCCTTTATTTAGAATTCCAATAAAATGATATCAGAAGTAACTAAACCATTTGCATTTGCATTATTTGTTATGGGTATTATATTAGCATTTTCAACAAATGCTGGAGCTGCATTAAATCCCGTATAAATATTTTTGTTATCTATTACAATCATTAAAATATATTCTTTTTCCTTAGGCTCGTGATCTTGGTCCGCGTCTTTTTTCAGCATTTATTTATGGTTGGAAAAATGTATTTACTTCACATAATTATTATTTTTATATACCAATTATTGGTCCTATTCTTGGAGGTATTTTTGGTGTTTGGTTTTATAAAGCTTACCTTTGGATTGTTAACAATTATGGACATTTATCAAATTCTCAAAATAAAAATTATCATCATATTAAAGTTGATCATAATGACAAACAAATAAAAGATGAGAATTCTCTTGAACTTCAACAAAAGCTCACATCAATAAACAGTTAAATCAAAATTCTACAGTAATTATTATCCGATGTTGTTTTTCCTTTCAGTCATATCTCTTTTTTTTTATATTTACATCTAATAATAAACAATAAAGAAATTAATACCGCATAGAACATATTTATTATTTTATTAAT
>JAJEKB010021681.1:1095680-1108095 GCA_022393335.1 Macrotrachela quadricornifera | reverse complement strand
AGCAATTGCAGGAATGTGTAACTTTTGGGAATAGGATGACTGCTCAACAACAAGCGATGTGACTTGATTTTTAAAAATATCAGATGATAGATTGTTATCTAAATAAAAATAATCTATTTCATATTAACACTGATTCTATATTAACAAATTAATAGAAACAATTGAATGATCAGAAGATGATCTTAAATCTTTCATTTATTAAGATTTTAAATTAATTATTTATAAAAAGTATTAGTACCAGTGAAAAGAAAGTTGATTGTATTTTCGTCCATATTGTAGAGACTAAGTCCATATAAACTAGGCTATTTGTTAGCAGATAAAATATCTCTCATAAATGATGATTCACGATCAAACCATTGAATTTTTTTACAAATCGAGGGTAAAATTTGTGAAGAAAATTGATCAATAAGATTAAAAGAAAACTTCTTGATAATTTTATTACATGACCATTTGACAAAATTCAAATGACTTGTAAATATTGGATCATGTGTAATGCTCTTCAATCGTTGATTAACATCATGAAAAGAATAAAGAACTTCAAAATTACTCAATTTTTTCAAAATTAATAGAAGTATTTCGTCGGGTAAATCATTTAATTCCATTTTTTTTTCGTTTATTATTTAAAAGAAAAATCAACACATTTATTTATATATTTGTTTCTCTCATTTGACCGATATCATCAACAAGAACAATAATGATGTATTTTTTTAGTCTATCTGATGGTCATGGCCGTCATTAGATCGAAAGGAATATGACCGAATGGAATGGACTAATATTTAGAGAAACAGGTGAATATAGATGACGGACGGAAGGAGGAAAAGATAGGAAAGAAAAATGTCGAATGAATTATCGTCGAAAAGAAAAAAGGCCGAAAGAGAAATATCGACATGATAACATCGAAAAAAAGATGTATATGTCAAGATGATTTTTACCTTCAACGTATAGTAACATTCTCTATGTTGTGTAACTTTTGTGACAACTCTATTGATATGGAACTGAAATTAGTAGTATTAACAACACGGTACGCTTGATTGACTGGAATAATTAGTAAAATAGTGTGGTATATACGTGAGCTTACGATTAATACTACGAAAAACGTCTAATTCCCGAATGAATCAATCGTAACTAACGAATTTCGGTCGGAATTATGTGGGACCGACCGAATTCGATGTACCAATTTTTATCTAGGTTTAAATTTATTTCAAAACTGACAAGCAACAAAATCGAGATATAAAAAACAAAAAAGAATATTAACAATAGATCAAACAAGATACCTTTCGATTTGATTCGTTTGTTCATAAGAATTTGTTGATGAATTTCCAGTTGGATTTAATTGAATTTTCTTCTATTTGATTTTATATTAATTGGTTTAAAAGTTCATAATGCGTTGATTGTTTATAAACTATTTCTTCTGTTTTATCATTTCAAACAAAATTTTTTGATTGATTTCAATCATGTTTTAAAATTAAAAAAAAATATCTTGTTTTTCTCATTATATATATTTATAGAAAGATAATCAACATCAAGATTAAAGAATGTTTAAGACTTTTTTTTTAAATAATAAAACTCATGACATTATTGTATAAACGATAATTTCTTTAAGAAAAAAGAGAAGATAGAAGATTTGTCGATAAAGTTTTATACATAAATGAAAATAAAATATTCCTTTTGAATATTGAGGACCGAATGAACATGCTCGAAAAGTTCGTGCAACATTTCCTAGTAGAAAATCAGTTGTCGTAAAGATTGTTATCAATATCTGATGTTATTAAACATGATCATCAATTACTTTAAAAAACTTTCCTAGCTTTGAAATGAAAGACATTTTCTTTTTATAAATTTAAACAGAATATTTCTTATATAATTATATGATGAGTAATGGAAATATTGATAATCAACAATATTCGTCAAATTAGTTTCAACAAGATTTTATTTGACATTGAAAGCTAAAGCAAAAATTCTTTTTCTTGTTTATAAAAAATATCTGGAAGAAAATGTTAAACAGTTGATTTATCAAATTTTCAACGATCATGAAGAAATTATCTAATACCCATGTGAAAGAAAACGGTGTCGTAAACAGCCTTGAATGGTACAAAACGGCGAAATACGATGAGAATTAGTGCCTTAATACGCCGTTTCTTAGCCGTGTAAGACGTCGTTTCCGATGGTCAGCCAGGGTAGATTGTTCATTTTTTTTCTTTTCAATTTAATGAAAATCAATTGAAATACATTAATCATTATTTTTCGATACCAAAATACTTTGATAGATGTGAATCGAGTGTAGCACGATCCTTCCCATGTGAAAGAAAACGATACCATCAACGGCCTTAAACGATGCAAAACGGCAAAAAACGGTTGTCGTTACGATGATCATTTACGAAGCACTGTAAAACGACGATATACGATCATAAACGGCGTCGTTTAAGATGACCATTTCGGTGCTACCCGAAACGACTGTCTTTACGACTATCGTTTTTCTGCCGTTTTACAGCATCATTACATTGAACTGTAGAAATAATCTTTTCTATGCATTATATAGAAATAATGTTTTTTAAAATTTCTATATGAACAATATAGACACATAAAAACTACTATTCCTAATTTTTTTCTATAGGAATGCTGTTTTCTATGTTTCTATATAAATTATATAGTTTAAGTATTTTTTATATTTCTATGTGAACTACAGAAATCGATTTTTTTAGTTTTCTATATAAAGTATATAGAAAAGGTCTTTCTTATTTTTCTATATGAAGTATATAGAAACAGTCTTTTCTAATTTCCTATATGAATTAAATAGAAATAGTAGTTTTCTTAATATCTCTATATTGATTATATAGAAATACTATTTATTATACTTCTATAGAGATTATATAGATTAAATGGTTTTCATATTTCTATGTAGACTATATAGCAATAATCTTTTCTAATTTTCTATGTGGACAATATAGAAATAGTAATTTTTATATTTCTACATTATTTCTATAGAAATCCTGTGCTTGTATTTCTATAGAGATTATATAGAAATAGTGTTTTTTATATTTCTACATGGGCAATATCGTTTTAGAAATAAAAGATTTTCTACTATATGTGAAGTGAACTTGAATTGTATTGAACACATTAGGAAGTGAGAATAGTATTTATGAGCATTTGTTAATAATTTTGTAGCTATCTTATTATATGAATCTAGTATAAATTTACAAGATCTTATGAGTCGGTCATACATACATCTTATTGTCTGTCTTGATGTAAGATATCAGAGACTACGATTTTTTGTACGTTTCTTCGAATGATTAGTTGCGAAAATGCCTGATCATGTTCTAATATCAGATATTTTCATATATGAATCTAAGACTGATCAGATTATCTGATTTCTTGATCTGAGTAGATAAATAATTTTTTTTCTTTATTTTAGATCAATATGGATGTCCAAATTGAACAGTAAGTATTTATTTTAGATAATTTTTTTTAAATTTTAGATCAATTTAAATATCTAAATCAACAGTGAATGTCGAGACCGCGGAAATCAGCTGGATCTTGCGGATTTCTATAAAATCGATCAATAAATCGCCACGTTTTAGCTCTATTTCTTTAGGGAGAAGCCAAAAACATTGACAACTAATCATGACTTTAATCGTAATTTAGTTCGTGATTAATTGGGAATTTTTTTGGTTTCTCATTATAGAAATAGGTCAGAAAAATGACGATTAATTGATCGGTTTTTATAGAAATCGATAAGGACCAACCGACTTTCACGAAATGACATTTTTTAGCTAATTTTAGAATGTACTAAAGAAGCTAAAAAGTAATCAGCAACATATAAGGCATCTGGATAATTAATATCTAGATTGGCCATTGTATTCCTATAGTATTCAACATTCGGATTGATCGTCCTGGATGATTTAAACTTCAAAATATCTTGTTTTTTTGTAACATGGGGTTATTCACCGGTGACGGCCCTCAATCCGAGCTCACGTAAAACGGCGGAAAACGATGATCGTTTTTCATCGTTTAAGGCATGAATCACGCGGTTTCTTCACCGTTCAAGGCAGTTTAAGACGTCGTTTCGGACGGCTCGAATGAGGGACCTGGGTTTCCTTATTTCTATTGAGTCTATGTAATACCACCAACAGTACTTTCGCCAATTGGCGAGTTTCGTCACAAATTTGGCCAATTATACTTAGTAAACTTATGACTGAACTGAATAAGTAGTGGTGGTGGTGATTGTGTTGGTTCTTCCATAAGTTGTCCAGCTGCACCTTGTTGAAGTAAACGGAATTTTGATCTGGTCTGCATCATAACGAGAATATTATATGTTTTTTTGCGTTATTGATTAATTCACAAGCACATTAATATAGATGAATTTGATAACGAAGATTTCTCAAACAGTAACGTAGCTGATTGTATACGGCGTCACAGTGTGATTGCTTGATGAAGATGAATATTGTCTTATGAAAGCTTAGAAGAATGATTTATGAAAAATTAAGCACCAGTATTTAAATGACAAAAGATTATAATTTCTTCGACTATTTCCACCTATATAATACAGGATATTTTGGAAAAGATCTATGCGATATCTCTAGACTTGAAAATAGCCTAGCTGGTTAACATTATAATATATAAGTCAAAAAACCAGAAGAAAGAGAAATAATATTAAAAAAACGGAAAGAAAATTTCATATAATTATATGTGAAAGAAAAGAGGAAAATATCATATGGTCATATATATATATATATGTAAAGAAAAGAGAAAAAAAATATCACATGATCATATATACGAACGACTAGTGAACAAATACCTTATTTATTCGTTTACATACGGTTCATTATGATATATATGTGTCGTTCAAAGGCATAAAGATAGAAGATGTAGTCTCCCAATTAAAAATATGCCGCCATAGATGATGTAAAGCACATGTCGCACCAAATAAAAACCGTCACATTATGCATTATTTCTCTCGACTAGAGACCTGCGTGACCACGAATTTTAGTCACGATCACGACATGGTCACGAACTAACTAGTCACGGTCACGATCACGGTCACGGAGATTTTAGGAAATTAGTCACGGTAACGGTCACGGTCACGAAGGTTTTATTAAATTGGCCACGGTCACGGTCACGAAGATTTTTCCAAAATTATCACACATTTGAAAATAAAAGGCGAGCGGATATTTTTTGAATAACTTTTGATAGAAGCAAGATAGAGAGCTGCGGTTTTCACCATTGGAAAGAGGACATGGAGATGCGTCGAAATACATTATATAAGTTGATTTGATATAGTTTTTTCAAAGACTTTAAGCGACGTTTTTGAGAACGAACATATTCTGTAAGATGACTAAAATGATTTTTTTGAATAATTTTGTGTGCATTTGGATCACTACCAGAAGATCTAAAGACTATACGAAAGACTCCAACTTGGATCTATTAGTTCAAAAGTTGTAAACATCTTAGGGAAAATTGTTAGCCAATTTGTCTATTAATTTCTGTAGAAAAAAATTGCTGTTTTTTGCGTTTTTGTCATAAAATAGGAACTCAATCTTTTGGCAATTTTTTAGACAATTGATTAAGAAAACTTTGAAAGCCTCGTGGAAAAGCCTGTATTATACGATTTGATGCGTCCTTATCGTCTCTTTGCAACGGTGAAAAACACGGCTTCTTATCTTGCTTCTATCAAAATCTATTCATAAAATATCCACTCATCTTTTATTTTGAAATGGGCAATAGTCATAGTTAGGGTCATGCATGGGCAAATCTGTGACCATTTTTCGAGTCTCTAATATTAAACAATCTTGTTGTTTCTTTAGCATTGTTTTTCTGTTGTTTTCAGTTAATGTTCATTACTAAATATGAACATAATAAAAACATAGATTTTTTAATTTGTCAATTCAATCATAAACTGAGTCAGTTTTAAAGATCTGCGTGACCATGCCCAAGATTGCTTGGTCACGGTCACGTCACGGTCACGAACCATCTGGTCACGATCACGGTCACGGTCACGAGGATTTTCCAAAACTAGTCACGGTCACGGTCACGCGTGACCGTGACCGTGACCGTGACCATTTTGCAGGTCTCTACTCTCGACACATTTGTACAATTGATTTAGTTCAGTTTGCTAAGTAGACTCATTTAGTACTATAAGTTGAATTATAATGCAACTCAGTGTAATTGGCGAAGTTACTGTTGGCGAAAAGGAAGATTGACGACAAGATTTTACCCCTTTCTATTTGTTTGTATAGACCACTACAAAATATGATGTCACCATGGCACATGAAGAACGATGGCAGTTCAATGCAGCATTATATATCAATAGATGGCGAACAATCTCTATGCGTGATCGATCTATTGAAACATATCATTTATTACATGCAACTGGTTTATGAATGAGTGTGTATCACAGCATTGCGTGCTTGTTTTACTGAACATCGAAGGGAAAATTTTTGGTTGCATAGATTTTCTATGGATCGAATTATTAACACAAGTGAAGACAAAGAGGTTTCAGGTTATGATCGAAAGAAACTTCAAAGTTATCGAAGATGTAATCGCATGTAAATACCAGACACAGAATATGTGCATTTAAACGTGGTTCTATTGTAAACCATGTCCAGACGAGATTTAGAATTGACCTGTCTCTGAACGCATTTGCTACTGCTATTAGGCGCATTTTTACTTCAGAATGTATTTATCAAGCGACTAGTGAGTGTGAGGACAGAATTTAAATAAAAAATCGTTCGAACATATTTGATTTTTTTTAACGAATAGTTGAATGTATCTTGCTGACGAAAACATTTAATGCGATTGAGAATCATTGGTTGTATATGTTGAATTCATTGAAATTTCATTTAATATTCCATAGACATAAAGTTTTACAACATATCTCAAAACAAAGAAATCGACTACGCTGTAACATTTTTACTGACAGTGAATGACATTACATACAATGTTGTTTTAAATCATCAATGATTTTTAGTCAAAGATCTCAATATGTTTTTTCTGCATAGACTAATTCATTTTTTCTCTTTCGTTCTCTCTTATGTTTTTGTTATTTACTCGAAACGGAGAATCGCATTTACAACAATCGAATAAAAGGAATCTCTGATGCATGATAGTAATCTTTTTGATAATTTATCCACGAAAAACTTATCAAAGGAAAATTACACAAATGTGTCCCATATTTCATATAAGTACGTAGTTCAATATCAAGTATCAATAAAAATATAAATTTAGATTTTATTTTCATATTTATAAAAATAAAATAATAATCACTTTATATCAATGTTTGAATATATGCACACAATATCACTTAGTCTTCTTAATTCTAAATAGTTGAATATAAGATAATAAAAGAAAAGTAAATGCCATCATTGTTAATGCAAAAAAATATTTCCACATATCCCAATCTGTAGCATAATCTACTGATTGTTTTTTCAATATTTCTGAGCCCATCATTGGACAAATATCGGTAGAATTAGCAAGACAAAATGTCATATTACGAAATTCATTTATAATTAATACATTGAATGAATATCGAAAAGCACTTATCCATTGTATCCAAGAAAGCCAATTAAATACACTATCTAACGAAATCAAAAAGCCACTAAATACAAACATAATAACAAAAATAAGTATAACAACAATTAAAGCTACAGCTAAAAAGATAAAGTTTTTTTTTATAAATTTAATTATTAAGTATTATAATAAAACTTTACCGAATATAGGAATGACAGCTGCGATGAAAAAACATAATGCTGATCCAAATATTGAAGACATAAAAATCGTTAAAAGAAACACAAAAAATTGTCCAGCACTTCGTTGTAAACCTGTCATAAAATATGCAATTAAAGAAAAAATAATTGATGGAAGAATTCTCATTGGTAATAAATCACAAATTATTTTGGCAATAAAAAATGTCGAAATTCGATAATAACCACTAACATTTTCCTAGAAAATCAATTATTAATTTAATTTTATCAATAATAAAATTATTCATTTACATGTATAAATAAGATACGTTCTTTAAGTAAAGGTTCAAGTGCTGTAACAGTACTAAATATTTGACTAATAATAATAAAAAATATAGCTCCCAAACGATTTTGTATTCCAGGATCAATTGTATTTTTCATATCATTAAAAACTAATCCAACTAATAAACCCAATATAATAGCTACTATTATTTGAGATAAAAATAATTCAGGATTTCTTATAGCATTTTTTAATGTTCGTTGTGATACATAATAAATTTCTATACCAAATGAGCGTGCTGCTGTTTCTTGTTGTTTTTGACGAATATTTTTATTAAGTAGATGTTTTTGTGATATCAAATTAATATCAGTATGCATTTGAGATTGTTCATAAGCTTGAATTATTTTTTCAAAATCTTCTTGTTTTCGACTAACATTAATAAGAATATCTAATGCAAAATCAGCTGGATTATCGTGTAATTCACATTGATAACTAAGTGAATTAAAGTAAGATAACATTGATATACCTGAACCATGATAAATACTTTTGCCTTTACACATAAGAAGAATAGTATCAAAGAGTTTGAATATAGAATAACGAGGTTGATGAATAGAAAATATTATTGTTCCTTAGAAATAAGTTTTCAATAAATATATCAATAATAACAAAAATCTTACGTCCAGTTTTTGAAAGATCTCTTAAACATTCCATAACATTTCTAGCTGTTGATGCATCTAATCCTATATATAAATAATTCAATTAATTTAGTGTATTACTCATATTTTAATAATAAATAAATTCTTGTAAGTCTTGTGATAGTTAGAAAATAAGTATTAATAGAAAACAAACCTGTAGTTGGTTCATCAAGAAAAAGTATTTTTGGTGAAAGTACTAATTCCATTCCAATACATGTTCGTTTTCTTTCCCCACCAGAAACTCCTCTTAAAAATTCCGTGCCCATTTTTGTATCTGCACATAATTCAAGGCCAAGATCATGAATAATTTTTGTTACTCTTTCTTTACGTTCATTATTAGATATATCATTAGATAAACGAACATTAGCTGAAAACATAAGATTTTCTCGTACAGTAAGTGTTCCACTTATAATATCATCTTGAATAACATAACCAACAATATATTTAAATGATCGAGGTGGAGGATATCCATTAATATAAATTTGACCAGAAATACCTTGAGAACCTTTTCGATCAGATAAAATATCAAGAAGAGTTGATTTTCCACACCCAGTTGGACCTATAAATATTATTAAATTTAGAAAAATTTTTATAATAAACGTGTTCGATGGAATAATTCAAATATAGAAATTATTGACGAAAAATTGATTTTGATTTGAAATGTCAGTTTTGTAATACAGAAAAATATTAGTATTTTAAAATCAAGCAGAAATAATGTCGGTATGACTAGTTCTATTTAATAAGAAAAGAATGTTTTAATCACAGGGATAATAGAGAAAAATTTTTATGAGACATTTGATAATAACTTACCCATAATAGCATTCATTCCTGATGTAAAAATACCAGAAATATTATCTATAATTTTTTTTCCTGATTTTCGTTTGAAAAAAGGTAAATGACAATTTTTACATCGATTTCTTATTCGTTGTTCACCAATAACATAGCTAATATTATGAAATGAAAGTGTTCCTTTTGATGTAGGATCTATAGAAATGCATTTGTCATTTCGATTTCTAACTTGAGAAGAACGACGATGTTGAATATTTTCATTATTTTCATTAATACATGTGTTTGGAAAAGATACATCAATTGATGATATTGGTATTTCACCAGGCAAATTATCGGGTGCTGGAGATAAGTCTCTAATCAATAGAAAAAATATTTAATCATTAGTTTGTTTTGATTCATAAATAAAGGTGAAGAAATTTTAATATTTTTTTTTTTGAAAAATATATGCATGAAAAAGTATCATCAAGAATCCGAAACAGACAAAAGTTATCGTTTATGATATAAAATGAATGTATCAATCATTTAACATTAAATTTGTATAAGATTTCTCTTTTTAAAAATTCACATTTACATTATATTATTTATCCTATATTGAAATCATTCTAACACAAGTTTATAGTCGTTATATAATAAACTATGAAGATGTAGGTAGAAAAAACTTATTTTTATTTACCTATTTGCCATAAATATTAATATTGATCAAATCGACTATTGCATTAAATTTCGTTAATAACGTTTAATCGAAATATTTGAATATGTTGTTCATATTTCCATTTATTTATTCCATTGTCAATAAATGATAAAGTTATTTTTGTAATGTATGACCAAAAATATATGAGAACGAATAAAAAAGAAAAGAACTAATCAAAAAAATGTCATAGACTTCTGTTACGTGGCCTTCGATCACAAATAAACATCACTTGCAAATACTCTTTATTATGCATAAAAAATGAATGTGAGGAAGAAAACGTATTTAAACACGTGAAAATTTCAATGCTTTATATTTTTATTTTTTATTTTTATCAATGATTTTTCGCTTACTAAGTAGGCTTCCATACACCATTACATTCGTTAAACTTATATAAATATTGTCTTATGTGGAAAGAATATTCACTGGATAATAAAACATCGATTTTCAATATAATTAATGATAAAATTTGCTTATTTCTTTTTGGCTAATATTTATTTGAGCAATAATAATATCAGAATGTACAATAATTAAAATATAAATTAGCAATAATCTTCAAACAATAAAGAATTTTTTTTGAGCAATTTTATACTATGAAGTGTATAATAATTAATCTATTAAATAGCCAGTAGTGTAGAAATTGAAAATTCGGTTCGACTCGAAAATTTTCATTCGGCTATTCAACTATTCGAATGTTCAATTTTCCCCTCGTATGATTTTGCCGCCTTCCTCATGAGATGTTCCTTCCTTCCTCCCAGGGCTTTGTCCTTACCCTCTCATGCTCCTTTGAAGATTTTGACCTCGCCCTCATGGAGTTTTGCCTTCATCCTCACCTGCCCCTTTGGAATTTTGCCCCCTCAAAGGATTTTTCCATAACCCTCCCCCTCCCTAATAATCCGAATAGTTGAGTATTTGAATACTCGAAAAGTCGAAGTTCGACTATTAAAATTTTAATAGTGGAAAACTCGAATGAAGTCTTCGAGTTTTACATGTATGACAGTTTCTAAGGTATCTAAAAATTTTTGAGGAAAAGACTTTAAGAAAACTTTTAACAAATTCTATCGAAAAGATTGGTCTTGGAATAAATAATACTGACAACTATCTTCAACATTTGATAAAATAAAATTAAAAATATCTCCTTATCTTTATCTTTCCATATAATATTCTTTAAACTTTTGATCAGACCTCAGTAATTAGATTGGTTGAAAAAAATAAATAAAAATATCTTTTTTTCGTTACATATTCTCTTTGAATAAACATATTATTTATTTTGATGATAATCTTTTTTTAAATAGTTTAAATTTAATAACCAATCCATATTCGAATATTTGATAAATCATTTTTATCTCTATTAATTGAATAAGTTGATGGTAAAGAATTTTTTAACCATTGAATAAGTTCATCTTCTGTTGATAGTAAATATTTATTAAATACTTGATCATCTTTTAATTGAAAAATAATTGTTCGAAGATTTTTCATTGTATTAATAATATATAATATATCAGATCTATTTTCAATTTTAATAAAAAGAATTTCACATTGATAAGCAAGTTGTGAATTAGTTAAAATTTGTAATTGATTAAAATTAAAATAAGATATATTAGATGAACATTTTGTTAGAAAATTAAGAGAACGAATAGATGTACTAGAAATTTTTGTTATTAAAATATTTAAATCAATTGAATAAAAATTTAATTTTAATGAATAAAGATTTGGTGACAAATTAATAAGTTTTTGTAATTGATAATAATTAAAATTTTCACCTAATATTGCTTCAAGTATTTTTAATTTATTTAATGATGATATATAATACCAAAATTGTTCATCAAATGGAATAGCAATTTTTAAATAATGAATATTTTGAAATTTAATTGGTAATAAATAAATTGAATTTATTTTATATAACATATATTGTAAATAATTAACTTGATTAAATTGCCAAAAAAAATTTTGATTAGATGAAGTATATTTTGATTTATATATTTGATAAAAAATATAATTTTTAAATGAATATGGTAATGTATAAAGAATTCCATGATAATAAGTTCCAAATGGTATACAATCACATTGTATAAACCATTGATTTTTTTCAATCCAAAATGAATTTTTATATGTATTAATTAATTTATCAAATTGTTCATCGATATTTTTATCATGTGAAAATTGAAAATACATACGTAATTTAAATATTTTTAAATTAAATAAATAATTTAAAAGAATTTTTTTCCATTTATTACCATTTAAATAAATATCCATTGTTTTTATTTTTAATATTTTTAAATTTGGC
>JAJEKB010021681.1:1079187-1090680 GCA_022393335.1 Macrotrachela quadricornifera | reverse complement strand
TACACCTATACTATTTGTACCATAATGAGCCACAACAATATCAGATTGATTATCATTATTAAGATCTCCAATGGCAGTTGAATATGGTTGAGATTTCGATCCAGTTGAATATGTAATTTGATTATAGAATGTTCCATTTCCATACCCAAAAAGTATTCCAATATTATCACTACCAGAATTAGAAACGACGATGTCTAGATAATCATCGTTGTTGAAATCACCAATGGTAACATGTCGTGGACGTGAATCATAGCCAAGAGCACTTTCAGTTGATCGTTCGAAATTCAATTGACATGGTTCATCTAAATATGATTAAAATTAATTGGAACAAAGAAAATCATTGAGTCTAAAAGAAAATCGTAACAGTTGACATCTTTCATCTAAATTTCTATTTGATTTTCGTATTGGTTCGATATTTCATGTGAACTTTTTAGAGAAATCTTTGTTATTTGATATTTGTGATTTGTAAAGGATACAATTTGATCGTTATTTGAGCAAAGAAAAATTTCTATCGGCATCATATTCAATCAGAAACATTAGCACCAGTTTTTTTGGACAACGAGAAAAGTTTAAACTTTTAAGTATGATTGAATTATTTTTGTCTGTGTACAAAAACAAAACATTTAAAATGATTAAATATTAGATTTCGATGATTGTCAAACATAATGTAACGTTTCGAGTGAGCTATAGATTTATGGAAAATTAAGTTTTTTTCATTATCCATTGATGAAGAGATCTGAATTAGATAGTATATCATATTACACGAACTTGAACATTGAAATATCTTTTTCATCCTGAAAATGGCTGTGGAATTCGATCAACATCAAATACACATAAACTATTAAATGATGATCGAGTTGCATAGATTTTGTTTAATGTTG
Source organism: Macrotrachela quadricornifera (assembly GCA_022393335.1). Taxonomy (NCBI): domain Eukaryota; kingdom Metazoa; phylum Rotifera; class Eurotatoria; order Philodinida; family Philodinidae; genus Macrotrachela; species Macrotrachela quadricornifera. Next base: position 1,089,799 of record JAJEKB010021681.1, on the reverse strand, counting down.
CACTAGTATAAAGCGTTCCCGGAAGTTCAACGTGAAATCACTTTCAGTTCTCATTTTTACATACAGTAACATGATCAGAGATTGTTCTCTCTAAGTAATTTGAGAACTTGATGAAGGCATTAAATCTATAAAACGTAACTCTGTATTTAAGTTCTGTATGCTTCTTTTATGTTCCAAAAATTAGTTGTATCTGTGCAATGAGTTTCGAAAATGTTCGATATAGTTGAATAGTATAACTGGTTCTTAATAGCCATTTAAAAATCTAATTAATGCTCCTTATCGAATCCTTTTTGATTGATGAAGCTCAAAAGCTTGTATTTTTTATTTTGATCTTGACTCTGAGCGAGTGATAATAGTAGAAAGGATTACTTTTAAATCAGAATCAGGTTGATTAATTCAATCTCGTAAAAGAAAAAGGAATATTAACATCTTCAGTCAGATTCTGACGCTGATAGTCATTATTTCGATCCGCAATAGTTAGTTGTTATCTAATGTCTAATTATTTCTTAAAAACTAGTTTATTTCTAATATCTCGATAGTTAGCATGATTTAATGAAAATAACCACTGAGTTTCAACAAATTGTAAAAAGATGTTCTAATAATATTCGTGACAGCTGCACTAATTTTTGCACCTGTATAATGAAGTGACTTCACTTAAATGAAACGATATAAATCTTTTATTGAGTATCTATATTATCTATTTCGGTAGTTTATTTAATATCAACTCTGTTGAATTAGTTGAGAGAAGAGATAGGGATTAAATGACATTCTTATTTAAGCAATTATAAATGATCAATATCATATTTGAAATGTTTTTATCTATAGTTTAGTTTGTGAATGGATAAAAAAATCACATACTTATTTGTTTTGATGAAGTGACACAAACTGTGATCACACCAATGGTCATCGCTATGATTGTAAATATAACAAATGCACAAACGCCTAAAAAAGGACTATGATTTGACCAATACATTTGATCTCTAGTAATGAAAACAAAATCAACCATTATTAGTAAGATGAAGATGAAAAGACATACATATTTATTAAAGTCATTTCTTCTTGTTCTACTACATCAACATTACTGATTACATGTTCTGTATCAGATAGATTCAATGTATGACTTCTGTGATTTCGCTGATTTTTGTCAAGTTGATTTTGTTCTGTAAATGAATGTTCAATAGATGTATGTTCATTATCTATTGGAATGACGTTCATCTATTATAAAAAAAATGAATTAACAAAAGATAAATTTTTTTTTGTTATAGAATTAAAATGAAATAATTCAAAAATTTCGAAATAGATTATTTATTTTTTAAAGCAGATGATTTCAATGTTTAAAAACTCATTATAATACATCGTGAAAGAAGAAGCACGATGGTACAATACTTCCCAAGTAAATCGTTTTGCCTTCTCTTTAAATTTTTGATCGAAAAATGGCAGATTTTTTTTGTTTCCATTACAAGGCACTGTATTGTTCAGCAGTACAAGCTTTGAAACTATGAATCTGGAAATCAATTTTTGACGGTTTTATGGATTTGGGACAATCTTCAAACCTGTGATTCTGTGAAAACGATTATTTTCTAACAAACATTGAGTTTTCAACTGAAGTAAACTCGATTTTTACTATGGGTGCTTGATCATTAAGTGTAACAACTTTGCAAAATAGATATCTTTGGAGCATTCGAATGTTTCAAAAATTTGCAATATTTGTTTTTTTTTCTAAGAGATTGTTGCCATTAATTAATAAGTTTGAATATTTCTGAGAAAATTTTTTAAACTACTTTATAAGGCATGTTTCGTTATGGAAAATTACCGTCAGTATGGTCGTCGTCTTTGCGGGAAGAGTAATGTAAAATTTTTGTAAGTTTCATATGACAATACTTCTCTCTAGAATTCAGGCAGACAGAAACTTCAAAAAAGCACGAATTTTATGATTAAATGGAAGAAACTAATCAACTTTCTTTGTCGAGGATAGTTCTGACAATATTTTCGGGCAAAATAACAATTTTCATGTTCCTTACGAAAAATTCTGCTCTCGTCAAAAAACTTGTCTAAATTAACATAAAAAAAACGAAGTAATTTGTATCCTTTCTTCGTAAAATTTTCATTTTTTCGAGTCCTATGCCTGTTTGAGAAGGATTACAAGAGAAAATAAAAATTTTATCGCGTCTCTGCAAAAGTTTTCGCCTTGTAAAAAAAATATTTCGAGTTATCTATTAATTCAAGATTCTTTTCAAGCATCAACATCTTTGCATGAGACAAAACTATGGACTTCATTTACCCTGTGTCTCCGGTGCTCCTCCCCCTAATGTTCTGTGTGATTGATATTTTTCATCACAATCACGATTTCTTTATCTAACGTAATCACGATCACGAAAATTCATGATTGTGACATAGTCTTTAGACACATAAGAGAAATATTTTATTGTTTATCACGATACAAAACTTAAAAATGATACAGCTATTATAAATAGTAAATCAATGTAAAAAATATTAAAACAACATGACGATGCTATAAATCATCAAAATATTGATACTCATTTAATTAATATTGAAAGTAAAGACGATGAATAAATTATTTGATTGTGTGACTGTCTCGCTTTTGTTTTTCATATAATAGTATTTAATCAGATTATATATTTTTGTTTTTTTGTTGTTACAAATAGGATGCGAACTGTGAGATTTTATTCGATTTAAATACGAATATTAAATTTTTAAATAAATATTTGCAATTTTGAACTTACATATTATAGTCGTGGTTACAAAATTTTAGTTTTGATTACGCAGAACACTACTTCCTCCTCTGTAGCTTTTTTATCCTGACTACATTACTATTACTGAAGAAAATATTGTATATATATCATAATAGAATAATTAACACGTTTTTGTATATTGTTAGATGATTATTTAAATAATTTATTTTCAAACTTATGCAATATTCTATTGAAAATTAACTAAACTTAATAGAAATCTTTAAATTGTATTTTTTTATTTTATGAAAGATAACTAAATTGTAAATACAGTACTGGACAAAATGATATCGGGTGGCAAATATCAAATTAGTGTCAATTTTAAAGTCTTCATGTCAAAATTTTAATTACTGAAAATTTATAAACATTAAAAATTTTTACAATTTCTGCAAATTGAATGGATGCAGAGAGTTGTACGTTAATATATGAATCGTTACTTTGAATCACATGATTGAGAACAAACCAGAGAACTAGAAATCAGAAATCTACTTCTTTCGTCATGTAAATTGAATCACAAAATCTGAAGTCTTTTATAATGTATATTTATCGATCAGAACTCAATAAGACAGGAAAATTTCTTCAATGAGGTATATATAAATAAAAATTGATAGAATAAAATTTTGTTATTAGAAAATATAGTAAAAAAATTTCAACGTGCTTCTTCATATGAACTAATACCTGTAGTTTTTTTAAAAGGAAAAGAATTGTACAGAATATAGACGATTTTGGACAATTATATCCTTGAAATGAAATTTTAAATTGTTAGGAATAAGAAAACATTTGTTCAGCGACCTACATGTTGATGGATGTAAAAATATCATTGTGAGACGGATGGTTACGTCTCTTTATCATTTTACACATTGATTTTGCCTGGTTCATAACATGAAAACGCTCAATTGCTATGATTACAGATGTAAGAAATTTTATAAAATATACTTCAAAATTTTGTATGAAAAGTAAATTTCTGAAGTGGGTTGACAAAAGAACTTTACTAAACTTCTGGTTAAAAAGTAGAAATCAGGGGTCGAAGTTTATTGAAAACTGGCTATGATTTGGTATTTGCCACATACTCTTTAGTCTAAGATTTCTCGGTCCAGGCTCATGCAATATGTTTTAATTTTGAGGATGAGGGTGAGGGGGACCAGCTTATTTATTTAAAATGGAGTGGAGATATTCATTTTATATTGTCGTGAACCCTTGGTGGCTCACATTGTCCCAAATGTGTTAAATCACTAGATTTAGATTTCAGTTAGATGTTTGTTATCCAAGAGAAAAATAAAAAATGCTTTATTCTTATAATTTTATTCAGTATTGTGTAATGAATATCTAAATGAAAGATCTATTTGTATTTTAATCAATTTTATTTGATTAATTTTTGAAATAAAATTTAGGGAAAGAACAAATAATCAATTGACACAATTGATAAAATTCTTAAAATAATCCTTTCATTTTAATTATAAAGTTATTCAAGAGAAACAAATAAAAATATTCTTTTAATTGTTTAAAATCGTATTATATATAAAATACTCTTGAATAATATTGTTTTAGAAATAAAAATATCGTCATAAAGAATAAATACTCCTTGACTAACATTAATTATCAAAAATTTTTTACTATTTTGTATTTAAATCTATTTTGAATTTTTTTTATGAAACAATAATTATTAAAAATTTATTCTTCTTTTACTAAAAAAAAAGAAATAATAAAATCAATTACCTTTAAAATAATAATCTTCAATTTTTGTAAAATTATTTTTAAAATAATATCAAAGTTTTTAGTTGGAAAATAAATGTATAGTATGCCTGTCAAATGAAACTGTAATTAATTTTGTGATGAGAGTAAATATTATTCACCTTTTTATTTTAAATGTATTTTTTTTTTATCGAAAAAATAACCATCTTACAAATAAGTCTTTTTTAATGTCACCAGGTATTTTATAATTGATTCATATATATTAATTGCGGGAAAAACATGTACATAATATTACTAATATATGAAACCATGACAAAATTGTCCTACTTTTATGGGTATGCTTAAATGCAGAATACTCCGCATATTATATATCCTGTTAATTATCGAAAAATGTAATTTATCTACTGTATACATATTATTCATTTCAAAATAGGATGTGCTCCACTGATTTTTAAACAACTCAAGAACATAAACAGCGAGAAACCTGCAATTTTCATCAATCAAATAAGGAGATGAGAGCACGTCTTTTTCTCTCATATTATATAAGACGAAGTCCTTTTAGAACTAATTATCTTCGAGAAACATGTAAAAGAATGTATGAAAATGACCTGCCATTTGGATGAAATTTTGATTTTGACCTTCAATTTAGATAGAGAGACTTGAGATGTATAGTTCGAGGTACAATGTACTTTCCTACTTTTCATCGAAATGTCCAGCTATTATAACGAAAAATGCAATGACTCGGTAAAAATTTCTGTGCGATGACAGGTCATTTTCATATGTTCTTTTGCATGTTTCTCGAAGATAATTAGTTTTAAAAGGATTTCGTCTTATATAATATAGGGAAGAAAGACGTACCCTCGTCTTCTCTTTCGATTGGTGAAAAATGAAGATATCTAGCTGCTTGCGTTCTCAAGTTATTAAAAAAACAGTGGAATACATTCTATTTTGAAATGAATAATGGTTTGATGTTGTTCTTTCTAATGAAACTATTCACAAATTGAAATTCGATCTTTGATAAAATATTTTTGGTCTCACTACTAGTCTTGATCTTGATGTCTAATTCATGTCGTTTTTGAGTAATATTTGGCGGTTTTCAATCACAATAATTATTCTTTTACTTAATACAAATATTATATTTGGAAGTTGCACTAAAAACTGAGTCGATCTATATATATTTCAAACGGTTTCTTCGATTTTTCTTTTGATCCAATTTTGATCTGTGGTGTTCCTCAGAGATACTTGAGAAAATGAATTCAATTAAAACAACTATTTTATAGATCATTTAATTTTTATTTTATCTAAAATGAACGTTTCGCAGATTTGTAATTTATTTTCAGTTATACAAATCAATATTCCATTAAATTTATTTTTCATGTATTCTTGAAAAACATCATAAATCAAAGTCGAATCGATAAAATTTCGCAGAAACAATTTAAAACATATAGATCAACTCAGTTTTTGATGTTGATTCCAAATATAATATTTTTTTTGGAATAAAAATCAGAAAAAACAGACAACCAAATGTATTCTATGCTACTATTAATTATTCCATAATCATTCATGAAATAAAGAAATAAAATTTAATTCAAAATTAATATGAACCAAAACAAAACGGCTAAATATACATACTGAATTTTAAATTATATCATTCACAATATATTTGGAATATGATTATATTTTTCTAATGATCAAATTTATTTTAATAGATTCGAATAATTTAGACGATGATTATAAAACTTTGTACAGTTAGGTAAACATTCTTATTTTATGATCTGAATAGAGCAATATAAAATTAGATGGTAAAAAAACGTTTCTTTTTGACTTTAACAAACTATGTTTAGTTCAGTTGGTAGGTGATGATGGTGAAACAATTGTAGAATTTTATAGGTTGTAGCAAAGGTTTTTTCTTTAATGAATTTAACGTTTCATAGATCTTATCGTATTAAATCGAAAACATTCAATAAATATTCAAATATTTATCTTTATTATACAAATATTTGACACAAAATTTATTCATAAAATTGATAAATTTAATTCTAAAAATATAAATAAAAACAAAAGTGTTCCTTATTAGTTATTGAATCCACCAAATAGTGTGACACTTCTTTTTACCTTTTTTTTCTTATTTTGATTTATTGATTTAAAATGAGTTCTATTTATATTAAATAATATTGTTCGATAGTTTATTAATTTATAATATAACCATAAATTTTATTCAGTTATTATTACCTTCAATACTTTTATTCTCAAAATTAAGATAAAATTCAATTAGTTTTATTTTTCTCTTCATTTATAAACATTTTTTTTTCTTTTCATATTTGACTAAAATATAAAACTTGTGAAATTAATTTCGATTTAATTTTCTATTGAATAGAAAATCATAACAATCTTTAAAAAAAAAGAAAAATACGGTTAATTTTGAATAGAGACAATAAGAATTTAATGCTTTTTGTTTAGAAATAAAGCTTGTTTTCAGTAAGTTTTTTTAACTGCAAATTTCATTTCAAAAGAAAAATGATGTATTCTAACTGTATCTTATTTAAAACTTTGTGTATTTCATTTAAAAATCAAACTACATCATCTCCAATTATATATTTTAACATTTTAAAAGAATTAAATAAAAGGTTTAAAACAAACAGAAAATCAGTAAAATCAAAAAAATTCTTTTGTAATTTTTATTCCTTCAAAAATATGAATTAAGATTGATACTATCCAACATTAGATTATATTCAGATGAAACAATAAATGATCAATGCTTAAACATGATGCTTTCAATATCAATAATATCTATTCAGTATATTGTTTCATTTAGAAGAGTTTCATATTGATAATTAAGAATTGAACCTGCAAAATCAGTATCATCTATACTTAAGAAAAAAGTCATTTTCGATAATTAACAGCTCAAGTTCTATCAATCTATGTGTAAAGAGGCAGAAAAAAATTTACTAGGTTTTTGTATTGCTTGCATCTTATAACGGTGAATAATATTTTTTTATCTAAAACACAGTATCCATAACTTTATCAAATTATAATTAATATTAAATCGAAACTAAGAGATATTTATCTTCAACATATACTTGATAGTTATTTTAGAAAAACGTAAGTTTTTTATAGTAAAAACGTCTTGTTTGAGAAAAAGAGATGATTTTGAAGTTTCAACAAAATAAACTGAAAGTTTTCCAACAATGATCACTTTTAATTGATCCTAATGACATTCACATTTGACAGATTTTACTAACTAATTTGAACAATTTTTCTACGTGTTACTAATCTTTCAGTGTCCCACATTCACACAAAATTTCAACTCTCTATCTAATGCCGTTGATGAGTTATGACAGACATATTATGAAAAAAAAAATTACTTTTCAATGACATATATGAAGTAAAGGGGGTTTTTTGGATATAATAAGATAAATGAAAAAGAATACAAATAGGCTAATTTGTAGAATGTTCGATGCTCTACCGGAATATGCTGTGAGTTTAAATTTTATTCATTCTACATCTGCTTATCTAACGTTCATACTGTTTGACAAACACTTATACAATATAGCGTAGAGTGGCAAAAACACAATTTCTAACATCACTTAATGGTGAAGCTCGCGAACTTTAGATTATAAAAAAGAAAGACGACTCTTCTTAATATTAGTCGAATATTTAAATATGTATATATTTGTTTATTCAACATGAATGTACATATAATATGTTTCATATACGAAAAAAATATCAAAATAAATATTGATGTGTTGATAAATATGATAAGAACAAAAAATAATATATTGCAATAGTTTGAGTGGGGTATATCTTGATACTATTTCTCCTCATTTATTCTGTAATATGAGGTAACACGAGTGTTGCTCCCCGGACAGTTGCTCCCGCGACAATTGCTCCCCAGACAATTACTCTCCTATGACAATTGCTCCCGCGACATTTGCTCTCGCGACATTTGCTCCCCAAGGACAGTTGCTCCCCAAAGACAATTGCTCCCTGGACAATTGGTCTCCTATGACACTTGCTCCTCAATTTCACTTGGTCTCAAACTATGATGTTTTTGCTGACAAATTCCAAATCATTTTTAAAGACTCAAAAATTTGTAGAATTATGAAAAAATGAAACGATTAGAAATTCGTGCAAAATTTAGGATTACTGGAAATTCACGAATTAATTCTAAATATATAGCTAATTTTACTGAACTTTTGTCGGAACTTCAAAAGGTGGTAGTATAGGTGTACGAATACATGGAGGACATAGAACAAAAGAAGTAGAAAAATACTCTAGCTTATCAAGGAAATTACGACAAAAATAAGAAGCAACAAATGACAGTTTTCTTTTCTGTGTTATATCTTCTTTAAACTATTTTTCTAATCTTATTATGATACACTACAAGAAATTAATTAAATATCAAAAACACAGATAATCCAATAAAATATATCTAGTATGTTAACAAGCTTAAACCTCTAATTAATTAATCTCTACAATTAGCTTGATCTCTAAATTCGTATGTCTATTTCGACAATACTTTTTGAATTCATTTCTCAACATTTCTCTTTACATTGTTCTTGTAATTCATAAAAGATTTATTCGATATTGTCATAGGGGAGCAAACGTTATTAGGGAGTAATTGTCATAGGAGAGCAATTGTCTGGGAAGCAATTGTCACGGGAGCAACTGTCCGGGAGAAACATTCATGGATTCCATGACGATATATATATTTATCTTAGATTAAAGCGTTGTATCTAGCTCATCTGATATATTCAAGCTTCGTAATCGTTAGTACATACGTTTGAATCCTCTTTTCAGAGAAAATATCTGATGAGTATCGAGAGGTTCAAAAAATCAAGTATATGATACAGAAATTTTTTGAGATATTACAAAAAATTTGAGTGTTTGGAATATCAACTACTCGAATCCGTACTAATTTTACCTATCAAAATTCATCAGATACTCGCGCCGAAGACATCGAATTACCATATTTTGATAGATTGAGAAGCCGGCGATAGTTGAACAATTTTTAGTTTTATCGATTCATCACCCACGAAAAAAATTTCAAGTAAAACCGCGACATACCGCAGTATAATATACCACGATGAACTTATTTGTTAACACGGTTTTTGAAATACAAATACAATGCGTAAAGACCACGGAGATGTCGTGGCCTCATATTCCGACGATATTTTTATAAAATATCTTTAGTTCTTAGTCACGAAAAAGTGACTTATGATATTTATAGTAGAACTTTTAATATTTTACTGCACAGGTCCTCGAAGGACAATCCATCTGAGCTTTACAGAAGTTTAAGTGAACTTGGGTATCCTGGTTCAGCTCTACGGATCAGGTGATCTAAAAAAAAACCGTGCCAAACCGCGGCTCCTATTAATCGTGGTTTGTGACGATTTTTTCGGAAAATTGTTTTCGTGGGCGGAAGACTCACGTCGACATCTTGTAATACCCCATCGAATGGTAGCTTAGAAAATCAAATTGAAATTGATTTTTGTATAATCAAAAAGAAAACAAAATTATATTGATCTTGATAGAATATATCCAATATTTTGTTCCATTGGAGTAACATTCAATTATGGCAAAGATTTATCAATCTTTAAAAAATGTATCTATGTTTTATTTAAGAAAAAAGTTCGTTTGGTAATAGACTTTTTTCAGGATAAGCAGATAGATTTAATTTTCATCTTTATTAGTGACACAAAGTTGTTTTATTTCTCTTCCTTTTTCTGTAAATAAAATAAAAATGATATTTGAGAATATAAAAACCTTTTTTTCGATATCGATGAAAAAACCAATCTATTTTAGTTTATATAAACTATTTAATCTTCATCCCAAAAGCTTAGATGATATTAAAGGCTTTTAATGAATAAAATCGATTGCTTGATGAAATTTATTTCTTTACTGTATTATTTAAATTCTATCAATCATTAATCTTCTGTTCTTAAAAAAAAATGTAAATATATCCAAAGTGAGGATCAAGTTTTCATGGCCTTCAAATTATCAATCTGATACTCAATCTGCTGAGCTACTGGGAGAGCTCACTGATGTCATTACTGTTAAAATACAAATAATATCAAAAAGTTGGTTGCCAGTTCTAGCTCTATTCAGAGGATCAGTTTGCTCACGAGGAAACCGTCCCAAGTGTCCACGCCCGATTTCGGTCGTTTACG
>JAJEKB010021681.1:1003372-1014187 GCA_022393335.1 Macrotrachela quadricornifera | reverse complement strand
TTCCATTAAGTATTTCATTCATCATTTTAATTCGTTGATCTTTAACTGTCATTTGTTTAGTCTACTTCAATAGAAATTTAAAAACAAAAAACTAAAATCTATTCTACATCTATATACATACTGTAAGTTGTTTTTGAATTCTTTGTAAATATAAATTAATTGGAATCATAATAAGTAATAATGCAACACCAGGAATTATTGATAATTGCATTTGTTGATAGAGTAAAATAAGTGCAAGAATAAGTTGAAGTGGACCTTTAAAATATCAATAATAATAATAATAATAATAATTCAAAAATTCATATTTTTAAAATAATGATACATACCTAACCATAATATATGAATATGTTGAGTAATCTCAGCAATTCTTGGAGCATCAATTGCCATCTATAAAATTAAAATAAAAGAGAATTTGAAAATAGAAAAAAATAATTTCTACGAACGAGATTGACAATTTCACCAGTAGTTGTTTCTTCTTTAGATGAATTTGATAATTTCAAACTCTTTAGAAAAATAAATAGAAATAAATGATGATGAATCAAAGAGACATAGAAAACAAACCTTACGATATACAAGACCAGTAATTGCGGAACGAAATCGAAGTCCAACAACGAATTGATTATGAAATTGAGCACGCATTAGTATTATTTGACAGAAAACAAGCGTACTAAGTACAATTGCATAAAAAATACCTAACCATCGTGGTTTAGTACGATCCGTAAAAAAATTTAATATAAGTCTAGACAATATTAATATTAAAATAATTAAAATATCTATAATATCTACTTTAAAATCATAGGACCACTGAACTGTAAAATATCATGAAGAAGTCTAATAAGACCGCCAGCAATAAGTTTATCACTATATGTACGAAATAATGCATGCCAAAAAATAGATGTTTTCTGATGTTTAAATGGTGGCTTTTTCATATCAACCATTGGCTTTAAATAAATTTTGTCATAAAATTAAAAAAATATTAATGGTCATCACTTACTAAATCATTAAGCTAGACAAGATATATGAAAAGAATATTATTAAAACTTATAGAATGATTATAAATGAATAAGATACATACCAAATTTCGACTCTCATCTTCGAATGGTTTTGGATTTGATAGTTTACCATTGTTTAAAACTGATTGCTCATATGATTTATTTGTTATTTGACTATTCATACGATTTTTTACTTGATGAACGACATTAATTGTTCGTTCGGACATTGGTAATTCCCAACAATCTTTTTCTGTAAGTGGCTTTTTATAACCTCGAAGAATCATTGGTGTTGCCCATTCATAAAATATTCGAGATGGAAAACTAACAAAATGTTCAGGAACAACAGGCTATAATATTTCTTTGTTCGCATATATTATTCAATTAAAAAAAAATTATAAACATACTTTTCCATCATGAATCATCTCAGGAACAGTAAATTTTTCAGCAAAACAATTAGTAATAAATAAAGCAAATGCAAAGAGAAAATGTAGCCAAACACTAACAGATACTGTTGATAATGATACTGATTTAACCTACATATATGATTATTAATAATGATATAAATATTCATTAAAAAAAAATAACTGACTTGTTGATAAAATGTAACAGAATAATCAATAATATCAGGTATAATAGCCAAAGAAACTAATACCCAAAAAATGAAAAGTACACCAGATGAATAGACACCTTTAAGTCGATCATAATTCATAAGCCAAAGTGTTACAATTGTTGTAATTATATACAAAACTGGAGTAAGTAAATTGGCATGACCTTTTTCTTCTGTTGATAATATAGTATAATGAATAATACGAATAATTTGAACAAGAATAAATAAAATGGTAAAAATCTATGATAAATGTAATTGATTAATATGTAAGATAATATAAAATAAATGTTTTCAAAAGCAACAAAATTCCAAGCGCTCAATTTTCGACTCTGCAAAAATTCTACACTTAATAAAATTCATTAGAGTTCTCCTTATTTTTATCAATTTGATAGTTTTATTAATGATCCAAATATTATTTCTATGTATTTACCATTTTGACGATGAAAAGAATAGAAATTGGAAGTGACTTTGATTTTATTTCTTCTCTAGCCAACATATAGAGCCATAAGAATAAAATTAACCAGAAGATACTTATTGGTATCCATTGTAGAACCGTATTTCGAAAACATTCTGTTACATATGGATGCGGTGAATTAGTCACATTTTTATCCTAAAGTATATAATAATAAGAACAATTAGTTAATGAAAATATACACACCCATAATGGAGTTGTACACAACCGAATCATATCTAGAATACAAGACAGAAATACGCGATTACATTTCTAGATTTAACTGCACAAAAGTTCACATTAACACAATATGAGTAATAATGCCTATATGTAATATTGTTTCAGTGAAATCTATTAAACACTCTAGGTAATCATAATCATGCAGTAGGCTTCCCAGTGTAACATTTTTTAAATTCTTTTCAGAATATAATAGAAAATTTCGAACAAATTCAGAAGATCAATGGCATTAATTAGTAAATATCATATTAGAAAAACGACACACATACTTAATCTTACTTTCTACTTACACAAGGAAAAAAATTGGAAAAAGAAAGAATAACCACAGATAGAATAATAATTTTAAAATAAGAGCTGATAAACACTTATCTATATTACACACTTACACATGTAAGTGAATAATCAAAACAAAAAGTAATTACATATCACATGTTGCGAATGCATGGGATATATAGGCTTTTGATGCCCAGCAACGTACTACATCGGTGCAAATATGTATGCACATGATGACAGTACTTTTCTCAACTTAAATAACGATTCGTATCTAAAAATAAAGTTAAAGTTGAAAGGAAAGAAAAAAAACACACCTTCTAATGTATAAACAACTGCTTGAAAAAGAAATGTGTGGTGATGCAAAGCATAAAGCAAAACTTACAAGAAGAATAAAAAAAAAATATGCAGTAGCGAAAAAAAATGGCTGTGCTATTTTTACCACCATACAGGTAAAAGGAAAAAATTGGCGTGAATATGCTTTGTACATTTTCATCAAAACCAAAAAGAGAATTTGATATGCAGAGACGTGGTATTGCATATCACAGATTGCATTTATTAATCGTTGAATTATATTGAGATATACATTTGTATTATACGATGTTAATATGTAGTTTCACTGACAAATATTTATTTATGCAAATTCTAGCGAGACTTATTATCAATAGAAAGTGCAACAGAATAATTATATTGAATCTCACTTCTCACCATTCACACGTATCGATGATAGGCTGCTCTTTCTCTATCCTCTCGGATGTATATTTATTTTTATTTCATTGATTTATTATAAATTATTATACATATTATTAAAATCAATTCATTCATGAAGGATAAAATCGTCAACAGTTCAGAAGTATAACCTGGAAAAAGAAAATTCGGATATGGTTCGCACATCTAAAAGACTTTATTCAGGTGAACCAAGAGTAACAATTGATGATGATCCGATCTTATTGTTCGATCCTGATAGAAACGACTTCCAAATAGTAAAGCACCAAAAGAAAAAATTCTAACGTGGAAACAATGACAATATTTATTACGAATAAAAGGACATTAGACACACTGAAGAAAACTTGATTCATTTACAGAAAAAAATAATAACAACATCTTCACGCACATTTATCAACAGAAACGAAAATAAGTTAAAAGAAATGACAAACAAAATGATAAATCAAGTTGCTTAATGGATGAAGAAGACAATAATCACATTGATAATCATCGAAATCCAAATCAAAACCAAGATGATCGGCATTTTAACTTCTTCATTATGCCGTTGAACAACATTTACCATCTATAAATATAAAATGTGAACCGAAGATATTTGACCATGAACAAGCTATCATTTTGATAAAGGAATTATTTGTCGCAATTGAAAAAGACTTCAAAACGCTCAATCCTAGATATATGAAGCCTTTAGGGTTCGACTATTGGTTTGTTGATCGGGATGAAAATTCAACAACACTTACTCCGAAACACTCGATTATACTGAAATACCAATCAATTTATAACATCGAAGAAATGCATGATGGCGTGATTACTGTAGGTGGTCAACTGCTCGATGTTTATGAATTTCTAGCGCCTCCTCGATTACTTATTCACACACAGTGTGATACTCTCGGTCATATCAAAAAAGATTGTAAAAGCGAATTCGATTGCTGCAAAAGATGCAGATTGAATAAAAGTCAAGATGATTGATAAAATGTTCTCACTTATTGCCGAATTTCGCAAGGAATTAATTTTAAAGCTCAAAAGCAAACCTGGTCTCTTGTTTAGAAATGTACAGTGATTCATTTCAAGTGAATACTGAATTCATGGAGAAAAAAAACAATAGGATACTTACGAACAATTTAGCCAATGCAAGATCAGTAAGACAACAAGACCAACAAGCTTTGCCTCAACATCCTAATGAATGGCCATTATTACTACCAATTACCAACAGATCCACTTCATCCACATGGTACACATCATCTACAAATGAAAATAATATATGGAATGAAACGATTAATAAACAAAATGAACTCGATTTACTCAAAGAAAAATTTGCAAAGCAGAAATCATTCTCTTACAAAGCAACATCTCAATTAATGGATCAAAACGAGAAAATTTCATTTAAAACAATTGTTCAACAACTCCAGTTTTTAATAGTTTTGACCGATGGGAAAACAACAGCCAACTACTAAAAAGAGAAGTTGAACTATTTTTACCTGTAAATGAATGGAATTCGTGTATATGTATATCTGATTTGTGTCAAAATTGGCGGGTACAGCTGCACGAAAGCTAACTAAATTTCCGAGATATACCGGAATATCTCAAGTGGGAACAAATGCCTATGAAGGAGTAGCAGTCCTGCACCAAAAGCATTTAAAATGCAATATAGCTGGAAAAGATTTAAACTTTCTACTTTTGGAAGCTGAAACACCACTCGAGCTTGTACCTATTGGAATAGTTTATGTACTTAAAAAACCAATATCAAAGAAATCTTTTTCACTACTGGAACTCGCTCGTCTACAACCTTGATACCGAAAAATTTCGGTGACCCTGGCTACTATCACTCATTTTATTAGCAAGAACAGTTAACAAGTTTAGACAAAAATATCGTACGTCCAAGTCAGTACGTCATCTAGAAAGATTTTTATTACACAAAGAAATAGGTATCTACAACAATGACGAGAAAAAACGATCGCTTGACTAGGAAAAGGGCACAATATCTGGAAAAACATTAAAACCCTTTTTTGCTCATTTGCATCTCCTTTCAAAGGATTGAGTCAAATCTATCTCTACATTCAGTAGTCTGTCATATTTACCAGTAATACCACTGAAGCAGATGAAATTTCTAGAAGTTCTACATGAATGGGATTCTATCATTAGCCGAGAATCTGAGACTCACTGTGGCAGCATGTAACCGTCCGGCTCATGGTTCGACTTTACAGAAGATCAAAAGAAAACGATTAACCAAGGAGAAAAGTCTTCGTGATTACATATATGAGTATTGGAGCCGCTTTAGTTAGCATCTTGAAAGACCGTCGGAAACGCTTTCATTTCAACAATCATGGATAGTATTCAAGATTGTCCCATCTACCGATAGCAAGTGGATTCGATCAATGGGGTTTAGGGAAAACAGTGCATTCAAATTAAACACATTATCTAAATTTATTTGTATTGCATATTATTAGAGTGTGACAAACAACAGTCGAAGTGATTGAATTCAGAAAATAGTAAAAGAATATTACAGTACTCATCTCCATCGAATAAATTAGAAAATAAACATTATATATATATATATGATAAAAGCTTAGAACAGAAGTAATTTGAGTAGGTAACAGGCCAATACGAAAGCAAAGATAATTACCTTCAACTTTGGATTAATATAGAAAAGAACGATGTCGCTAGAGATCGAATTGTCTTTTTCTTTTTCTAACTTGAAAATCCAACCATGGCGCAATAAACTGAAAGAATAAAAAAGATAATTATATTAAATCTATGTGTTAAAGAAGAAAATAATTCAATTAAAAAGTTAGTTCAAGGAGACAAATTATCAGACAAAAAAGTTTTATCTTCTCAGTTTTCAGACGACAATGCTAATTGTAAGCCGATTCGATAATAATTTAAGAGAGTATGATGTTCAGAGAAGTAAGAGTTGCCTACGAATAATGGTTGTAAACAAGATTTACTAAATAGTGAATCATAATAATACTTAAATTGATAATATCCAGTAAACTATTTTGAATGCACTACCAATGCCTTAGATTCATGCTTCAAATTTAATTCAGTTTCAATCCAAACGTGTTTAATAGCCATTTTAGTATGATTAAGTAAATCATAATTTACAATTTGGAAAATGAAGCTTACTTCAAGCTCATCATTCTTTTTTAATATTCCTTTATTTCTATGGTTTTTACGTAATTCCAGTTCATTCTATAAACTATAATCTAATGAACATAACTCAGGTGAAGTGGGAAATCAATGAGTTTTGGGAATAAATGCAGGAAGATGATGTGTGTGAAGTTTAGCACCATCCTGTTGAAATGTCCAGTTGTTTTCTAACATTCCATTGTGGAATTTTAAAGCTATTGGAAGAATTTCATCAATGCAATTTGTTGTATCTATTGTTCCATCTTTCCAAATTACTGGCAATATTAATCCTTCGTCAAATACACCTAATCGCACCATTATCTCGACGAAGGATTCCGTTTTCTCATGAACACTACTTTTCTTATCGATCTCTTCCCTATTGACGGGATATACTTGATCACTCTGACGATTGTACACTCTATTTAAATCAATAACCTTTTCGTTAGTAAAAAGCCACTTTTTTGTTTAATCTTTGGTGTAGTTATTAAAATATTCGATTTGCAAACTTAGCACTTCTTTTTCTGAAAATCAGTTAATTTTAACTGTTTAATTTTCTTGTATAGAGAACAGCCAAGATCTTCAAATAAGATTCATCATGTATTGCCTCTTATATGGCTTTTGTTCAAACTGTGCATGTATAACTAGGAGGAAATAATAAATTGATAGTACCGATGTTGTGAACTATTTTCATATTTATTTTTACAGCTGTTTGTACATCTTTACTTTTCATTTTTTAACAGATATATGTAAATAATTTTTGATCTCAATCATATACAAATTTGTAGAGAATTTCAACCGCCATCTTTTAATGAAAAAAACGTCTCAATCTAACGGAGAATAGAGGCTTATTTATGAACTATTAACAAAACAATAATTTAATAATTGTGCAAACTGATATTATTAATCTGTTGTTTAGTCCACTGCTCTTAACAACGGAGAAAGGGAAATCAATGAATAGGAAGACAAAAGCATAGACTACATATAGTAGATTATTTGCTTCAAAAATAAACAATGGTGGATTAACAATGAACTTAATGGGTGTTATTTCTTTAACGCATTTGCGTTCCGTCTGATGTAGTTAAGACGAAGTCATTTTTAATCAACTAATCCTATTCATGAACATTATATTTTTTGTCAATAGATATATCCTCTACTTTGTGACATCTACAATAAGACTATTTTTGACGTCAAGACAGCATCATACGTGTATGTGATCTGGCTGACGAGAATATTGATTAAGTCTTCTCAATAATTTTTTAGGGAGACCATCATCAGCAATAAGATGTAATACTGGTTTAACATTTGAAATAATTCGCCATTCTTATTCAATGTAAGACAAACCCTCGTATTCGATTTATTTCGATTACTGCATTGACATTCATAATGACCAGTATGATCGATTTCTCAAACATCGATTCTGGCTCCTTCACTAGGTTTTCCACTCATATTCTTAACCGTGGCAAATATAAGACATATTTTTCCTTTACTACGTGAAACAATATTTTCACTAATAGCCACATCACATAATGAAGCACTAGACGGACATATGCGAAAATATTCTTTTCTATAATCTAACTGTTTGTGCAGGTACATACATATATGCACGTATCACTTTCTAAAATCGTAGTTCTTAAAGTTTTATAGAGCTCTAGAAAAGAGGCGAACATGGTTTGGGAACAGAAATTGGTATAAATGAAGAAAGTCAAACTCTTCGGCAATATAACACAATATTCCATCTTCAAACACTTTTGTATGAAACTTGTCCAGCTATGAACTTTATGGTTGAGAACATATATTGTGTCGTATATTATAGACGCTACAAAGAAATAAAGTTTGATCGAGCGTGGTTTTTTACAAAATATTCCTACGTACATATCGTGCTTATGATAGTAGTGAATATTCAAGAAATCTTTCCTAGGCTATTTAATACTTATGGAGATGTCCAGAAACTCAAGATTTTTGGCTAGAAACTTAATTTTGGGCAATCGTGTTACGCTTTGAAGAAAAGCTGAGGTTTTACTTGAAATGAGCGCCTTAAAATACATTGAATGATATAAGGCTTAACATGTTTGTAAAACAAATATTTAAAAATAACCATGGCTGGAGTCATTGGCCTGAAGTTCCCAACCATATATTTTTGAACAAAATTATTTTGTGGAGAATGCAGTTTATTATCTTAGAGACGATTTTTTGAGAAGTATATGTCCACCTGCTTATACAATAGCTCCATACTGTGCATAAGGTGCATTATCTTTATAAAATAATCTCAATAAAAACATTCCGTCAAGAATATCACTTAGAACATCAAGTTCTTCTCCATCACCGCTACACATCTGTCCGTATTCAGTTAAAAATTCAACTTCTGTTCGTCATTCTTCAGTAGTAAGTTGAGTTTCACGCGCAAAAGCATATAGATGATCAACTAATTTACTCATTAAGAATTTCAGTCGAGGATTTTTTGTTTCACTATTGATCAGCTAAGAGTTATTATATATGATCAAATCCACGAGAACTGGAATGTCATTCGATGAAGTGTGCTTATCCATTGCCATTTTTTTGAATATAATATACGTTTCTAACATATTTTTATCAACCGTTGCCCTATAGCTAAGAAAAGTGAATAGCATTAACTTTGGCTTCTACTATCGTTGTGATACATAAAACACAAGCACACGTTTTAAAATTAATGTCTCATCAGTTTATTAAATAAATTTAGAATATAAAAATATTCTTTGTCATAATAGGTGTTTTTATGGAGCACACAATATTTATATAACAATAGATAGAAGAAAGTGTGTGCATAGATAACAGAAGCATATGATTAAATGAAATATATCTGGACTCTCAGTCTCTATTAGATGTACAAGATCTTGAAGCTATGCAGATAGAGAGATGTTTATGTCTACTGATAAAATTGTTTAAGTTATAATTTATTCTGAATATCAATCAAATATAATTGAAAGTATGAAAATAACCAAGATTTAATGTTGAGAAGGCATTGAACGTAGTGCCTCAATTTCTTCTCGGTTAGCCATAATAAAATCATATCTAATCAGCCAATCCTGTTCATTAACACCATATTTCTGAGCAATCGATACATCTTCTACTTTTTGAACATCTACAATAAGACTTTTTTTAACACCAAAAACAGCATCACTTGATTCATATGGATCACCACGGAGATACAATGCCGTGACTAAATCCTCATATATATTCCCAGGTACAGTGATACGAAAATGTATATGTGCCGGTCGATAAGCATGTCGGTGAAGTTTGTTTAGTAATTTTCCAACGGGACCATCAGTAGGAATAGCGTATGATACTGGTTTGACACATTTAAAATAACATTCTCCATTTTTGTTTGTCATCAAGCGACCACGCATATCTGGCCTCTCTCTCTTATCGTATTGATTATCATAAAGACCATCACCATCTGTTTCCCAGACATCGATTTTTGCTCCTTCAATAGGATTTCCATCTGTATCCTTAACAGTAGCTAATACAAGACATATTTCTCCTTTACCAGGTGAGGCAATACTATCACCATTGGCTACATCCTGTGCATCATCAGTAAAGAATGGTCCTAAAACGGTGGATTCTGTTGCATTTGGTGGCCTTGGATTATTGAATGCATCAACAAGAACACTCACTCCTAGTACATCACTTAATAAAATAAATTCTTGTCGAATATCACTGCACATATGTCCACATTCAGTTAAAAATTGAATTGCTTCTTTCCATTCTTCAGTAGTAAGTCGAGTTTCACGTACATAATCATGAAGATAATCAACTAATTTTTCTAGCAAAAATTTCAAACGAGGATTGGATACTTGACTATTTACCAGTTTTGTATTTTTTGTAATATTGTCTACGGTTAAATCCAAGATTTGTGGGCCAGTATTAGCTGAAGCTGTATTGTCATTCGACATTCTCCTAAATAACGAGTGTATGTAATGCGACGGTATCAGTCGTTAATATATAGATAAGAAACAACGATGTTAATATTTCACACCATCAACACTGAAATATGAGAACATTTTTTTTTACTAACATACAAAAAGAAAAGAAACTCACTTATCAGTGTGGATATGTCTTCAGTGTTTTAATAAATTTGCTATCAGTAAATAACCGATACATAAATAATTAAAATAGAATATTAACAACTGAAAATCATTTTCAATTTCTTGTCTTGGCCAAAATTGGTCACGTGAAATGAGCTCTACACGTAAACTCCAAATTTGGAGCTTACTTACACATCAATATTTTAGTAATCATATCCAGTCTGTCTTATGAATTATAATACTAACACGATAAGTAATTGATTACTACTCAACTAATTGCTATTCATTGAAGGAGTCTCCACTGAAGTCTTTTAAGGACTATATAGGCACATCATGCATAACTTTCTA
>JAJEKB010021681.1:900935-988372 GCA_022393335.1 Macrotrachela quadricornifera | reverse complement strand
TTTATAAACAAGGTTTAAATTTTTTAATGGAAGATAAAGAAAATTATGGTAACAGTTGGAATAGATCTGTTCAAGAATTTTCTCGTCTTATTCTTCGTATTCATCAATGTGATGTTCATACAATACAAGATACAAAATCATTAAACGAAGCTCAATTATTAATACATAAACTTGCTCGACCAATAGGTGAAATAGTGACACTTATTGAGGAAAATATTTTCTTAGCTCAACAATATAAACAAAAACTTTTAAATAATCAAATAAATGAAAATAATAATAAAATTCCACAAAAAATTGGTAAATTTATTCCACTTAAAGAACGACTTACCGTTTGTGTTAATGATAAATGTACAGAAATTATTAATATTAATGGTGAACAAAGAATTAATTATAATAGTAATTGTCATGTTGGATGTTCATTACGTCGAGTAGTACAAGAATGTATTGGTCATCCTATTATTCACCGATGTCGAGCACTTAGAAAAACAGGTTTATCTATTTATTTTTATTATAATCATTAATAATTTTATTATTTATAGGTTCATGTCGAAAGTGTGGTTGTCATTGGACAAAACATATGCATATAACATATAGATATGAAAGAAATTTAACATATCTCGAAATAGATAATTCAAATTCATTACAAACACCTCAATCAATATTGACATTAATTGATAAAAGAATATCTGATTTGAGAAAAGAAGAAACATCAATACGGGAAATATGTGTTAAACTTTCACAATTTTTAAAAGTTAATTCAATTACATCATATAATGATGGTATGGTTGAATATCTTCGTCATTTTATTAATGAAGAACGGCAAAAACAAATGAATGGTGCTAATAATACTCAAATTATTGATGGTCTTGAACAAATGATTAAAGATTATACAGAAGAAGTTAATTTATATACGAACAGTATTTCTTCACAAACTTATTCATTGTCATCCGATAATTTTAATGATCCTGCAAAAATAAATGAAATATTTAATTTGGTACAAAAACTTTATGATCTACCGATTAATGGTAAATTAATTCAAGAACAAATTACTCAAATGAAAGAAGGTCAAAAGCAGGCCACAACAAGTCATGAACAACATGTTGCTTTACCAACAGCTTACAATTCTCCAGATATTCTTTTTAACTTACAAGAAATTGTTAATCGTAAAAAAACATAAAATTTTAGATGACATATTTTCTTTTATGATTTAATCAATATAAATAACGGTACAAGAATAAATAAACTATGTTTTTTGTTTTATTCTTTTAATTTACAAAGATAAAAAAAAACTCTCTTTGTTTTCTTCATTTGGCTGGAATTATTCTTATAGTTTTGTAATAATCATCTTGAAAGCAAAATGTGTTGTTTCTTTCCAACATATAAATTTCAATTGTTTGTCTGAATGACTCAATATTTATTTAAATCGTTTTCTATTGTATTTAGAGTCATAATGTTGAAATCTTCGCATGTAAAATAATATAATCTTATACATTAATTGTAAATATGCCTCAGGTATGGCTAGAAAATCATTCATCAACAAGAGATATTAATATATTATTGTTAGGTCAAACTGATATTGGAAAAACAATTTTTATTAATACATATGCTAATTATCTTATTTATAATTCATTTGAGGAAGCTATTAATGGTAAATTACAAGCAATTACTCCAGCATAGTTTGTAATTTTCGATGAAGATACATTCGAAGAAAAAAAAATTATAATTGATACACCAGATGAAAGTGAAAAGAAAAGTTATGTAGGTCAATCATTTACAAGAGAATGTCGAAGTTTTGTATTTAACATTAATGATCGAATTCAAAATCAAATGAAGAACTGGATTTCTGAGAACAATATGTATAAATAATAGATGTACTAAAGTGATTATGATAGTCACTGTCATCTACATTGTTATCTCGCTGGTGTTGAACAAGAGACTATTGGACATGAAAAATTAAATGATTGTAATGCTATAGACAAGGAATTAAGTAAGTTACACGTTTTTTATTTTCTTCATTATTCATATCGTTCATCTGCAAATCACTCATTATGATACATATATCGGAATTAACTAGTTAATTTTAAAATGTAGAAATATAAAATTGTTATGTAATAAGAAAGAATAAATGATTTTTGACTGGTGAGAAATCTTCGGAGTAAATTTACCTATAATAGTCAACTTTTACTAATGAAGGTAGGATTTTACTGAAATATGATCTATTATTTAATTTTTAGGCCAAAAAAAGTTTTACTATCGTTATATTACTTCATATTTTAAAGGTAGCTGAATTTTAAAATTTACTCCGACATAGATATATGAAATCTTTTCTAACTTTATATTCTTATGCAATATACAATCTATTCAATAAATATTGTTTTAGGCATGTGTATGAAATGTGAACATGTGTGTAAAAAAGCATTTGCATATTACTTATGAATTTGGGAAATTTCGAACTAATCTTTATATGAACACCAATAGTATTACACGATCTTCACTTGATATGATTGAACAACATATTAAAGAGTTAAAAACTGAAGAAGAAGCTATTATTAAAGTATGCGCGCCATTAACCCAATATCTTCATGTTAATGCATTTAAACCTATAAATGATAATGTTACTGCTAATTTAGAAAAATTCTCAGTCAATTATAAACATAAAATGAGCATTCTTCAAGTGCAACAAATGTTATGAAACTTGAAGACATACATCTTTTAGTTTATACTCTGTATCAATTACCAATCAATTGTTCTAAAAATCGAGAACAAGTTGATGAACTCCAAAGTATACAACAGAAATTTAATTAAAATTGAGAACATATTGTTACATTAGCAGCACATGTTAAATCATCATCAGTAATGGTAGATTTATAACATATTATAACATAAACATACATTGTTATAGTTTTCTTGTCATTTTAAAATAGTTAGTGGTATCCACGATTAAGAGTAGATAAATGTACAAATAAATAGATCTTCCTCAAGTGTATTTAATAACTATAATAGAACTCTAAAAAAAGAAAAATCATTTTAGTAATTAAAACTATGATTTAATAGACAATTATTTAAGAAATTCAGGTACTGCCTAATCCATTTAATATAACAAAAAATTTTTATAATAAATTAAAATTTCTACACATTTATACTTCAATTAGTTTGAATAGAAAATCATATTAATTTACCCAAAATATATTTTTCCAAATATTTAATGTATGTAAATATTAATTGCATACAATCATTAGATCTTTATTTTTTTACAGTAAATTCTCTTTTGTTTTATCTTACTAAGATTTTGTTCAAACAGTTGTAAAAAATGATAATGCTAATCTATTTGTCGTACTCCTTTCATTGTTTGAATTAATCCTTTTTAATCGGATATTTCCATCTAACAACATTATTTGATGTGTTTTAGAAATGATTGATTGAAAAGAGTATTATCCATAAGCCATACATAATCTTTACGTAGAATATTTAAAGACATGTTTCATCCCACGAGAGTCCTTTCGCTCACTAATCAGTTGATTAATTAAATTTTCTAAAGAAGATCACACTCCGGACCGTTGAATTCTTTGGACATAATAGAACGCTATGTCTTTTTATTCTGTAGAGAACTTTATCTTGTTGATATCATAACGATAATAGGTATACATTTATTTTTCTTCTATACAATACGAATATCATTTCCATTACTTGTTATTTTTCAAAAATAAAGAATATGAAAAACAATCAGCAAAGGCTGACATCTTTTGTCTCGCTTTGCTTTACAATGAAATAATATCACCAATGTCGATAATATCTATCTTTTTTTTTTCCTTTTCTGTTCTCTACGAAATAATGATAAAGAATTATACAGTAATATGAAGTCAATGAATTAGGAAAAAACCCTACTTATCTATTGGTATATTCTATTTTTAGTGCATTTAATTTATTAATGTTTTCCGGAGGGATTAATATAGACAGGTCAGTTTTTATTGTCAAATATTCTTATTATATTTAAATTCTTATTATAGAATATTGTATCATACAACAGAAGCCTCAAAAACTGTTGTACCTAAATTAGATAATTTACTCAAAGTTGATCCATATCTTGAGCCATATCGAGACGAAATTCAACGACGGTAAAAACAAAACGAAACAATCTAAACATCAACGATCATTTGTTATTGTTTTTAGTTATTATGTCTTTCAAAACCTTCTTAAACAACTTGAAACTGAAGAACAAGGTATTGATGTATTTACATCTGCTTATAAACATTTTGGTATTCATGTAAATCCTGAAACAAATGAAATAAATATAAAAGAATGGGCACCTGCTGCAAAAGCAATGTATATTCGTGGAGATTTTAGTTAGTATTTAAATTTATATTGTTTTATTAAAATAATCTTTTAATTTTATTTAGATGATTGGAAAGAAAAACAATATCCATTTAGTCGTGATCAATATGGTGTATGGAGAGGTAAAATTCCTCCTTTACCCGATGGTTCACCAGCAATTAAACATGGTCAAGCAATAAAAGTAAAATGAAAAGTAAAAAATTTAATTATTAAATAAAATATTCTTTCAGTTAATGCTGGAAATATCTGATGGTCAACTAGTTGATCGTATTTGTCCATGGTCACGCTATGTAAAACCACCAGAAAATTCATTTGTATATCAAAGCATATTTTATAATCCACCAGAGGATCAAATTTATAAATTTCAATATCCTCAACCAAAAAAACGTGATCGACTAAAAATTTATGAAGCTCATATTGGAATTAGTTCACCAGAAGAAGAAATTGCTACATATGATAATTTTCGTATTAATGTTATTCCTCATATTGTCAAACAAGGTTTATTCATAATAATATTTTTCAATTTTAATAAATAGATTTTGTTTTTCATACAGGTTATAATACAATTCAATTAATGGCTATTATGGAACACGCTTATTATGCTAGTTTTGGTTATCAAGTAACCAGTTTCTTTGCTGCATCAAGGTTTATTTATTAAAATAATTTTTTTTTTTGTTTTAATTAATTTATTTGTATAATAGTCGTTATGGTACACCTGAACAATTAAAAGCATTAATTGATGAAGCACATAAATATGGTTTAACTGTTATACTTGATCTTATTCATAGTCATAGTTCAAAAAATGTTCTTGATGGACTTAATATGTTTGATGGTACAGCTGGTTGTTTTTTTCATGATAGTGATCGTGGTTATCATACTCTTTGGGATAGTCGATGTTTTAATTATCTACAGTAAGTTTCTATATCTACAAAATTTAATATTTCACCCCATTTGTCTGCTCTCTTTCGTTTTTCATTTCGTTTTTTTTTATCATATGATAGATTCTATTTAAAAAATAATTCATAAATTAATCAATTGTGAGTCATTGGACTTCTCATCTCTTTTTCTGCCAAAAAAAGTAAAAATTTAAAAAAACGAACTCTATGGTACCCTGCATTCTGAGATATTCTTTCAAACAAAAAAATAAAATATATTGACAGAACTTGGACCGAGAAATCTTAGACAGCAAATGAGCTATATTTGACCATCGATTACGGCCTTGGATATGACTGATTTACCAACGCCAGAGGAGAAGTCGATTGGCGCAGCTCCAATAGGGCGCAAATATGGAGTTTACATAATATTTTTTATTAAAAGATTTGCCGTGAAATTCTCTATAAAATGTTATATTTCTTTTTATTTGAATAATCTCGATTATAGTTAAAGAGTCTAATACATTCATTCACTAACATTAAATGAAATCTTCCAGGTAGATTTGTTATGTTTTACAAAAAAATCTCATTCAACTTCACAACCATTTCTACATTACACTTTATGCAGTTATAGGACGGTATTGTAAATAATTCTTTAAAATTGATATATTCAAAGGGTTAATATCACTTATTATTAAACTAATCAAAAGATTCTGCGATGTACATATCAATTTTAAATAATTATTTTCAACACAGTCCTACAAATTCAGAAATGAAAATTTACTCGACATATGAGTAAAATACAAAGTAATCGATTTATTGTGAAGTATCATAAACTCAATAACTTTTGGTTTCGATTGCTATGGTCTGTAATACGAGTAGAAAGAGATCGAAAATTTTAGCTTAAAGCTTGTAATCCCTATTTTCCTTCGTAAAATATTTTAATTTCATAAAATAATTTTGTCGGTATGATTTAAATATGTAAGGATTAAAATTAAGAAAAAATAATTAATTTATCTTTTTTTCATATAAACATATCGATTAATATTTATAATCTAGACGTGAAGTAATGCGATTTTTACTTTCAAATATTCGATATTGGTTAGAAGAATTTAAATTTGATGGATTTCGATTTGATGGTGTATCATCAATGCTTTATCATTCACATGGACTTGGTAAATATAAATAAAATCTATTCATATTTAATAAATGTATTTATTATAGGACATAATTTTTCTGGTACATATAAAGAATATTTTGGTTTATCAACGGATACTGATTCATTAAATTATCTTCAATTAGCACATTATGTTATTCAAACACTTTATCCTAATTCAATAACAATTGCTGAAGTATTTTGTTAAGATTATCAAAAACTAAAAAAATTTTTAATTATAAATTATTTATTTTCAAGGAAGTATCAGGAATGCCAACATTATGTCGTCCACTTGATGAAGGTGGTGTTGGTTTTGATTATCGTTTAGCTATGGCTATTCCAGATCTTTGGATTAAAGTTTGTGTTTTGTTAAACATAAAAATTAATTTCTTTTTGTTTTTTTTTTTAAGTCTTTAAAAAGTAGAAAAGATGAAGATTGGGAAATGGGTCATATAACATGGATATTAACCAATCGTCGATGGTCAGAAAAAAATATCGCTTATGCTGAAAGTCATGATCAAGCACTTGTTGGTGATAAAACAATTGCACACTGGTTATTTGATGCACAAATTTATACTCATATGTCAGTTTTAACTGAACGAACACCAATTATTGAACGGGGTTTAGCTTTACATAAAATGATTCGTTTAGTGACATATGCATTAGGTGGAGAAGCTTGGTTAAATTTTGAAGGTAAATTTAAGTAAGAGAGAATATATTAATATAAGTATTCGTATAGGTAATGAATTTGGTCATCCAGAATGGCTTGATTTTCCTCGAGAAGGAAATAATGAAAGTTATAAACATGCTCGTCGTCTTTTTCATTTATGTGAAAATGATACATTAAGATATAAATATCTTAAAGCATGGGATAAAGCAATGAACAAGTTAGAAGAAGAATATAAATGGTTAACAGCAACAAATACAGTAAATATTTTGAATAGTGATTAGAATTAGAATAATTCTCTATTTTATAGTTCATTAGTCGAACAAATGAACCTGATAAAATAATTGTATTTGAACGTGGTGATCATGGTCTTATATTTATATTTAATTTTCATACAAATCAAAGTTATACTGATTATCGTATTGGTTGTAGTCAATATGGAAAGTAAGAATGAAGAATTTTTTTTTGTCTCTAATTAGAAAGATTTTTCTTTAGATATAAAATTGTACTTGATTCAGATGCAAAATCTTTTGATGGTCTTGGAAGAATTAATGATGAACAAATCTTTTTTACAGATAATATCATGTTCGATGAACGACCATATTCATTTCAGGTATATATTTAAATAAAGATTTTTATTAATAGAATTTATTTGTCTTGCTTTAGGTCTATACTCCGAGTCGGACTGTGCTGGTACTTGCTTTAGTTACAGAGAAAAATTGAAGGAATTTCATTCATTTATTTTTGTTTAATCTTAAACGATAACTTATTATTATTTTTTGCAGTTTCTAGTTTCATACAACATAGAATAGAATCAAACGTATGTTTGAGTATTATTCAAGCATAAAATTACCTTTCAACTTAATTTGAAAATAATAGAACAATATGTTCAATAATGTGACATAAAATCATAGGTGGCGAAGCGGTTTGAGTGTAGAGTAGACTCAACGTTTTGAAAACCGCTATAATTGACAATGTTTCTTATGGTCTAGAGATTAAGATCTCATTGATTTTCAGGAAGAAAAGGATGATCAGATGTGGAGCAAATAAATTCACATTTTATTTTTGAGTTTGATGGAACTGATGTTGAACTTTTTATTGGATCAATGGTTGAATAATTTATCCAAAACGGTAAGAAATTGTTCCACTTCAAGAAGAAATGCTTCATTCATACGAAATCAATGAGAAACACTTTCTTAAAAGATATTACTCTACATAAGAACATAACACTACACGGAGACATAAAATCTATAAACATCGTTTTATTTTCCCATGATATTTATAACTTTATATGGAACGAAGCATTTCTCTATCAAACAAGATGTTTGTGATGTATCATGCCATATTTTCAAGATTAGTTGAATTATCTTAAAATATTCCAATTATAGTTGTTCTGTACGTATATGATTGATATTGTCTTTTAAACTTCGGTGAAGTAACGGCGACTACGGCAGAAAAAAGAGCGAAACATTTTGGCGACTTCCAGCTCGGAATACTGATCCCTTGATCCGGCTCGTACGTTTCGACCTAGGTTATTTTTTAATACAATGATTTTTAGTGATTGAAATTTTTAATCTGCCTCCTATACTAGTGAAGTTTTTTAAATTTTGAAGTCTTACGAAAGAACTTTGTCAATTTTTGTGCGCTTATTTGGAATCAGAGAACAACACTACCAGTGAAGGTCGTGGTTAGTATATTTACTGTCAGATAGCTGATACTATGCGAAATGAAAGATTTCTATCGAAAAAACGAGTTAGTTGAAAGATTTCTGAAAAAACATTTACTAGTGTTTCACCGATCTAAAGATATATCAAACAAATCAAAAACTTTCGATTAGAATGAGAATTGGATGCTGGTATGAAGAGAAAAATCTACTCTACAAGATTTTCTGTCATGTGGCAAAAGCCGAGACATATATTTACCGTGATTTAACTTATATCTAACATACGTTTCAAATCCAATCATAGCATATCTTTGTAGAAAATTTCAAGTGTCTTTCTCTGATAGAAAGCAAGTGTTTTAGTTACAGGAATGAGATGAGAAATCTTAAAAACGCTAACTAGGGAACATTCTCAGGTGAAGAAGCGCTTTTCTGCTTGAATTTTACACATCTTATAGCCCATAGTGAGGTATCCCTATGATATAAAAGTTTGGGTTTTTGCCTTGATTCTAATAAAATACCGAACTCATAATGAATTTTCCCCATATCATGCTTACACTGTTAGCAAAGCTATACTTCCAAAATTTGACATGAAACTTTACTTACATAAAGATCTCAGCTAGACTATTTTGTATGACAAATTTCAGAAGTTTTGAACAAAGTCTCTTTAAGATACGAAGCTTTGAAAAAAACGCATAATATACATATTATTTTAAAAAAGGGACTATACTTTGATAGTTTCATATCTTACAGAGACTTTGTTCAAAGCTTTTGAAATTTGTTATGCAAAATAGCCGAGCTGAGGTCTTTATGCAAGCAAAGTTTCAAGTCAAATTTCAAAATTATATAGCTTTGCTAATAATGTAGACATACCATAGAGAAAATTCACTAGGAGCTCAGTATCTACTTAGAATCAAGCTAGAAACTCGAACATTTTTTACCATAGGCATAGCTAATTATGTGAAATAATTCAAAATCTTGAGATTTTATTAAAAAATTTGAATTTTTTAATTCTTTTTATTATAATGGAAATTTTCGATCTTATATGACCATTTTTAACCTTATATCACGACTTTTTTTATACTAGATGTTACAAGACACAGAATAAAACAAATTAACTAGACAACATAAATATGAAAAATTATGATTGAAACAACATTAACATTTAACATCATGACCATTCATATATTTAAATGTTGGCGATCAAATCCAATTCCAATATACGTATAATTAATTACTCAAGAAAAATAAGTACTACTTTTGTTTAATCACTATCATGTTTATGTTGTCTAGTTAATTTGTTTTATTCTGTGTCTTGTAACATCTAGTATAAAAATGTCGTGATATAAGGTTAAAAATGGCCATATAAGATCGAAAATTTCCATTATAATAAAAAGAATTAAAAAACACAAATTATACATCAAAACTACAAAAAAATTCTGTGATTTCTTCAAAATAGCTAACTATAGGCTACAAGATGCACAAAGACCAAGCTGAAAAGCGCTCCTT
Source organism: Macrotrachela quadricornifera (assembly GCA_022393335.1). Classification (NCBI taxonomy): domain Eukaryota; kingdom Metazoa; phylum Rotifera; class Eurotatoria; order Philodinida; family Philodinidae; genus Macrotrachela; species Macrotrachela quadricornifera. Next base: position 978,176 of record JAJEKB010021681.1, on the reverse strand, counting down.
CATCTGAGAATGTTCCCTAGTTAGTATTTTTTTTGAATTATTCAACATCAATAATTCGAACGATTTTCGTTCTCTATTGACTATCATAAAAAATTATTGATCACTAACTATATAATAACTAATGAATATAATTAGATTCCTGAATTTAAAACATATGCTACGTATATGGTCAAATTAATAATATTCACCTACTATATGCTAATTTCAATACTAACTACGATATTTATTTAAATCTGAAAGTATCTAATTTCAAGCTTGAAATGACCTGATTTGATAATTGAATCTTCTCTGAATAAATCATAAAAATAGGATGAATGTCTGATAATGGCCATTTTCATACAGGTCATTATGAGTGTCTATTTTCAAATAAATTTATTCAAGATTCAAAAAAAGAAAATATGCTATACATAACGAGTAACATAAGAGATAGTCAAGGATAAAGAACCAAGAGAATCTCTTCAACAATAACAATCAAATAGAAGAGAGAAAAAGAGAGATAGGATGACTGTTAATAATATCTAGTTGACGAAAACAGGAAAGAGAATAGCATGAAGTTGTTAGAGATAGCCGATAGCATACTTTAACAATCAGTGATTGTCTCTCTCATATGTATTACTCTTGATCCACAGGTTTTTGACTACAAATTTTTATTGTCTATAATATAAGTTCATTTCCAAAATCCTTCAAATGCTGCAGTTGATGATCATCTCATGAATCTTCTTTTAATTTTACGGCTATAGATCACATTTATTAACATTTTACGTGATTATTCTCCAACTCCTGACTGTTTTCGTTGGAATTGTTGGGAGGATTTGTTGATTGCATATAGGACGAATCGTAGTATTACGTTTGAATTCAAATGGTTTTTTTATAATACGAATAAGTTCCTTTCTATATACACCAGAAGATAGAAAGTATATAACAACGGATGTAGCATATGATAAACCGAAAAAAAGTTGAGTGATTCGAAAGAGAAAGTAGTATTCTATTGCATTAAAGAGTGTGACAGGTATAAATCCAATAATATAAATTATACATAATGGAATACTAAGTACAAGATGAGAACCCACTTGAACAAGTAACATACGAATAAGTTGATGTTCTGTGCGACGAAATCGTGAGACTAAAACAGGAAGAACTTGAATTTGTTTTGTATTGTAAATAGTCAATAAACCAAAGATTGTCATAAGTAAAGGAGGAATAATAGTGAAAAGAACTGCTTGAATAAGTGGATATATACGACTATAAATAGTTGTGACTGAAATACGACATGGAACTGCTTGACCAGGTTGTGTGTCAAGCATTACTAAAGAACTTATGAAAAAAAGTATGAAAAAACTGAAGACAAAAATGATTGCCCAACGAGTAACAATTAATGTGCTGAAATTTCGTCGTTTAATATTCGATGAACTACCACAAAATCGATCAATCGATGCAAGTACAATCAAATAAGCTGATACAAACATGGATACTTGTTGAATATATAAAATGGTTTTACAACAGAAAAGACAAGTTTTTGTTGGATCCAATTGATATCCATCAGATAAAAGGCGAAAAGTAAGTAGAAAAATCGAGAAGAATAAGTTGTTACATGCAAGAACAAGAAAATAACGAGAACAAGGATGATTATACAATCCAGGTCTCGTCAACACAGCAATATTAAATAAATTTCCAACAATACCCGTTACCATAATTGGAGGTACAATTATTCGCGTCAATTGAGCTATCAGCTCAATTCTTGGATCTACCATTGTTATTCTTCTATTCACTTGTTTTTGAATATATTGAAATTTTTCTATAGAAGATCTCGTTTATTTGCAATTGTTTATTACTAGAATGAAACCATGCTTGAAACATAAATATAAATGTATATTTGACATGAAAATAATATTATTTTTCTAGAAGAATAACTTTTTTTGACAGATAAGCATTTCTATATAATTAGATGAGATAGAGATGCATGAAATTTATATAGTGAATGACATATAACTTCTTAATTATTATCTATGACAATAATAATAATAATTATAATGCTAGAAAAAATGTCAAGAGAAAATTTCATTTTCTATATTAAGATGACATAAATTAATCAATATTTTTGAAAAAGATTATTCAAATTTTTAACCCAGTGTTTTTATTAATAGTGATGCAAAGGTCAAGTCTGGAGAGCAGAACATCCAAATTCATAGATTGACATTTTGTCACTATTCAATATCTCAGATTAGCTAGATTTTAGGAGTAATTTTCGTATATGATTTCTTTGACTGATCTTCAGAAATATACGGTAAATAACTATAGAATAATAAGCCTTAAAAAATTTATACCAATGTAGTATATAGAAATTTTTTTTTATCCTGTATGAAATTTTCCTAAACTCTTTGATTTACCCTTTGAAAAGGAATAGCTACCTTAGTTCAGGTGTACTATAAATTGAATTCGAGAAAAAAATCAAGAAGACTGCTATTTAAGAAATAATAAAATTTTTTTTTTTAAATTAACCATTTATTATAAAAATGCCCAGAGAAACATTGACATGTTAATAATGGGTAAAATAAATGAACGCAGCTCTTGTTATTAATAGTGGAGTGTGCGTAATTCATTAGACTTATAAATGAGGAGCATAATGAACTAGAAAAACACCTTACTAACTGCTTGCGTCTAGATTTACATGCTGGGCAGATGTTTATTTTGAGATCAAATTATAAAACAAAGATAGACTCACTGTATACACAAATACAAATATGAATTGTGGTCTTTTTAAGGTGGATCTATATGCTTCCATACCACGACATTAACATGAAACATCAATTATGGGAGATATACGTTTTATTACAGCTTAATAACTGAGTTTAAACTGTGCAACTGCTTGAGTATGATAATTAAAGTTCTGAAGAATGCAGAAAACATGATTAATGAAAAAACGCATTTGTACTTTTTCTAACATACAAATTGTGTTCATTTATTATTTTTATAATAAATCATAAGATTGTCTTAATAATTTGTTTTATGACCTACACTTGAAATGATAAAAAACTACTAGAAGTGCATTTTTACTATCAACCGAATTAGATATCTTATATTCGAAATGTATATGAAAAGGTTTCTGATAGAGTTTACAATACTCATATATCTATAAAAAGTTTTCTATGGGTTGCAATTTTATAAATTCTTCAAAAGGATCCTGGACAAGTCATTAACAGCTAAGTCGTCTCGAATGATTCATTCGCATCGCACTAACTACATTGTTAATCAATACATTAGACGGAATGAGTAAAAAATAATAAAGAGACGATAGAATCCACCTATATGTAAATCATAAAAATAACTATGGCTAACCCCAATGGGCTATAAGCCTATGGAATATTATATAAATAGGGTCGTAAGAATGTTTTTTTCAGGAGGGTAATATTGTTATTTCAAATAATATACATAATTAATTTTATATATATGAAATTAAATTTCATCGACAATGAAATTTTTTAGTACTAAATTCTAAGATTTATCAAAACATTCTCATATCAAATTTAAGAAATTTTACGCTCTTTTTGACTAGGGAACTAAAGCATCAGTGATTCTAAAATGGATCTAAGCACTTTCTTTTATTATGTTTACATGGTTCGATAGAACTGGTCGAGTTCTACAAAATCGTACAGTCAGTGGATCTATTAGTATAAAATTTATTTAAAAAGTAATTAATTAATCATTCCTGAGAAGTGTTACAATAGAGAGGAGGCCAAATTTTATTAAATTTTAAGGTGTTCTTAATTATGTTGCTTCATATATTTTATGTTCCTAATTTTGCCATTTTACATAAAAACTACACAAGACCGTTAAAGAAAAACTTATTAATAACATATTCGAAATAAGCGACAAAAACTACATCAGTAAGAATGTCTTCTCAAAAAAAAAATTTTTCCAAAAAAGTTGATCTAAAGGGACCACAGCAATGTTTTCAGAGAAGGCTTGAGGGGATCGCAGATCGTTTTTTTTTGAGAAAATATCCTTACTGATATAGTTTTTGTCGCTCATTTCGAATATGTTATTAATAAATTTTTGTTTAACAGTCGTGTCTGGTTGTTATGCAAAATGGCAGAAGTAGAAACAAACAAAAACTTTTTCTGACTTTTTTTTTGATGAGAAATAAGAACATAAATAAAGTAGGTTTTTTTTTGAGAAACATATTATTAGATAGCCTGTGTCAAGATGAACCGAATGATATTTTTGTTCTTAAATTTCCATGACTTCATAAACAATGAGGCGTTTCTAAAAAACAGTGCAATTTTCTATGTAAATGGCAGAATTAGGAACATAAAATATATGAAGCGACATAATTAAGAACACCTTAAAATTTAATAAAATTTGGCCTCTTCTCTATTGTCACACCTCAGGAATGATTAATTAATTACTTTTTAAATAAATTTTATACTAATAGATCCACTGACTGTACAATTTTGTAGAACTCGACGAGTTCTGTCAAACCATGTAAACATAACAAAAGAAAGTGCTTAGATCCATTTTAGAATCACTGATGCTTTAGTTCCCTAGTCAAAAAGAGCGTAAAATTTCTTAAATTTGATATGAGAATGTTTTGATAACTCTAACAATTTAGTACTAAAAAATTTCATATATATAAAATTAATTATGTATATTATTTGAAATTACAATGCTACCTTCCTGCAAAAATATCTTTGCGCGCCCTATATAAATCCAAATGAAATTATATAATTTCATTCTATCCGTCTCATAAACTATAGAAAAACTAGCATGATAATCAAAATCTTAATTAAACAAAGTTATCCGGTTTCTCTCATAATACTTTGAAAAACTGTAAGGATAACTAGATAAGATAAAAGAAAAAGAAAAAACAAGTAAATTATCTTATTTTAGATCTCTTTAAAACGCTGAGAAAACATCAAGAGAAATAAATGAAATAAAAAAAAACAATTAGAGTAAATGAGCATAAACGATGTCTCGTTGAACACAATAAAAAAATAGTACTAGTATGTTTTCCTCCCACATAAATGAGTAAGGTAGTATTGGAAAATAAAAAAATTACTTATGCGGGAAGATAACAAACCAGTACCAAAAATACTATCAAGTTAACTAAATGAGAGAAAGAAAGAGTGAATATTACACTATCTCGTATTATAACTTTTATAAGATGTGAAAACCAGTAGGGAAACTAAGTAACGACAAAATAAGAAAAGAAAGAAGTAAATTATCTTATTCTATTTCTTTTATAAGATGTTCTATGACTATTTAATAAAGTAAATGAAGAAAAGAAAAAAATTAATACTAGTCTAAACAATGTTCTTTATCATATATTTGACTATTATAATGAGAACTAAAGAAAGTTATTTGATATTGTTCACATTTATATAAAACGAATTAGACGAATAATCAGATTAAAATCGATTGAAGATTGTGTAAAAGTCATTAGTTTAAAATAATTCTTCGTCATAATGAATGCCAAAATTTTTAACTAATTTTCCTCGATTTGTATCGATGAAAAGGTGTATGATTTTAATCGATACTAATCAGATTATTTTTCTAGATTATTTTCCATAAACAAAGCAAAGGAAAACTCTCGAGATAATGAAAGTCATCCCTTCGCATTCTCCCTTTCTTTTTTGAAAGCAGAGACTTCATGTTATTGGGCTAAAACTCTCGTGTATATAAGAGGAGTGTCCAGTTAAGTATACAAAAAATTTGAGCTTCATAATTTATTCTTTAAGATTTATTCGCATCTTTAACAATATTTGATCACAGCGGCTGAAAGGTCTATTCTTGCTTCATTTTATTTTTGCTCTTATTAAAAATCTTGTTGAGGAAAACCCATGGAAGTCGCTAGCACTCTATTCTATGTGAAAAAATAAGTAGGCAAAAACCAAGTTTTTCGTGCTTTCAAAAGTTGTTTTTTTAGCAAAATGAAGCGTTTATAAGTGAACCTTTTTAAGTAGTTGTCATACTTTTTAACTGAAAAAATACTTTTAAATATAATGAAAAGTGTGAAAAGGTAATAAATTTCACTATTAAAAGTAAAAATAGCAATAATACTTACTTTATTTTTGCTATATTAATATTGAAAGTGCTTGTAGGTATTTTTTTTATTTTGAAAAACATGATTAATTACTTGTAATATTAATATAGAAAAGTAAAGTAAATATTATTGCTATTTTTCACTTTTAATGGTAGATTTTATTACTTTTTCATACTTTCTATTATACTTAAAAATACTTTTTAATCAAAAAGTATGAAAATTATACTAAACGGTTCATTTGTAAGTACTTTATTCTGCTAAAAAACAATTTTTGAAAGTACTACAAAGTTGATTTTTTGCTTACTTATTTTTTACATAAGTTCTTGAAATTTTTTCTGAACACTAAAAAAATATAATATTAATTAACAGTACTCATAAAACTGTATCAAATACTGTTAAATGTGAAACATAAAAGAAAATGTATTGCGACCTATTCTGTTCTATCATTTTGATTAATTTTTAACTTTAAGAATATACAAATAAAATAATTTATTGAATATTTGTTCTGAGTCAAATTAATTTTGACTATTCATAATTATTCAGTACACTTATATGTTATAAAAATATTCACAAAATTAAATGCGTTAAATGCATTCTGATTAGATTAACAAATAAGAGTAGATATTTTTAACAATAAATACATGAATACAACAGAAGATAGTCGCTCTTACAAAATCATATTATCTTCCTTGTTGAAATAAATTGCTTCTATATATTTAATTTCATGCTCAAATATCTAATCTAATATTATTCAATGATCATTTAATGACATAGATCCTTTTTTTTTCAGATTTCTTTTTATTTTCATGACACATAATGAACAATTGTTTCATGTTCGTCCAGCATAATGAACAAAAGATACTTTTAAGACACAATTGAATAAAGTACGTTTTTTCATTTAGTTAGCTTCATAAAAATATCTAATTTTATTGAAAGATCTTTCCCATCATGAACAAAAAACTCAATGCTCGAAATGGAAATCATCAGTATTCGAGATTCTATCAACATCTAAAATTTCAATGGTATCATCCTCATCATTGTTTACCAGTAAATGACTGTCACTTGCTTCAAGTTAGAAAGTGGACAAAAAGCTAAAAATATGATAATAAAATTCCATCTATCTGTAATTCGTTATAGCATATTCATTTTGTTATCGAAAACAGATTGTTATTACTATTATATTATCAAAAATGAAATGTGACTTATGTGAAAAACAATAGACAAGTTTAGATGAACAATCAAGATGGAATTTTAGTCATTCTTAGCTTTGATTGTGATTTGTGCTATAAAAAACTTGTTATAAGAAATTATTCATTTGCTCACACTTCTCAATGATGTCACTACTTTTATATCTAATTTTTCTTAGATTGAAGTATTGACGTTCTGAATGTCATAAAATCAACATTAAAGGTCAACCTACGATATTTTTAATCGATATTTGTCATAGTGGACGAAAAAAAAATTTCTATTAGCTTGAATATCACTGCATCATTTGGACAAGGTAGTTAAAATATTTAATACAGATTTATACTACAAATTAATCAATCACAATCTAATCTATTTCAAAAAGTATGGATATGAAAGTGAATGATCAGGATATTTAATAACTCAGAGAATTTACAAGCGACTATTATGCTGCTGCATTTATATTTACTTTTCCTTCATTAAAATTTGTTAGTTTTGAGATATGTTCAGAAACTTCTAATGTTTATGTCAGTAATTCTCTTTGATCATTTAAATCTTTATAACAAAAAAAGAACTGTAGTCAACTATCTTTATATTTGAGTTGTTACAAGTGTGCCTCAATCAATGTGGAGCCACAATCCATCTCATAAATGTTCTAAAGATTTTAAAAAACATGATATTTGTTATTTTCAATACATTGTACAAGAAGATTTTTAAGCTTTTTTTGCATGAAAAAAAGACGTACAAAGTTGTAAATTCAATTTTTTTAGTCTCTTCATAGCATGAATATTTGAAAGATTTTATATCTAGAAATATAAATCATTTTGGTAGATGTCTAAAATATGTTGTTTTAATCAATTATTTTCTATATTTCTTTTTCAAATTTATTTTTATGCTATACCTCAAGAAGATAAAAGCAATCTTTATAAACGTTAGAAAAAAAACAGATTTGATACTTCAAATTCTTTATACTTTAATATCTACCTTTTTTCTATTCTTTGTTAGACAAACTTCTGGCATAACTTTTTTGCCTACAGATTATAGTCACCATCATCAATTTTGTAACGGAGAATGGTGTGTTTATCTAAAAAGCAGTAAAAAGTCAAGACTTATTATCATCATACATCAAACACATTACCAACAGTGATGATGTATAAAATCAAACTCATTTTTGACATACTTTATAACAAACGAAGTTCGATGTTTCTTCAAATGATATCTTTCATTCTTTAATATGGACGATGTACATGAACCATAAATTATCTGAAGTAATACTGAAAATTATTTGTTACTTATCTATACTAATGAAACTATTGATATACATCTAATCCTTATAGTATTCATAATACATTCGGTGATAACCAGGATAATAATGATGATGATTAAAGTCCATAAAGAGAGTATCTATATTATAATCCAAATATTCAAAAATGGAAACATTCGAATAAAGACAACTGAACTATTGAAATACAATATTTTTAACTCTTTCGTTCTTTTTTCTTTAAACAAAGATTTCATTCGTTGTATTGGTCATAAACATAAAGTAAAATATCGGCAAAATTTTATAACACTTTCTACTTTTTGTGCTTTGTTTTTATACAAAGAAAGAGAGTAAGAAATATCTTTTGAGTATTATATGATGTCAGAGCTAAAGACTATACAAACCATCAATTCTTGATCTAATTCATTGTTTAATAAAGAAACACAAATAATTGCAATTTTTTCTTATAACGAAAGTGTTTGTGTTGTCCGTTAATAAGATAAGACCTGTTCAGATTAAGTTAAAGTATTCATCACTGAACAAACAAATTTAAAATATTAGTAGTCATTAACATGTAACAGGCATACATTTGAATTTCTAGATATTTACAATGTATGTAAAATGTTCTCAATTTAAAATTTCAACACAAAAGTTTCATTTTTCACTTTTTGTCATAATTGGATATAACTTATCAAGCTGCATAAGAGAAAGTATGTTTCAAGTTTTAAAAGAAGACTTAAAAGAAAAACTTACGAGGAAACCGTCCCAAGTGTTCCCGCCCGATTTTGGTCGTTTACGTGTCAGTTGATAGAGGACATCGAGCTGGTAAAAAGCCTAAATGGATTTGCGCTGAGTCCTCTTTCTCCAAAAGTTATGACGGTTTTACTAGATTTTCCATCTATGGCAGCGGGACGCCAAAAAAATCAAACAAACGAATTTCGAACTAAAATTTTACCCATATATAGTTCTAATGACCCTTAGAATATCCTGAAAGTTTCAGCCAAAAAGAATATTTTTTACTCGAGATATTGAGTTTTCGAGTAAACTCGATTTTTGTGATATATCTGTGGCGAACGACTATTTCATGGAAATTTAATATCTCGAGTAAAGAGCGTTCTTTTTGGCTGAAACTTTCAGGATATTCTAAGGGTCATTAGAACTATATATGGGTAAAATTTTAGTTCGAAATTCGTTTGTTTGATTTTTTTGGCGTCCCGCTGCCATAGATGGAAAATCTAGTAAAACCGTCATAACTTTTGGGGAAAGAGGACTCAGCGCAAATCCATTTAGGCTTTTTACCAGCTCGATGTCCTCTATCAACTGACACGTAAACGACCAAAATCGGGCGGGAACACTTGGGACGGTTTCCTCGTTAGACGAGAACCTTAAGTTACTACTTTTTCGAGATATAACTGCAAATAGACTGAAATGTCTAAGTTTCATTATGAAAAAAGAAATAAACTTTTGGTCAAAGTTTTGAATGAAGAGCATCTTCCATATACTATAAATATTTAAACAATTCAAATTTTTCTCTTATTGCACGGCAATGGTCATTAATATTTTAAATATTTTCGTTTAACTGTGAGAACTTTAATATAACTCGGCTATGTCTAACCTTATTTACTAATAATACAAACATCTTCATTACAAGAAAATATTTCATATCACAGCACAGAAACAATATTAACATAGTTTGAAGATCATCACATTTAATGTCTACATACTTCTTCTTATTCTTCTGAATTCAGTATCACTGAATACGCCTAATCTTGAGTAAAGTTGAACGTAGCAACATAATTAACTAGAGAAATAAATACTGCCCACACTGCTATGCCGTAGAAAGTCATCCAATCATATATTTCTCATTATTTAGCCACAATCTAAAAGATACTCAAATAAATAGTTCCAAAAACTTTGTATGTAAAGAAAAAAAATTTACATGTATCAGATTATCAGTTACACTCGACCAATATTATCAACATGAGACACTTTTATCTAAATTCTACAAACACTTAAACTATAAAAAAAAAAGTACAATGAAATGCAAATGTACATGCATTATCTACTTTACAAGTTATACATGAATATATATAAATAGAGATATAATAACTAAGACTAAAAGAAAACGATTCAGTTATAAAAGATACTTTCTTTTGTTTAGGAAAAATTATTAAAAAACGTGTAAAAACTGATGATCAAAATATAAACGATTTTTCTCACAAATTTTTAAAAGATTTATGTCAATTTTATATAGTTTTCAAAGGTTTACCATAGTCAGAATATATGAAAACAAAAAGATAATTAATAGATTTAAACTTACTTACATTGAATTGATACAAAAGATAGCAGAAGAGAATTGTTTTGTTTCTATTCAGAAGAATTAATATGATAAATTACAAAAAAGTATTTTGAGCAATTATTCAATAATTCAAGTAATAAAAATTTTCTTTGGATAAAATTTAATATCGATTGAGCTTTTTAATTTTAAAAATAAATAGAAAGAATCTCTAGAATATTACAATCGTGCATATAATTGAATTGTAAATTATCTTGTTAATCAAAAGTAATATTATGAAATCCTTGATTATTATTAACAAGCTCTAATCATACGAGAGAAATCATATTTGTCTATTTTTAAGAATATTCTTCATATTAAATATCTAAACACGTTAGAAGTGAGTTGAATATTCTTCTATTCAATAAAGATAAATAAATTTATTTTTAAGATATTTCAAAAAAAATTGGTACATTATCTTCTATTAAATCGTTTTTTACTTCAAATTAGTGTTTCGATTTTAAAAAGAATTAATATATATGTAATACTGTTCTACGTAGTTTTTTCTTTTATCGATATTTTATTGTTAGAATAATTAGATATACGTATTTCAAATAAATAAACCTATGACATTTAAGAAAAAAAAGAAATTTCACATCTAATAAAATAGCTGAAAAATTTGATTGATATATTTTTTCTTTTATATTAAATAGAATGACTAATAGTCGATTCATCTATATGTGATTATACATATAAGCATTATATTGTTTAATTCGATTACTATTTAAAATATATCTATATAATAAAGTAAACAGAAAATCATTCTTCTTTCTTACGTCGACTGTGATATCATCACTATGATTATTCTTTATTTTTCTTTCTGTATAAGTATCATGTTAAGTTAGATATATATCATACACCATTTTCATCGATAGTCAAGTAAGTTGATTATTTCTTTACATATAGTTAAATATATTTGTTGTTTTTTTTTCTAGTTAAATTATGAATATATATATTTCATTTATTCTTTTTTTTACAATAATTATTATTGAAATACAAGCAAATATTTCTGAATCAAAAATCAAAGAAGATGCTGCAAAATGGGCTGAATTACATAAAAAATATATAAATGCAGCACCCGAATTTGTATTTCGTGAAAATTTTAGAAGAGAATGTTATATTGTTGAAATGTGTTGTCCAGAAAAATTTAATAATGTTTTTAATATCTTACATGAACACAAAGTTGATCAAATGTGTATTGGTGATCGATCATCGAAACGATATGAAAATTTTCCATCATATTGTGCTGTTCAGATTATACGACGAGATGAAATAAGAAACAGTACTGATTTTGCTAAACTTGTAAAAGCTCATACTAATATTCCAAATAGTAATGAACGATTTCGAAGTTGGCGAATAAAAATGGCCCAAGTATGCTCAGCTGATGAACTTAAAGCTTATCATTGTGAACCAGATAATATGGAAAAATTTCAATCGTGTCAAGAAAAAGTTTTACGTTCAGTTGCTAAGGAAAATGGTGGAAAAAATTATAATGCTTATATGCGTCAATTACAAGATCATTATCGTATTTATATGCAACGACTTGCCCAACAATTTCCTAATTTAGCATAAATTTTTTTCTTTGTTAAAAATATTCTTTAAATAAAATAATTATATATTCTATAATTTATTTTTTTCTATTGATAAAAGAAAACAATGTTTACAATTGACAACAAAAAATCAGAGAAATAAGAATATGTAGTCTAAGAAAAAAATTTAAAAGAATCTCTTTTTTTTAAATTTTTCTTTCACATTAAGAAGCATTGATCTAATTGAAATGGTAATATAGACAGTACGAAAGATTGACTACAAGATGTACTATAGAATACGACTCTGTCTGTATATATAGATTTTTTATTATTAAATTGCTTCTTTTTTTCAAGGAAAAATAGATTTAAATATTCTCCAGTATTTTGCAATTCCTAATTAAGAGATTTGTTTATGCTCTATCAGATTCTAAAAAAATTTTGTCTAAAAAATCTGATTTGCGTGGGAATAATTGAAACAAAACACGATGTTTTTTCCGATTAAAATAATAAGAAAAATAAGTTAGTGATGTTTCGCAAAACTTTATTTTGTATGCTCTTTCCAATGGTATATAATACATTATGATAAGAAGGATTTTGTAGGAACTAATTTCACTTTTCCAATTTTGATAGTTATTCTCATTAAAAGTAGATTTGGGGATGAGAATCAAGTCTACAGACGGAATTTTTTTTAGAATCTCATAGAGCATAAAATTCTCTATCAATCAGTATGTTTTCTTTTTATTTTAGAACAAATTTCTTGATTAGGAAATGGGAACTACTGGAGAGTATTTATAACTATTTTACTTGAAAAACTATTATGTACAGATAGAGTCATCTCTCATAATACAACTTGTAGTCGGTCTCTCATACTATCTATGTTATCATTTAAATCAGATCAGCGCCTTTTAACGTGAAAGAAAAACCTGAAATAAAAACCAATTTGCTTAAATTTTTACGTAATATTTCCAATGAAAAAAAAAGGATTGTAAATAATTACATCTATGTACATCTTTATAAGTGTACATGTTTTTCATAAACCTATTGAATGATGACATAGATAATCAAAAGAAAAAAAGAATGATTAAATTTGATGAGAATTAAAATATCAAAATTGTCATATAATGGCTATAATCATTGTGACGAACAATGTATTGTCGAAAAAAAAGGAATTTCAATAAGTATATGTGTTTTGGTAGACGTGAAAAATATCTTGGTCCAATAGCTTTCAAGAACTGTTGGAATATCAATGCGATCTTCATCATAGTGTTATTACAATTTCATTAAACATTCATTAATATGACTTTATTTTTCCCACATTTTGATGTTGAATCCTCCATCTAATCTCATATTCTCGTTTGCAGTAAATCAATGACAATGTAAGTACATAGATTTAGAGAATTTCCGTATTATTTTATTCGAAAATGTTATTTGTTCATGAGATTATATTGCGATAATTGGAATTTTGTTCTGATAATATGTTGATTTTCAATGAAAATATAATTTTATGTAATTAACAGGCAGTAAATTGTACATTTCATCTTTTTCTCTGATCCTACTAAGTAATAATAAGAGATAAATTTTAAAAAAAGTGTTTATAACAAAACAAATATTTCGGTCTGTGTTTTAATTAAGTTTTTCTTCAAATTTCAATATAAACTAAAGATATGAGAATTGCGTTTAAAATACTTTTTTTATATCGCTTAACATCACAACTTTTGCACTAAATTCGCGTATGAAATAGGTAAGAACTGTGGTGTATATGTGTAAAACTCATAAAATATTTCACGTGGTATACCGCACATAGTAAAAATATTCATCAATGTCAATGAAAAATAGAATACAAGATAAAGAAATGAAGTTGATTATAATTGTACTGTTATTTTTTGATATTTTTGCCATTGAATTGGTTGATGAATTCTCTATTTTTGGCACAATGCACGAATAAGTAAAGCAATATCAAACACAATAATTATCGGAACGGATGATATATATTATGAACAATCATTGTAAATATACGTAATGTATAAAATTGATGAAATAAATTTTCACAAAATGAAAAGAATGCTATAGAAGAAAATACAATAAAGAAGAAGTGAGACTACAGGAAGATAATGAACTAAAAAAGCTTGCCAGCGCAGCTCCTTTGAAGCTAAAATGTGGAACCCACATACTTTCAGAAGAAATATACTAAACAACCATCAGTTCTTGTTTGCTGTTAAGCAAAACATGTAGTGATCTTGATTGCTCTTTTCTTTCGTCGCCCCACTACGTAGGAAAACGTATGCAAAGATCTTCATTTGATTTATCTTCCCTCTTTGTCCCTCTACATCAATGTCGAAGCACACGCCATGCTCTTTGATTTTGGTTGCTAAAGTCTGTAACAGAGATATGTCCGTAAGGGGGGGCCCTAAAAACCTCGACTTAAAACTGACACTCACTATTTTTCTTCAAAAAAATATGTGAGTTCCACAAAACGTCTTTTTCTGTTAATATCCATTTATTATAGAATGTAAGAATTTGTCTTACAATTGAAGTCCTCAAGCTAAAATTATTGTAAAAGTTATACAGCATTCACAATCAAGAAATGACCAAATTTCATAAAAGACTTTTAGTCGTTGCCGCACACCTTGATATTTGTGGAGTGCATGACGTAAAGTTCGATGAAACAGAAGATGATACAAAACAAATAATGAACAAGTAATTGATGGAATGAGAAGACCAAGATAAGATCAAAATATTACTGTATTAGATATCATCTTGTAATCATTAGTAAACGAATTATATGTTTGTCAAAACTTCTATTTCCATTAAAAGTCTAATGACAGAAGAAAAAAAAAGAATCTTTAGATAAATATGAGTGCAAAGAGAGATTAAACGCCATAAAATAAAAAGAACTTCGACTCGACTTGTGAAATTCCGTTTCATTTACCTCATGACATATTTAATGAGATAACGTATGACGCACTTTTTTCTTGAAAGTAGGATATTTATGTACACGATGTTTTTTAAAAGTAGAGAAATATTCTAAGTTTTATTTAATTTCAATTCTGTTCTTCGAACCGTGAATATTTTTGACCTCGATTTCGTATACATGTCTTCATGTAATTTATGAAAAAAAAATCAAGTGATGTTAAATCTTGAAATCATGACGCTCAAGATATTGAACTTTGTCTATTAATTCATCTATCCATAAAAAATTCCATTTAATCAGGCATGAAGTTGTTTTGAAAAGTGGGAATAATACACCATTATCCTGTTAGAAAATCACTTTTTCTATTAAATCTTTTCATTTGTAAAACTGAGAACAAATAATTTTTTAACAACTCTAGATAATAATACAGATTAATCATTATATCTTTGAAAAAGTAAGGGTCAATTATTTTAATACATAAATCCATGTCTTGATCATGTAATTGCTAAGTACAATGCATCATGTATAGTTTCAATAAAATAATATTATGCATTATTCAATGTACTTGAATCTTGAAAATGTTTACGTTTCGAACATTATTTTTTTACACTGTTTCGCGACTCTATGATCAAATTTCGATCAACTTTATTAATTTTATCTTCTGCTCATTTGCTGAGAGTCTCTTTGGAAGACTGATATTGAGGAATCTTTGATAGATAGGTGTAAGAGTAAACCTTTCTGAAATTTCTATCGCTTCTTGACATCCTAATTCACAGATAGTCATTACAGAGCATGATATTTTATTGATCTGAAATTAAAGTAAAACTTAGAATATTTCTCTCAAATAAGAAAAAGTTGTCGAATTTGGTTAAGAAATGAGGAAAGATATACTGATATTTTTGGTGGATGATTTCTAAGCATTCTGTATTAAGAAATGCATATGAAAATATATCTTTATCATAGATCCCTCATTACATACGATTTGGAATGTTTAAATTTATCGGCTTGTGCTAAAGTCTGACTACCGGTCATTATTTTCGAAGAAGATTCGGTTTTCGTGTGTATAATCTACCAATGATTTTTGCTAAATCACTAATAACATCATCATTTTAACCTTTCCCATTCTTTTTCATTTATTCATCTAAAATAAAGTGTCGAATATATTTAGGAGTATCCTTGTTCGTAGGCTAAATACATTACGGAACAATTCCTTGATCAATCAAGAAATTGTATTATACGAAATATGTTAACATATCATTTTAATCATTAGAAATGAAGGAACATTTAAAGAAAAACTTATAAATCTAAAACTTTCAATGTGCCTAAATGAAACTCTAAAACAAATCATCATGTTTTTTCTTTTCTTGAAGTATTTAATTAGTTTTTTCAAAATACCAATATTTCATCTATCTCTAGATATTATCAAAGTCTAGATTAAGTTTCAAGTATGATTTTACTTTTTATGAATCAATACATTATGTCAAATAATATTATTTTCGATTAAAGAAATGAATTGAAACATCTATTTAAAAAGAAGTATTTTATTATATTTTTGTGTACTATTTAGCAAAATTGTAATTTCATTTAACAGAACGTAATTATTCAATAGTTTCAACAACTAATTCTTATCATTGTTTATTATTTTAGCGAAAGATTAATTATGCGATTATTTTATTAATAGAATTCAACATTAAAAAATTGAACTAAGAAGTTAGACTTGTGAATACAATATAAATTATTAAGAAGAATTAGTAAGTTTAGAGAATCTTTTGTTTTTGATTACAGGAATTTTTATTTGATATTCATTTTTTTCCATCTTTAACTGGCGATTTATTTTGATGCACTCGATTTGTTCTTTAACTGCTGGTATAGCCTTCAGTTCGTTGATTATGTTGTAGACATCTTTAAGTGAAAGTTTTTCGTTTGATTTAAGTATTTCTTGTTTATTCTGCGAACGTATTTTGGGTATTGAATGTAATATTTTCATTATTCTCTCATTCATAGAAAGATTAATATTGGAGATCTTAAAAATTTGTCGTTCTTCATCAAGGAACCGTTTGAGAATAGGTGTAAATGGACCATCTTGATTTAATTGTCCTTTTTGTTGTAAAAAATTAATCAGTCTATCGCATTTGAACAGGAAGTTATGGAAAATCCTTTCTAACTCCTCATTAGAATGATTGATTGGCTGCGAACTAAGATCATGCTTCACTGTGGATTCAATTAAAAAATGTCTTTCATCAAACGGACACAAACAATGTTCAATTGTCTTGTTTTTAACAGGTTCATATTCAGTTATATAGAATGGCCCTATTTTTACAATATTGGATTGGGTACAATTAGAACATATCTCAATAGAGATTGGATTTGTAACTATTATTATTTCATTTTCAGTCAATCCAACTTCGCGTAACTTCAAATTGTACAGGATTACACGTAATGTTTCCATGAGAGGTCGAGCAAGCATTACAATTTCAAGAGTAACTTTTCTTAATGATTGCCATTCATTGAGATAATATGGTTCTTGTTTTTGAATAAATTTAAGTAAACGTGTCGATTCCATGACTGATCTCATCCAACTCTTAATACATTCTTGTGTTTGAAAATCATCAAAGTGAACATCACATTTTGCGGCTGCTAAATATCGAAATGATTCACTATCAAAACAAAATGTATTTTCCTTTTGAAGTGAAATATCATCATGATATTCTTGTTTGAGAATTTGTCGAAGTAATGGACCAGTATTTCCAGGTGCAAAAAATGTTGATCGAGCATTTGTAAAACAAAAGAGAATATTATTATAAGCAATTGGTGTTAAATAAGTTAACAATTGATTAACACAAGAACGAAAAAAGATATTTAATCGAGAAGTATTTGGTTTAAATAGAAAGCAAATAGCATTTAAATGTGATAAATTATTGATATATGTAAGAATATGATCAATATTTTTCTCATCTTGACTAATTCCACGAGTATCACTCATTCCAGGTGTATCAATAATACGTAACTGTAGCGTGTCATTTAGATTGAATAGATATGATTTACATTGTTGTGTAACCGATTGCCCTTGATGTTCATGATTTTCATTTGAATCAGGATGACCATATTTGACTGTAAACTCATCAAATTGATTTCCAATAGTAGTAATGAATGATGCTGGAATCAATACAATTGGGTCATTGCATCCAGCTTCTTCAAGAGTTTCAAACATAAGATAATTAACAAATGAATTGATAAACGTTGATTTTCCAACTCCTGTTTCGCCTAATAGTAATATATTCATTATAGTCATCGGATGTGATAATTGTTGAGAGGATGTTGATAGTGGCCGTTGCAATTTTGGAGATGATGGTGATGGCAATGGTTGCTCTAATTTCAAATATAAATATTTTTTAATTTTATGTTACGGTTGTTTTTAAATCTTTGGGAAATTCTATTTCTACTATTTTATATTGAAAGTGCACGTAAATGTAAGGGAAATTAAATGAAATACATAATAATAAATGGAATAATAAAGTTATTGAGCTTGATTTCTTACCTTTGGGATGGCTGCGTGAAGATTTCGATGTCGATTGATTTGATAATCTTTGAACAATGAAATTTTCTAATTTTTGTAGACACTGACTAAAATCAACATAGATTAAGGAAGTTTGATTTATCTGCTGTCGCTCTAAATTTAACTGTTGATAGAATTGTTTCCATTCATCTGGTTTCTCTCCTTTCAGTTGATCACTTGAATACCATAGAATTATTGAGCCATGTTCTTTTGAGAAATGACTTTTAAGTATGGCATCAATATCTTGGATGGTCAAGGAAGTATTTTGACATTGAGAGATATCGAAAAGATTGACATAAATAATTTGATCATCATTAAATTTATTGATTAATTTGAGTTTTGTCAACCATTGTTTTACTTCATTACAAAATTTATCAAGTTCAGATGCTCTCAATGATGGATAATGTTTATCTGATATCACAATCTTACTTTCTGGTGATTGACGAATACCTTGACGAATATCAACAAGTACATTTTGACATGTTTTCCGAAATTCACCATATATGTTCACAAAAGAAACAAATTGACGTTGAAAATCCTCTGACTGCTGCTTAAGTATGGGACTTCGAAGATTTTCGGGAAATTTTGCAAACAATTCTTCGAGCACTTTTATCGACTTATCTATCAATATGATATTAGTTCGAACTGTTTCAAAATCAGAATTAATTTCATTGACAAGGTCGTACGTTGTTGGAAATTTATTGGTGTTATAAAGCCATCTTAAAGAATGCATGATATACTTAAGTGGATAGTGCAAGTCTTCACGTTCCTGCCAATCTCGTATCCTTGAGAGAGTAGTTTGCAGTGATGCATTTGATTTGTTGATACTTATTTCAGGGCCATATATAGTAACATTAGTCAATTGATCGATGTGATATTGTTCAGTATCAGTCAGAATGAAATCAGTCGTGTTATCTTTGAGTCGATTTGAAATCCTGCGAAGTAAATTATCAACTGTATCAGTAGATTGATCGTTTGAGATTGATATAACACATAAAATTTCGAAACCACATAATATTTTAGTAATCATGTGAGTTGCATGGATTGAAGATGATGAACGTGGAATGATTTGATCTACTTTTTTAGCTGGAAAAATTAATTTTTCTTCTTTACTTGTATATGAATAATATAAAAATCGCATATTCTTATGAATAGGTTGATTATGACTGAGTAGTGAAGTGACTCCAGATGTTTCAACTAAACCAAGAAGAATACTTAACTGAAGAGCATCATCGAAACCCATTTTTTCGAGACAAGTGACTGTATCAGTTGAAGAATCAATTGAGAATATTTCACATACAGAATATTGGTTTGATGTTTGAGTACTGTATTCGAAGTATTGTTGGTCAACCAATTTGTCACGTGATAGATCATAAAGTGAACCTAATCGACCTGAAACATCGATTGCTTTTCGTTCAATAAAATTGAGTTTTGAGTTCATTCTAAAATATTATAATTCAAATTAGATTTTGTTTTCTTTTTAGTTCTAGGATATTATTTTCTGGAATCAATGCAAAAATTATCAAACAATTGAAGTTTGAAACGTAAACTAATGCCTATTCAAAAAGAAAAAGTGGATCAGTATTTTTTAAATAACTTTTGATATGAGCTAGATAAAGAGCTGTGGTTTTCATCATTTGAAAGAGGAGATGGAAACATATTGTACTATATATTATAAGATAAATTGACATAGTTTTTTCAAAGACTTCAAGTGACGTTTTTGGAAACCAATATATTTCGAAAGGTGACTATAGTGATTATTCAATAATCTCGTGTGCATTTGGATCACTAGCAGAAGATCTACGAATTATACTTAAGACCGAGATGTGTAGATCTTTCCATTCAGAAGTTATAAATATCCTAGTGGAAATTCTTAGCTGATTTTGCTATTAATTTCTGTGAAAATAATCATTTTTTTCATATAATAGAAACTTCATTTTTCGACATTCCTTTAAAAAACCCTCCGGAAAAGTCTGTATTATACAATTCGGTGCGTTTTCTTCTCTTCTTTCCAACGGTAAAAACTGCAGCTGTCTACCTTACTCTTGTCAAAAGTTATTTGAAAAACACCTACTCACTTATTTTTTTTGAATAAGCATTAGGTTTCTAAATTTTTAAGTTTAGGTTGCTTCTTACAAGTGTAGCAGTAATATTCTTTTAAGAACCATTCAGACGCGATAATAGCTCCATCACTATTGAATTTTGGATCAAAATCTGATGGGATGAAAATAATTAAGTCCACGCAGTTTAAATATAGATATTAAAACAAGCCTATCTTTATTTGATCAGACATGATTTTATAATTTTAATTTCGTTAGTATTAAGAAATGATTATTTTATTAACTGATAAAGCCAATTTAAACTATTTCCGTGACCTCATTTAACTATATGATGATTTTGAATTTCGAACAGTATAATCGAATAAAAAAAATCAATCTTTTATATGCCATTATGGTTTCAATGATCAAACAACAAATGGTCATTTTTTCCATGTAATCACCTCGAGACAACCGGTAAAATAATCAAGTATAAATAATAAAAGATTTCGAAACGAGTAATTATACATCGATTAAATATATGTTACATCTGGAACGGTTAAGTATAACTTTTCTTTTTTACATACTCAAGAACGAATGTGAATATTTTTTTTATAAAATGCGACAAAATATTACTCACTATTAATTGTTTGAAATGCTGACGTTGTCAACTATATTTTATATGTAATAATATATACCGTTTGTGTGAAATGAAGAAGTGAAAAAATCCATGATTTACTATGTGTCACACCAAACCGAAGGAAAAAATGTGCTTGTTCTCTTCTTTTTCTTTCATCGACTATACCTTTTTTTTTGTTTCGTAATTCAACATAAATAAACTTTTTTTTTCTCCAACTTAATCTTATAACTTTGTCACAAAAAGAAATTAATAACATATTATTGGCAAAAACTCTTTTAATAAACTGAAATTTTCATTGAAGAATAAATCAATGGTTATAAATAGACTGAAACTCTTCATTTAAAAAAATCTTGATTATTTATTGATTATTAATATAAATATTCCTTACAAATTTTTGTTAGTAAATATCAAATAAAAATCCAAAAGTAAAGTTAACGATTAAAAGAAATATTAAAGAAAAAATAAATAATCAAATTAAGAAGGAGAAAATTAGCATGTTTGTAAAAGAATTTCTACATAATTTGCACCAGCATTGGCAACAACAATATCGATTAAATGATCATTATTAATATCTCCAATAGCCACTGATTGTGGACGAGCATTATAACCAAGAGAATATGATTTTGATTCTAAGAAAGTTCCATTTCCATATCCCAAGAATACGATTACGTCATTGCTACCAGAATCAGCAACGATAATATCTAAATAATTATCTTTATTCAAATCTTTCACAGCGACAGAAGTTGGTACAGAACTTATTCCAGTTGAATAATTTCTTAGAACAGAAAAAGTACCATCTCCATATCCATGAAGAATAACAATAGTACTTGATTTTGAATTAACAACAGCAATATCTATACGATTATCATTGTTGAAATTACCAGTAGCAATCGAAACTGGTTCAGAGTTATTACCAATGGGAGAAGTTTGTTGTTGAGCAAACGTTCCATTACCAATACCTAGGAAAATACCTATATTATTGATACCAGAATTAGCTACTGCAATGTCTAGATAATTATCATTGTTAAAATCATCAACAGCAACTGATATTGGATAAGAACCATTGCCAGTAGACAATGTTATTGGTGCCCCAAAAGGTTCACTTTTTTGTCGAAGCATTATACCGATGCTGTCTAAATACTGATAACTGATAGAAAGATCTAGTCGACTATCGCTGTTAAAGTCACAAACTGCAATCGATGATGGATTAGAATTCCAACCAGTTGAATAAGTTTTTAGTCTTGTGAAATTCCCATCACCATATCCAAAAAATACGCCTATATTACCGTTCCCATTACCAGGATCGGAAATAATAATATCCAGTATTGTATCATTATTTAAATCGCGAATAATCATTGAATTCAACTGTGATTCAGAACTACGTAGTAGAATATGTTTTTTGTGACGAAAAAGTGCCACCACCGTAACCAAAAAAGATACCAATATTTTGACTATCACTATTAGCAACAGCAATATCCATCCAATTGTCTTTGTTAAAATCTCCAATACCAACTGAGATTGGCCTAGAATTTTCTCCAGTGAAAAGTTCTATCATATCTTTAAAAGTACCATTACCATAGCCAAAAAGTATACCTATGTTGTTCTGGACAGAATTAGCGACCGCTATATCTTGTATACAATCATTGTTGAGATCATCAACGACCACCCATATTGGATAAGATTGAAAAGGTAATAAATATGGTTTTTGCTCTATAAATGTTCCGTTACTATTTCCTATAAATATACCTATATTATTACTGTAATAATTAGTAACAACAAAATCTAGGATATTGTCTTTATTAAAATCACCGACAGCCACTGAACTAGGATAAGACGCATTACCTGTAGGATAAGTTATTTGAGGTTGAAAACTTCCATTTCCATATCCTAAAAATATGCCTATTTGGTTATCTTCTCTATACGCGACAATAAAATCAGTTTGATTGTCGCCATTAAAATCTCCAGAGACGATTGAAAATGGTGAAAAGATACCTGTTAACAAAGGTATTTGTTCTGCAAATGTTCCATTTCCATATCCTAAATACACACCAACATTCTTAATAAACGAATTAGTGACTAGAATATCGCAATTATGATCGTTATTAAAATCACCGACAGTAATAGCAATAGGATTGGAAGTAGTTCCAAGTATATGAATGGTTTGATTTGTAAAAGTTGCATAGTCGAATCCAAGAAATACTTCTAGATTGTTTGTACCATAATTAGTAACAACGATATCTGTCCAATTATCCTTGTTAAAGTTACCAACGGCAATTGAGCTAGGAACCGAATCATGACCAGTCGAATATATCATTGTTGTATCAAATGTTCCATTAAAATAGCCTAAAAATACATTAATAGTACCGTTTCCAGTATTAGCAACAACAATATCTGGTTGATTGTCTGCGTTAAAATCAGCAACAGTTACAAACTGTGGAGAAGAACCAAATCCAATCGGATGTATCGTATTACTCATAAAAGTTACATTATTATAATCAAGAAGTAGTTGTATATTATCATTTCCTGAATTAGCAACAACAATGTCTGATTGATTATCCTTATTGAAGTCGCCAATAGCAACAGAATATGGATGTGAACCAGAACCAGTAGAATAACTTCTTGTATACATAAAATCTGTCTTATAATTCAGAAGAAATACACCAATATTATTTGCATCTCGGTTGCCAACAACGATATCCAATGGATAATCATTGTTAAAGTCACTAAGAGCAATAGACATTGGAAAAGAATTATATCCAGTTGAAAATGTCTTGTGTAAAGCAAAAGATCCATTTCCTAGTCCAAAAAATATGTCTATGTTAAAACCATAAACATAGGTTACTACCATATCAAGAAGTGTATCATTATTAAAATGGTCAAGAGCAACAGCCCATGGCCAAGAACCATACTCAGTAGGAATTTCAATTGTTTTTCTGAATGTTCCATTACCATATCCCAAAAGTATGCCGATATTAGAGAATAAAGGACTGGTATAGACTATATCTAATTTATGATCATTATTTAGATCCCCACTAGCTAAATTAGATGGACGATTGCCATTAGTTGAAATTATCGATGAAATCCAAAATGATCTATTACCGTATCCTAGAAGTACAGCAATACGACTTTCGATGTCATCAGACACAACAATGTCTAGTATATTATCGTTATTAAGATAATTTAGAATAACTTGCGTGGGATGAAATTTAATTTCAGTTAAATATGTACTAATATTTCTAAAAGTTCCATGACTATATCCAAATAATACCTTTACATTACCAGTACCATAGTCAGCCACAACAATATCAAGATTGTTATCATTGTCCAAGTCTCCCACAGCTATTGACCAAAGAACAGATTGTATTCCAGTTGAATGTGTCTCACTGAAACTGAAAGTACCATTTCCATGTCCCAATAAAATACCTATTTCACTTATTCCAGTCATGAGTATGATAATATCAAGTTGATTATCATTGTTGATATCGCCTAAAGCGACGGCATTCGATTGAGAATCTACTCTACAAGGAATCGTTATTGGTTCTTCAAAAGTTCCATCACCAAGATTAATAAATATATTAATAGTGTTGCTGCCATTATTGGCAACAACAATATCTGACAAATTATCATAATTGAAATCACCTACAGCAACAGAAGTTGGTTTGGAATCTATGCCAGTTGAATACATTGTTTGATTTGCAACAAAATAAACAGCATATGTATTCAATATAACAATATTGTTAGTACCATTGTTGGTGATAACAATATCTAATTTATTGTCCTTATCAAAATCACCAACGGCAATTGAACATGGACTAGTATCATATCCAATTGGATGTATTGTAACAATCGAGAAATTTCCAGTTCCATCTCCTTCAAATATAATTACATTGTTATTATATGAGTCAACAACAATAATATCAGATTTAGTATTATCATTCAAATCAGTAACAACAATAAACTGCGGACGAGAATTAAGACCTGTTGAATGCATCTGAATATTTGTAAAAGTTCCATTTTCATTTCCTAGATATACTCCTATATTGCTAGTAGCAAAATTTGCGACAGTGATATCCAGGATGTTATCATTATTAAAGTCACCAATAGCAAGCGAGCACGGATGAGAACCATTACCAGTGGAATATTTTTGAATAAGAAATATTTCATTTTTGTTCGTCAAAAGTATCACTAATTCGCTAGTACCATAATTAACAATGGCAATATCGATTTTCTTGTCATTATTAAAATCAGTAACAACGAGTGAATATGAAATAGAATCATAACCTGTATAATAATTCTTTTCAATTCGAAACGATCCATTATTAAATCCTAAGAGTATAGATACACTCGATGTACCATAATTGACTACAGCAATATCGAATTGATTGTCATTATTGAAATCTCCAATAGCTAATGACAAAGGACGAGAAGATCGAAGGGAAGTTATGATTTGATTTGCAAAACTTCCGTTTCCATGACCAAGAAATACACCTATACTGTTGATACCATAATTGGCAACAACAATATCAGATTTATTGTCTTTGTTAAAATCTCCAATAATGACTGAATATGGTTGAGATCTAATTCCAGTTGAATATGTAGTCTGATTAGAAAATGTTCCATTGCTTTGTCCCAGAAATATGCCAATGCTATTAGTGCCAGAATTGGCGACCACAATATCTAAATAATTGTCGTAATTTAAAATACCAACAGTAACATGTCGTGGATGTGAATCATAGCCAATAGCACTTTGAGCTGATCGTTGGAAAGAGAATTGACATGTTTTATCTCAAAAAAGGACGAATGAAATATCACTTAGAATTGTTACGTATAAATGGTATTAGTATTTTAAATAACTGTCTCATTTATTTTTCTCTCCTCAACATCAAAATTATGTTTATAAGTTTAATATTTTCATTTTTAATGATATGTTTGACTCTTTGTATGATAAATGTACTTCTATATGTTATCAGAACATTTTTAGATATTATAATAAAACTTTTATCTTCACGTTCTAAAAGATTAACTTCTCTTTCTTTGACGACAAGTATTACGAATATGGAATTATAACATTTTCCATAGGCGCTTCTATTATCATGGGCACGGATCCAGAACGTGGCAAATTTTTAAGAGCATATCATCAAAAATGATAAGCGTTATTTTATCTACAATTACACGATTCATGACTCGAAGTAGAAATAAAAATATCGAATAAAAATGATATTACAGAAGATGGAGTTGGGAAATGACTTTTCGAGCACCGCTAAAGATTGATTTGACTTTCATATGCACCAGTTTTCTTACAGATCGTAATAAGATTACAAAACGTGTCGTCTTGAAAAGGTTATTAGATATTGTTCTTGGCCTTATAATAGATTAGGAGAATTTCTACTGAAAACAATTATGAACAATAGAAAATGGTTCAATATGTTGATCTACTACTGTTATGAATGTTTGTTTCTTGTATAGATTATAACGTAAGAAAATTTACATGATATTTTCATGCCTTAAACTAGAATAACTTTTCCTGATTAAATAATCATGATTTTGATTTATGGATGAAAACTATTTTGAATTATTAACAAAAAATACAACATACTTTCTTCGTTTAGTGAGGTCAAATAAACAGTCAATACACCAACAATAATTGATAATCCTATAAATATAGAAAATGCACATACACCTGTCAAAGATCGATTTTGTAACCAAGATAATGTTTTCCTAAAATAAAAAGTGTATAAATTATGAAAGTAAAGATTAAAAAAAGGTATATTATCCTCATGAAATCTTCCCACAACCTTATTTATTGTCATCCGATTTACAAACATTTTCTCTATTGGATGAATGTAATGTAAAATATACGTACAGACAAATGTCAAGAAGAGAATTTCGTTGAACAAATATTTGTTCGATTGCTACAGAATTATTATTTCTGCAACGGATTTTCATCTATAATATAAAAATATGTTTCATAAAATCCTATTTCATATTGTGATGAGTTGATTACATATGCCATATGTCAACTAGATGTACTTTTATCATGAATTAAAGACTTTCTTAAAGTATATATATTAGTTTATTATGGAAGCTAATGTACGAGAATAAATATCACTCTCAAGATTAATTCTTAATAAAAAAAACGTTAGTTTCATAGTTTAAGATTTCTTGAGTCAAATAAATCCTAATCTCATCATATGTTATTAGTATTTGAATCAATCTTTATTATTCTATTTATTTATCAATTTCAAACTAGAGCAAAATAGCTTGATGTTACTTTATTTAAACAAATTCGATATATGATATAATTCTTCTAGTTAAATGTTTAATTGGTATAAGAATAATCCAGAATATAAAATACATCTCTTCCTTCATCAAAATTATCAAATTTCTATTGTAGAAAAAGAGAAATAAATAATTCTCAAATACATCAATTTTATCATACTTATATTCTGTTTTTCGTAGTAAAAACATCGTGATCGTTCGTTAGTTAATAGAACTACAGAGAATGTACTGACGAAAGTCAGATTAAAGTTGTTATAGAATTTTGTCTGTTGATGTAATGAGGAATAATTTATAATGAATTCAAACAATAATACAGATCAGCTAGCAAATATTTAATGCTAATTTGCTACATTTTCTACATGTTTCTACCAGAATCAGTATTGTCTAGTAAAAGTATTTAAATAATAATATTTATTTTTCAATATAGAATAAAAATATTCGAAGATTGTAAACATCGCTTACTTTGATTTAATATAATTTCTATTTATTTTTTTTTCTTAATGCTTATTTTTAATAGAGATGAAGAAAAAAACTAAAGATTAATTGCCCGCTCACTCATGACTAGTTATTTTTTTTCGTTCTATTACTAATGCACATTTTTCTATTTGATAATTTTAGCTTTGCACCTATGTATTTTATTACGTTTTATATTATATAATACATGAGGGATAGTAACAGAACAATCTTTGTTTATATCAATATCAACTTTGACTATTTTTCTTATTTTTTACTTTTCATAATATTTAAAAATTCATATTGGATCAATAAATACATCTGTTTAAACTGTATAGCTACTTGGTCTTTTATTGATGATAAAACCGTGTATATAAGTTCTTATCTATTAAGAAAAGGTTTTCTCTTTTTTTTATGGTTTACGAGTTCACACGAAAAAATCACACAATGTAAATCTCTTTTCGTTCTAAGCATATAGCATTTGTTTCAGTCTCGTATGTTTTGTAAAAGAAGGCATGCATGACAAAAGATAATAGAAAAAAAAGAAATATGAATAAATAATATATGTTATCTAGCTAAATTGATTCGTGTTCATCATAAATTATTCTTTTCCTACTCGTGAAACAGTAAGATTTTGTTAAAGCTAATAATTATAGTATAATCGTATATGTATGCACATTTTTTTTTGAATCATGCACGATAAAGAGTAAAACAAGGTAAGATAGATAATAACGAATCAGAAGTATATGCCTTCATATGATTAATATGACGTTTATTGTTAGTTCTTCTTTGATTTTTTTCGTTTTCATTCTTTACCATTAAATGATGATTTATTATTCAAAAGACAAAAACAAAGAAATAAATACAATATAATTAACTAAAATAAACAAAAATATTATGCTGAATATCAAAATGAATTCAGTAAATATTAGAAATAATATTTTATATATTTTTTTCTCATATCAGTCAAGTAAAAATAATTCTGAATGATTATCCATAGTTTGTCATATATACTTTGTTGTTTCATTGAAATTAAAATATTTTAGTGTAGGCACGCTATATTTTAAATTTGCTAGTTTGACGGTGAAAACCTTATTTTGATCTAAATTTATTCAGTTTTTCTAATTTACAATATATTACTCTTCGATTACAAAAGAAGGAACTTATGTTATCTGGCTGGTAACTAGTTTAATCAAGCATTTTTCTTTATCATGAAAATGTGCATGTCGAAGTAAATGCTTTTGTACAAAAACGAAATAGAATATGTAGTCCTTCTTCATTTAAATATTCAAATTAACTTAGAAAAAGCAAGAATATCTTCACAATTATTTTCATTTTATAAAACACCTTTCGTATCAGCAATTCTTGATGTATTAATTAAACGTAAATCTTAATTATTTATTTTAATAAAAGTCGCTTTCCAACATCTATTGATGAACTCTTGGAAGTTTGTCGTTCTTCTTCCAGAAATTTTTTGAGGATACGTGTAAATGATCATCTTGATTTGATTGTCCTTTTTTTTGCAAAAAATAAATCAGTCTATTATTGATTAATTGTTCAATTAACATCGATTTTGTTAATAGTTCCTGTAAATTAGCTTCTTTGAACAATCCATTCAATGTGGCACTTGATAAATTTTTTGGAAAACATTGAAATATTTTTTCTATATATTAGGATTAGCTTGATCAAGAAAATTATTCATTTCTGGAAAATAGCCTATTTTATAAATCCATCCCAATGGATGCATTGTGTATATAAGTGAATGATGAAATTTATTTTTCATGATCAGCGAGTTCTTATGTTTTTCCGAAGTTTATAAATCGACTATTTATTTCATGAAGTAATTTTCGATTGTATCGACAGATTGGAAATAGTGGAACTGAAATAATTTGACTAGTTTCTTTAACTCTAATATTCAATCCTTCCTGCACACTTGTATGTGAATAATAAAAAAAATGAGTATTCTCATTAATAGGTTGATTATAATGAATAAAAAACAAATCGTCAAATTTTATTGCTCTCAAAAGATTAATTATTTCATTCGATTGTGTACCTGTCAATACTAATGATATTAGAGCACAATTTCATTCTAAAATATAATAAATTATACTAACAAATCATTTCTTTTCCTTTCATAATTCAACAACAACAAATTCTTGTTCTTCTTTCTAATCTAATCATATAACTACATAAAAAAAAGAAACATTTTATTGACGACAAATCTTCTAATAGATTGAAACCGTTTATTGAAAAGGTCATCATCTCATATAATAGATAAATCAATAATTTTAAATAGACAGAATCTTATTTAGTTGATACAATAATCTTGGAATGTGAATAAAAGGAAAAGTAATGAGAAAATAGCGATTTTTTCTTAAGAATTAATATTAATAATTATGCGAATGTAGAAGATTGTTTATCAATATACTTTTTCATGTGTACATCTTCGTAGAATAGGTTAAAAAAGAAATAAAAGTTAATAAAAACCTTTAAAACAAATTATAATTAAGTTTTGTATCACTTTGGATTAATTCTCAAATACTAAATCTAATAAATCAATAATATTGTCTCCTGCTGAATGTCCTTGGATTAGTAGAACTCAATCTCTACCATACGTTGTATTAAAAACAAATTTAAATTCGTCATTGTTAATACACATTTGTAATATCTTGAGGAAAAATTTGCATAAGATTTTTTGTATTCAAAACTTAATATACTTTTCGGACAAATCCATTGATATATATATATATCCAAGGAGAAAAATCTCATTCTGACATTCCAAGTCACTTATAACCATTGGTGGCGATTCTCAATACTTTATGAATAAGATTTTTTTTCTTTGTGTCTTTTCCGTCTTGAGATTATTGTTTTAACAAGAACCGGATGATCATAAAACTATGGAATATCAATAGTATAAATTGAAATGAACGATAGAGATAACAAATAAGTACCTAGATGATCAAAATTTATACCCCTTCCACGATTAATGATTGACTTTCATATGGCAAGCGCTCGGATTGATTAATTTTTCGACACAAGGAAATATAAACGATTTATATGCCATGGAATATGTAAAATAAGGAAACTTTTTATCAGAAAAATATTCAAAGTCGATCTAAAGTCTTATCTTAAGCCTGGTGTTAGAAATCTAAAAAAATACGGTTATACAATTTTCTATGAAAGCATGAAGTGCAATTTTTTCAGATATACGAGATCAGTTTTCAATCGAGTGTGCATCTAGTGCTGAATCGCTTCCCATTTCAATATAAAAATCACGTTTTCTCTCAAAATCATAGTTTCATTTATCAATTTATGGAATGTTAGCTTTGGTAGATCGTTTCTGCTATAATGATGTCAACAAAAGACTTGAATAGCAATGGAGCAGGTAGGTATTACTGTAATCACAATTCTATAGAATTGGTCCCCCTACCATTCACTATGTACAATATCAGTAAACAATAGTTTCTATTCATGACTTTAGTCCCTATCTCTTCGAGAAAAGAGTATGACTTCGTTATGAGACAATAATTTATCTTCTTCGATAAGAAAAGAACAAGAGTATCTATAGACTTATTATTGTCTCTCGAACTTAATATTACAGATTATTTTTTATTTAACAAACTTTCCTTTTCTGTAAAAGATAAATAATAAAAAGATTCGATAGAAAATAGAATAATTTCCGTAATAATAAGAATAATCGTCTGTATAAAATGAAAAAATGTCTTCAGAAGAAGTAAAACGTCCTTCAAAAGCATTGCGAGAAGTAAAAAAGATTTCTGTAGGATAGAGAAAAGTGTAGTATATCAGCGGATAATAGTAGCTATAAGAAACCTTGTTTTATATAATGTTTCGAATTTACTACATTGTTGAGACATCATTAACTATCGTTAAAAAAAATTTCATCAACAATTAATATACCAATATTATACTTTCATTCAATC
The DNA here is from genome assembly GCA_022393335.1 of Macrotrachela quadricornifera. Taxonomy (NCBI): domain Eukaryota; kingdom Metazoa; phylum Rotifera; class Eurotatoria; order Philodinida; family Philodinidae; genus Macrotrachela; species Macrotrachela quadricornifera. The sequence continues at coordinate 946,010 of JAJEKB010021681.1, read as the reverse complement.
TAATTTGCAACATATATGTACAGTTCGATAGAGAAATGTCGACTCTAGCCTTTGATACATTACAATAAAAGAGCTATGAAGCTGCTACGAATAAATCAAAATGCTGTGAGTTTCTGACGATGATCAATTTCATATGGACTATCATGAATATCAGATTCTCATTTATCTTTGTGTCATTTGTTTTCAAATGATTTTATTTTAAATGCAAAATCAGATAAAGAAACCAGGGAACCACTGCAACGATGAAAATCATACAACATATAACAATCGAATAGAAGACAAGAAAAAGAATAATATGAAGTTGGTAGAGACGGCACAAGATATGTTTTAACAATGAGTAATTCTCAGTATTGTATGTATTATTTTTGATCCCAATCCTTTCATTTTCTGTTAGACACGTTCATTTTAAAAACCTTCCAAATGCAAGTGTTGATGATCATCTTATTAATCTTCTTTTAATTATACTACTATAAATCACATTGATTAACATTTTACATGACTATTTTCAAACTCCTGACTGTTTTTGTTGGAATTGTTTGAAGAATTTGTCGGATGCCCATAGGATAAATTACGTTATTACGTTTAAGTCCAAATAGTCTTCTTATGATACGAATAAGTTCCTTTCTATATACACCAGAAGATAGAAAGTATATAACAATGGATGTAGCATATGATAAACCGAAAAAAAGTTGAGTGATTCGAAAGAGAAAGTAGTATTCTATTGCATTAAAGAGTTGTATAGGCATAAATCCAATAATATAAATTATACACAATGGAATACTAAGTACAAGATGAGAACCCACTTGAACAAGTAACATACGAATAAGTTGATGTTCTGTGCGACGAAATCGTGAGACTAAAATAGGAAGAACTCGAAGTTGTTTTGTATTGTAAATAGTTAATAAACCAAAGATTGTCATAAGTAAAGAAGGAATAATAGAGAAAAGAACTGCTTGAATAAGTGGATATATACGACTATAAATAGTTGTGACTGAAATACGACATGGAACTGCTTGACCAGGTTGTGTGTCAAGCATTACTAAAGAACTTATGAAAAAAAGTATAAAAAAGCTGAAAACAAAAATGATTGCCCAACGAGTAACAATTAATGTGCTGAAATTTCGTCGTTTAATATTTGATGAACTACCACAAAATCGATCAATCGATGCAAGTACAATCAAATAAGCTGATACAAACATGGATACTTGTTGAATATATAAAATGGTTTTACAACAAAAAAGACAAGTTCTTGTTGGATCCAATTGATATCCATCAGATAAAAGGCGAAAAGTAAGTAGAAAAATCGAGAAGAATAAGTTGTTACATGCAAGAACAAGAAAATAACGAGAACAAGGATGATTATACAATCCAGGTCTCGTCAATACAGCAATATTAAATAAATTTCCAACAATACCCATTATCATGATTGGAGGTATGATTGCTCGTGTCAATTGAGCGGTTAGTTCAATTCTTGAATCTGTCATTGTTGTTCCTCTATGCACTTGTTTTTGAATATGTTGAAATTTTTCTATAGAAAACTTCGTTTACTTGCAATTGTTTATGACTAGTATGCGGACATACTTGACCTGACAATAAATTATTTTCTAAAAAATAAATTTGCTTTACAAGATGATTATCTTTTTATAATTTGATAGGATTGGGATGCATTAAATCTGCATAATGAATGATATATAAGTGAGTAATGATTATCTTTGACATTGATACTAATAAAAAAATGTCAAGAAAAAATTTCATTTCTTACATTGAGATGATATAAATCAATCAATGTCTTCAAAAAAAAATAGTAGTTCAAATATACAATAATAATAAAAAGGTTTTCCTCCCTAAATTTATCATTTATGATAAAAATGCTTAGAAACCTATTGATATGATAAATAGTGCATAAAATAAATGTAAATAGCAAAGCGTTCTTAATTCAAAAAACTTTTATCTAATAAAAGTGTTGGCTCCAAGAAACATTGTATTATTCGCTTACTTTTCGAGTTAAATACTATAAAGATGCATAATTTAGGGTCGAATTATAAAACAAATATGAATTGTGGTCCTTCTGCATGGGATTATAAGGTTTTACAATACAAGGCTGATATAAAAAGTCAATCGCATGATGTATCAATTTTTTGATGGTTCAATGTTTCAGTGTAAACTATGCAGCTGCTGTTTGTGATATGTAAATTAAGCTCGGAAGATTAAAAAAAAGCAATTATTTTCTTAAACTTGCAGTAAAATCTTCATTTATCACTTTTACAATAAAGCAAATACAATAATATCAATAATATGTCGCATCACTTACTTCCGAAACCATGAGATTCTGAAAGTGCGTTTGTATTATGGTAGGGACTACTTAAATTCTTCTTCTTGGCTTGTTTTGCTTTCATTACAATACTTCTCTTTGTTATTAATCTTCTATATATAGCGAAAAGACTCGGAAGCGCGGCATCTTTTGATGTTTCCATGTTGAACATCAAATGCAGTTTAGAAGATAAAAAATGTGTTAGAAAAAATCCTGACATTTCTTTTTAACTGCAGGCTGTTATTAATGTTTTAATATTTTTTATTTTTACATACAATCTCGATTTAGATAAATGATAAAACTTTGAATCCTTTTTCAATAGATGTATCGTGAAAAGTTGTATAAAAACTGCAAGATAGAATTTTTTCTTATACTTACAATGAACAACTTATAAGAGAATGTCACTTGCCATTATATAGAAAATCTGTTGAGAACTTTTCGGATTTATTTTAGGATTTGGTCTATAGAGATTTTGTAGAATTTTTGGCCATATATCTTTTTAAAAAATATTCAATCATTTTGTCAAGTTAGAATAGATATAGAACAAAAACATATTTCAACATTTTTAGTATGATGAAAAATAACATTCCTACGTATTTTGCTCATTTGGCATACAAGAAAAACCATTAGAGCAGATAAAAGAAATTTGATTATACAACTTTTATAAAATTTTTGAAAAAGAATTTAAGATTTTATCATTTACTTAACTCGAGCTTATATGCAAAATATAATTGACATCCTACAGCAAAAGAAAATATCTGTTCTTTTTCTAGTATATGCTTTAGATTTTAAGTTTAACCTGTGTTTAATGTTCAGGTTGAATATATCAAAAAATATCATGCTTCCGAGCTTTCTCGCTATATATTGTAAATTAATAGAGAAAAAAAAAAGAGAAAAGAGTAAAAATTCAATTGGCTCATGCTGTATGAGACAAATTAGGTATCTCATGTTCGAAATCTATATGTTAATGTTTAGAATCTTCGAATACTCATTGTAGAAGTCTTATGAGAAAGTTTAAACTATTCATACACATATAGAAGATTTTCTATACATTTCACTTTTAAAAATCTTTAGCGAAGATACATGAACTATGTAAATGTTTTCAAATAAACTTACAACCAATTATTAGAAGGATTCATGAATCATACTAACGCTTGTAAGAGTTACTGACACGTTATTAAAAGAAACAATCAAGATGATCATTAACTTCAAATAGATCTCTGAAGTAATAATTCAAAGTATCTATTCTATGAACTTGATAATATTGACGAAAGAATTATCGAGTCGATGCCAATTTTTAGGGCATCCCAAAAGCAGCGATGTTACCATCTTATTTACTTGTAAAAAATTTTGAAGATATTTTCTTGTTTTTATGCAATGATAGAGGAAACAATGCTCTATTATTCTATACAATTCCATCAATATTCGATAGAAAACTGTGGTTGTTTTTATTCAAATTTTGAATCATCTGAAAAATGAAAATTTTATGAGAAAAAAAAAGAAAAGAACAAAACATTAGCTAGAAAACGGTAGAATTCTTATTAGTCGTAAATAATTAAATTTAAACGTCAGTCTTTCGTTATTTGCAGATCTTTGATGACAGCTTTGAATATAAGCCTGGTTAGTGAAAAATCATTGTAAACAATTCACTCGAAAATTTTTCTTTTTAAAAGATTCACTGAAAACCTTACAAAAAATAGGTTAGAAACAGCAATTCCCTGTGAATCATTTTACACAGCTTTTCTAGCAAAATGTTTCACATTTATCGGCATAACTAACTAAAAAATATTATCTTAATTTAGTTCTCTCCTAACATTTTGAATATTGATCAAAATAAACTTTAAAAGGGTAGATGAAACACATCAAAATCGACGATTTTATCGGGATCTCTCAGTCTCATTAATTATGAAATTATATTGTAATTAAATCACTGAAAAACGAATCTTCTGGCCTTTTGCATAGAATTTCAATTATCAAACACTTCAAGCATACAAAAAGTAAGAACATACTAACCTTATTTTCTTAGAGAAAGTTTCAAAAAATTTTCTTTTGCTCGGAATAATAAAGAAAACGGTCTTCTAATTTTTCTTTTCTATTTCATCAATATTCCACTAATATTATAATTATAAAACTTTCAAAAGAAAAAAAAAACTAATAACCTGTTTCATATAATATATAGTAACCGTAGGAATGTTTTCATTTTTTGAAGAAGTTTTGATTAAAGTAATATAGAGAGCTGTTGTTTTTAATATTGGAAAGAAGAAATGATAATGCATCAAACCATATATTACAAATTTTTCTAACTTATTTCTTGTAAGGTTTTCAGTAGAACTATTAAAAAATCAGAAGGTTTTTTCGTACGTTCTTGGGAGAAATAGCTGTGACATCATTTGATGCAGTATAGCAATTAAACTCATTTGTGTCAACATTAGATAATATGTTCGATATTTTATCTAAAAAGTGAAACAATTTTTATAATGCGAGATTTTCATCAGTTTGACTTGATACAAAACAACCTTTCACATTCTCGCTTCAGTTACTTTACATAGTGTAAATGTTTTTCGTACCGATATGAATGTAACCACCAGTTATTCTTGATAGAAGATCGCAAATCATTGAGATTACTCGAGTGTGCTGATACATATAAAGGATGGACCAAAACTCTTGAATGGATTTGTATAATTAATTTTTTTATATTAAAACAGATCTTTAAAAATTAATCTCTCTACTAGAAAGACGCTCTACAAAACAGCTCACTTGTATAATTTTATTTTCTTGCTGTAAGAGTTAAGAGAAGGTATTCATAGGTGGTTTTGTAGAGCGTCTTTCTATCGTAGACACCAATTATTAATGATGTGCTTTGACGTAAAAAAATTAATTGTACAAATAAAGTCAGAACTTTAAGCCCATCCTTTATTTACATATATTGCAGGTACTCGATATACATCATTACTTCTACTGTTTTTGATTAAAAACTTGACGTTCAAAGCAATAAACAATCCTTTTGTTTGTGTTTATATTCTTTCAAAAATGAAGAATATGTTGAATCAATGAACATTTAGTTGGTGTGATATACAATGATGATGCATTTTTCGATTTTATAGAATGTCTTTACATACAGCAACTTAACATTAATTATAGTAGTAGTGCCACTTGTAGGAGGTTTTGTTCAGACTAATTTCGAATTCTACTGATCTCGCCTATACTTTCTTAATTAAAACATTTAATAAACACTCTGACAACTATTTTAATGAACAACTAAGGGATGAGCCAAAAGTTTTAGTCGCTTTCAGAAAAATTGCTCGTTCTCTTTTATACAAATTCTATAATGCTCAGAATTGGATCTATCATCAACTATAACAGGATGGATACTGCCCTAAATTTTCGTGAGACTTCATCGTGTATGCAATTGGAAATTCTGGTGAACAGGTTTTTACAGTTTCCTTACATATGTTTCGTTAGAGCGCGAGCTGCTGATTGTGAAAAATTTATTTTTGGACTTTGCAAAATACCATACTTCACCTGAAAAGACTAGTTTTCTAAGCTAAGAAGAGGGGTGACCGAGAAAATTTTCGCATATTTTTAAAAGTTATATATTTCACGAAAATAATGGTGTTCTTCAAAATATAAAAATATTTTCTAGCTGAAAACCATTTTGAAAAGCCCAAGATAATTTTTCATACTCAACAGCTAGCATTCTAACGAAACATATGTAAGAAATCTGCAAAAATCTATTCACCAGAATTTCCAATTGCATATACCATGGAGTCTCACCAATATAAGTTCTGGGGAATGTGAAAAAATCTTTTCTGCCACACAAACTTGTGTGTCTCCCTTCTAATAAAGACCATAGGCCTGGAAATTTAGAGTAATATTTGTCATGTTATAAGAGAGAACAAGTAATTTTTCTAAGATCGACCAAGACTTATGGCTCACCCTTTAATTTGTTGAGTAATATAAGGCTTGAATCATAAAAAGGTATATAGGTATATCACAATGGACATAAAATCACCTGAATTCATCAAATGTGTATTAGAAAAAGAAAATTATTTCTGAAAATTAGTCTACATAGGAAAGGTAAAAAGTGTTTGGGCTTTCAAATATTTATTTATAAAAAAAAATATTTTACTACTCCATTTGCAGCAAATATTCTAATTACTTCCTATAATATTGGATAGAAAGTTGCATCCTTTTGATTCCTTCGGAAATATGAATCGACTAAGAAAAATCGTATTTGAGATTTTCAGATTTTTCTCCCTTGGTATAAACAATAAGTTTGTTTTTATCTCCTTGAAATTAAATAAGATTAGTAAGCATATCTTGATCAATATTTTTATGATGCCAATTTATTACGGTATGCGTTTAATTGATAAATAAAAAAATACGGAATGATCAATAGAATAATATGATCATTAAATAAATGAAAAATGGTAAATAGATGAAACTTGAATTACGAATAATTTATTATTTTCAACAAATATATCTTGACAATTATCATAATAATTGTTGCTAAATAATAAACAAATAATTAGAAGTTATTTTTTTAATAAAGCTTTATTGACCTTTTTTCACATATTTTCGCATCCTTAGCTGAAGGTGGAAGTGTACAATACTTTAGTCGTATCGCAACCCTATTATATATTTACAACACGCTGAATAGCGACTTATATTTTTTGATTATTGAAATATGCAGCAAGTTGTTTCAAAATCAACTCATGTTTAGTTTTCTTCAATATACTAACGACTTCTTCCAATTCTGGCTCAGAAGATTTATTGATGATATTTTTCTCTAATCTAAATGTTTGACTAATCTTTGTAAACGTTCATCGCAATAGATCATGTGATAAATTATCTCTCAGATAGCAGTGGTAACGAATGCGTCAGGTAAAATCAACCTCTCAATATTTCAGTGACGTGTTTTTCACTCTTCATCTGATTAGACTAATTTTTTTTTAAAGAATACACTGTCTCCAGCGCTATGAATCTATCGATTTGATATCTAGCTTGATACTACATACATAACTTTTCAGAGAATAAAAAGTAAAGTTTTTCAAGATTCATTGATTTGGGTGTATCCTACTACGGGGTACTTGTAGTGATCCGCGTATAATCAGTACGAAAGAAAATATTCAAAAGATGAGAACCTGTTTACGCCGAAAAAGAAAGGGGTATTAGCTCGAAAAATACCGATAGAGCTTGGTATTTCTGCAACAAGTATTAGGTGAATATTAAAAATCGATTTGGGACTAAAACTATATAAAAAGATATTGAAACCATCACTTTCCAGCGGTCAAAAGATCAAACGAAAACAGTTTCCAAACTGGATTCGATCAATCTTCGGGAAGGAAGAAACACTAATACCATTGAACAAGATGGCATCAAGCAGAAATGAAAGTTCATACAAAAAATAATGGTGTGGCTGGACATCTGTTCCAAGAATATCGTACCATTGGAGGAACTTAGATGAAAGAACTGTTATTCATGATTGTTTTATCAAAAAAGTACTTCCAATAGCCTTCAAAGATGAGAATAAAGTTTTAGTAACGACTGAATCTTTCATCAAGACGGCACAACGTCACAACAACATCATCTAACACAGTAATGATGTCAGAATCGTCAACACTATCGGTTGAAACAAAGTCAAACGAAAAACAACACTGATTTAACAATTAAGATCGTTCGTGAAAAAAATTTATGAATCAGTTTTCTTTAAAAGTTAGCACTAAATGGACTAATCGATTGTACCGCATATCTCAAAACCATGGAAATTTTTTGCATTAATAAAAAGGACACTTGTTATTATAGTTCTTGAAACGAGGATTATTAAAAAATAGCCTGATTTGATAAAAATCAGTAGTGTAGAACTCGTTAATTCGATTCGAGTATTAAAATTTTACTCAAGTTTTAAACTTTTAATAATCGAGTACTCAAGTTTTCAACCATTCAACTATTAAAAGTTGTATTGCTCGAGTATTCGAGTTTTCCAGTATTCAACTATTACTATATGATAGATTACGGATGCTACTGTAGGATGCCGCCTGCAGTATGCTGTCTACAGGATGCTGCCTGAGAATGCCGTCTCCAGGATGCTGCCTGAAGGATGCTGCCTACACAATGCTGTCTACAGGATGCTGCCTACAGGATGCTGAAGCTAATCCACGGGAGAAAGATGGTGTGCATTGCACTTTGGCCGCAACTTATAGGTAGCGGTTCTTTGACAACCTCACGCACACCCCTACCCTCACCCCTCACCCTCAACATTATGTGTATTACTTCAAGCATTCTTCAGGAAGCATCCTGTAGTTAGCGTTCTTAATCTTTCGTGTATCAATAGTTGAGTAGTTGAATAGTTGAAAACTAGAGTAAAAGTTTTAATACTCGAGTAGAGTGTTCGAGTTCTACATGTATGTAAAAGTTTAAAACTCGAGTAAAATTTTAATACACGAATCAAATTAACGAGTTCTACACTACTGACTCCTGTTGCAAAAGTCTTTAGACAAATTTATTATATATATAGATATTTCATGTAAACGTGGTCGTTTTTCTTTCTCTTTGCGTCATGTAGTACAGTGTTAAAAGAACTTCAGTTTAATATACAATAAGTCATATGGCTTTTGTTTTAAATCAAAATGATGCGTTCAGAAAGAGAATGTCTAGCAAAATCCATTATACAATACTCTGTAAATATTGCCCATCCTCAAAGAAAAATTACTGTCATTCACTTTTTACAAGAATGAATACCATGTCCGAGTATATATTTGATCATCAAATCGTGTGAAGAATCTGAAGTTGTTAGCAGTGTCTGACATGAGGTTGCAACATTCAACGTGACGTTGACCCGATAGACCCTATTTTCTGATGATATAATATGCGAATAAAATCATTATTCGAAGTGAATAGCAGATTTATTCGCATATTATGTCATCAGCAAGAAGGGTCTGTAATTGGTCCGGCTTGGTCTCTGGTTGTTAGCGACAAATCCTGAACTGGTCATCCTAACAAATTATCAAAACAACAATTAACTCGATTACAACGCTTGACTGATCAGGAGACTGATATTTCATTACATCAAATAGCTCCAAAATTTGATGTTTCTATATCAATAATAAGTCGGCATTTGAAAGTTATGGGTATAACAAACTGATAAAAAGCGGACATCTAAATATACCGACAAGCAACTTGAAGAAATTCCCACATGTACATGATGATTATACCGAACATTGTGAAGTGGCAATTTTGAATTGGTGTTAGATATCGAAAAATATTTTTTGTTACATAATGTATGAAAGTATATGAACTGTTCTTTCATCTTCTAAATAGAGGCATTAAAAAGTTTTATAAAAATTTTTACATAACAGAGAATTGTAAAAAATTTAATCAGCATACTATAGTACATAACAGATATCGCCATCAAAAGAAGCTAACAACATTAACAACAACAGATGAAATTTTATATTATACTTTCGAGAACTTTCATGGTAAGGCGGTCGATTGTGTGTAAGACAATTGTGTGCAGACAATTGTGCAAAATGAGTGGGTGTTATGTGTAAATGAATACTTTTGTCAAAAAGTGAGAGACAGTAAAAGAAAAGTAGACAAAATAACAAAAACAGATCAAGATGAACAAATCAATGAACAATCATAACATGAATGTGTAAGTAATTGCTTTTATTTTTCGTATATCATCATTTGTAGGATTGTCTCAAAACCCACAAGACTTTTTTTTTTACATATATTTTTATAGTGCCTTTAATCTTGGTTCACAAGTTTTAATAAGTAGATAAAAGAAAAGAAAACAAAAAAAGAATGTATGAAACAAAGCAAGCCAAAAGGAGACTAGGAAGAAAGTACTTGGTTAGATCAGTATTCTAGTATTGCATCTTATGATGTTCACCTGAGTCAATATTCTATATGATAATGGTAAGAAATGGAGTAGTAGCGCAGACTATAGTTTACAAAGTCAGAATCAAGAGAGAAAAGTGAGAGTTTAACAACCGTTAATAAAAAGAAAAGTGATACGAGAACAGAGTGTAAATGCTGATACATAACATATAGAGAGAAAGGATAGTACATGAACGAGACAGAAAAAGAAAAAGACAGACAAGTACAAAAATAACAAAAAAGGGGATATAATGGAAGAATAATACATTCATCAATAATAATACATTGGATTCTCTATAAAGTACTTGTATATGAATAGGCATATTTCGTTATTTGCTTTTTTATAGTATTCATATTGCTTGACATGGACATTTTCAAACTCTAACCATTCTATCATGGTATGTTTAGCGTGAAGACGTAAACGATTGAAAAAAGAACTATTTTTTCTTATACCCAGTATTTTAAACCAGGTTTCGTCGGGGTTAGTTATATTTAAATATGCATTCCAATTCATTTGAAATGTTAAATAAAATCCACAAGACTCTGGATGCCTTTTCTTGAGTTTTGCTCTTTCTGGTGTTGGTATGAAATCTGTCACTATTTGAGTAATTTCACCGTCTGCGTATGATTGTTCTATTTCAAAATCATTCCAAAAACGTCAAAATCCAGGATGGGCTGAATCTACTAAATTGTTCAATCATCGATGCCATCCTTCAACGGCGTTATTTATGTGATCGAACTAGTTCCTTAACAAATAGAGCAGAGCTGCATGCAGCACAGTTTTTTACAACCTTGCCCGGCCCCGGCTCGTGAACGTCTAGCCCTGTGACTCACAGAGCCCCGAGAATTTTTTAAAAAGAAGCCCCGCCCCGCCTCGTGTTAAGTTAGCCCCGTGCCCCGTTCCGCCCCGTTATGACATTATATGATTGTACAAATTTTGATAACTTTGCATTTTTATGATGTCAAAATTGATTTAGTCGCGATAGTTGCTAAGATTTTACCTTCCTTGAACAAATACATCATTTACTTGCTATTTACACAAGTCGAGAGGGACTTATTTCTTGAGATTTCGAAAGAAATGAACACACTCTGTTTACATGAGATTTTTTCATCGCTCACCCGTCTCGCTCCACCCCGCTCCGCCCGTAGATCTTCTGCCTCGTACCCTGTCATACCCCGTAAATCTTCGAGAAGAAAGCTCCGTCTCGCCCTGCTCCGTGGAAAATCACGGGGATTCGCGGGACACCCCGTGCTCCGTGCACCTCTGAAATGGGGTACATTTCAAAATGTGATTAAAAACGTTGGAATTATCCTTCTGTTGCGACCTCGAAATCTACTCATATAGTAACTTTCAAAATAATTGTTAAACGGATGAAGATCTGGAATTTGTAGGTCACTAATATCTTCAAATGTTAAATAGATGTCATTTGTTTCTAAAAAAGCTGATGCAGGAAGCATTCTTACAGCATATACATAATCTTTATCGTTCCATATTTAGTTGTAAAACCTACTTTTTGAACTTGTCTATAGATGTTTTGTGCCATCGTCTATTCTCATAATTGTCTTACACACAATTATCTATTCTCATAATTGTCCTACATACAATCGTCTGCACATAGTTGTCTTCAACACAATAGACATAGACCCAACTTTCATAGTGCTAATGTAATACTCAATGAACCAAAAGTCTAATGCTACCTTATTATTGATAATAGTAATGCTTTTCAGAAGTTTTTCTATAGTGAACCTTTCATACTCTCCTTCTATAAAAAGAACACAACTACAAGCAGTCGAACACGTAGCGTCGTTCTCCTCTTTACCTTTCTGCATATATTTCCTATGTAACGAAAGAAACGACTCTCCGTTCTTTCAAATTCTTATCATTTTCAAAGTGAAACTGTTCCATGACTCAACCATCTATACTTTAATTTCGAGTCTCAGCTAGTTGAATGAAATCACTTTATGTAAAATTCAATTATTGCTCGATATATCGTCAATATCCTTAAACTGAACAACTAACCTCAAAACATGATAAATGACCACCTTATCCTTAAGCATCATTCCGTATTCTCCTCCGCTGAATCAATACAAATCGTGCTGTACTTGAGTATAATCGACATATATTTGAACGAATCAACATAAACAATATTCACCTATGTAATAATCCCGGTTACATATAAGAACCATGTTCTTCACTATATCTGTCACACGATCAATGATCATACTACTCTCTCACGATTCTTTTTCCACATCAAATCTATTCACTCATTCATTCAGCATAATATTCCCATGGAGCTTTATATTTTTTAATTTAATAAAACATACCTTTTCACTTGCCATATAATTATATGGCCGCTAGCTAATTCAATCAAATATGCCGATATACCAAATAAACGATCCAGTGAGAATCTACCCTTTCAATTCACCCATGATCCTCTACATATCCGCAAAAATGAAATAATGTGTCAAACTCATTGGTATTAACGGCTGAAGTATATGCTACTAGTTCAAATCTATCGCAACAAGAGTTAGCTTAACATCGCTCACAACTCAATAAAAGCACACGCCATATATCCACTAAAATGCGGACTGATTCATACGACATATAATAATCAATATGTCAAAACGCAATATCTATCACTACACAGTAAGATTATAAACAAATTAAGTATGACAAAACCATATCATTAACCATGCTATCACCGACCTGCATACAACGCTGACATCATATGACAAAAATTCATAAAAAACGGATAACAACAATAACTCACATTCAAAATGATACACGACGTTTTCCAAAACCACAATGAAGATACAACACACAAACATTTGAAGAAAGTGAATCAGATCAGAAATAGTGATACGCATGTCATACCACCATGAAAATCCAGAGAAACATTATGCCATATTTTTAAACACATGACAGGAGCGAATAGGATCAGTGCTGCTGAGCCAAATGCCGTGTAATCCAACTGACATATCGACCGTTCTTGGTCTATTAGTAACACGCAAAGAAGATGAATATCAAGAACTACTTGTTTCCAATATTCTGTAATACTCGCTTTGTGTGGAGCTACAATGATCTATTTCGAGCAGTACGAGAAATTGCATATGACAAAACGCTATCATTCATGCTGCCATGTAAACTTCGTGCAGCGTCACGGAGTGTGGATTAGTTTAGAGCACTCATCAAAAGTGAACATGACAAATGCGATCTCTCTGATGCCATGTAATCTTTATTTTGTATCGAACGGTGATAATCCCTCTGGAGCCCTTTCGAGATAGTGAATGCGACAAAAGCCAATCTTTCTCATGCCATGTACTCTTTATTTTGTATCGAACGATGTTTATGCATCTGGAGTCCTTAGAGTAAATGAACAGCAAAATGGTCAGCCTTTCTGATCCTATGTAATCTTTGTTTTTGTATCGAACGATGATTATGTCCTTGGAGCCCTTTGGAGATAGTGAATGTGACAAAAACCAATCTTTCTCATGTCATCTAATCAGTATTTTGTATCGAACGGTGATTATCTCTCTGGAGCCTTTTGCTGAAAGTGAACATGAGAAGCGTCAAGCTTTCAAATACCATGTGATGTCTGCTTTGTATCAAACGGTGATTATATCTCAGCATCCCTTTGGAAAAAGTGAATATGACCATTGCCAATCTTTCTCATGCCATATAATTTTTACTTTGTATCGCATGATGATTATCTATCTGGAGCCCTTTAGAGAAAGTGAACATGATAATTGCCGATCTCTCTGAGGTCATGCAATCTCTGTTGTCTATCGAACGGTGATTACGTATCTGGAGCCCTTGGAGAAAGTGAACATGCCAAATGTCAATCTTTCTGATCCCCTGTAATCTTCTTTTCGTATCGAACGGCGATTATCTCTCTGGAGCCTTTTGGAGATAGTGAATATGACATTTGCTAATCACTCTGATGCGAAGTAATCTCTGTTTTGTGTCAAACGCTGATTATGTATTCGGAGCCCTTGGAGAAAGTGAACATGACAACTACCAATCTTTCTGATGCCATGTAATCTACGTTTTCTATCGAACTATGTTTATGTATCTCGAGCCCTTTGGAGATAGTGAATGTGAGAAAGGCCAACCTCTCTGATGCCATGTAATCTTTATTTTGTATCGAACGGTGATTCTCTAACTGGAGCGCTTCGAGTTAGTGAATATGGCAATTGCCAAGCTCTCAGATGGCATATAATCTCAGTTTTGTATCGAACGCTGATTATCTCTATAGAGCCCCTTGGAGATAGTGAACATGAGAAGCGTCAAGCTTTCTAATACCATGTGACGTCTGGTTTGTATCGAACGGTGATTATCGATCTGGAGCCCTTCGGAGAAAGTGAATATGACAAATGCCAATCTTTCTCCTGTCATGTAATCTTTATTTTGTATTGAACGGTGATTATCTATCTGTAACCCTTGGCGAAAGTGAACCTGACAAATGCCAATCTTCCTAATACCATGTGATGTCTGCTTCATATCCAACGGTGATTATCTATCTGGGGTCCTTGGAGAAAGCGAACATGACAAAAGCCAATCTTTTTAATACCATGTGATCTCTGTTGTGTATCGAACGGTGATTATCTTTCTAGAGCGCTTCGATTTAGTGAATATGACAAATGCCAATCTTTTTGATGCCATGTAGTATTCATTTTGTAACGATGGGTGATTATCTATCTGGGGCCCTTGGTGAAAGTGAACACGACAACTACCAATCTTTCTGATGCCATGTAATCTACGTTTTGTATCGAACGATTTCTATGTATCTGGTGCCCTTGAAGAAAGTGAACATGACAAACGCTAATCTTACTGATGCCATGTTATCTTTAGTTTGTATCGAATGTTGATTATCTCTCTGGCGCGCTTTGAGTTGGTGAATATGACAAATGCCAATCTTTCTGATGCCATGTAATCTTCATTTTGTAACGATGGGTGATTATCTATCTGGGGCCCTTGGAGAAAGTGAACATGACAACTAACAATCTTTCTGATGCCATGTAATCTACGTTTTGTATCGAACTATGTTTATGTATCTCGAGCCCTTTGGAGATAGTGAATGTGAGAAAAGCCAACCTCTCTGATGCCATGTGGTCTCTGTTTTGTATCGAACGGTGATTATCTCTCTAGAACGCTTCGATTTAGTGAATATGACAAACGCCAATCTTTCTCATGCCATGTAATCTTTATTTGGTATCGAACGGTGATTATCTATCTGCAGCGCTTTGAGTTAGTGAATATGACAAGGGGCAATCTTTCCGATGGCATGTAATCTTTATTTTATATCGAACGATGTTTATGTATCCGGAGCCGTTGGAGAAAGTGAACATGACAAATGCCAATCTTTCTAATACCATGTGATGTCTGCTTCATATCCAACGGTGATTATCTATTTGAGGTCCTTGGAGAAAGCGAACATGACAAACGCCAATCTTTTTAATACCATGTGATCTCTGTTGTGTATCGAACGGTGATTATCTTTCTAGAGCGCTTCGATTTAGTGAATATGACAAATGCCAATCTTTCTGATGCCATGTAGTATTCGTTTTGTATCGAACGGTGATTATCTATCTGGAGCCCTTTAGAGAGAGTGAATGTGACAAAAGCCAATGTTTCTCATGCCATGTAATCGTTATTTTGTATCGAACGATTTCTATGTATCTGGAGCCCTTGGAAAAAGTGAACATGACAAAAGTCAATCTTTCTAAAACCATGTGATCTCTGTTTTGTGTCGAGCGGTGATTATGTATCTGAGGCCCTTGCAGAAAGTGAATATGAGAAAAGCCAATCTTTCTAATACCATGTGATCTCTGTTTTGTATCGAACGGTGATGATCTATCTGGAGCGCTTTGGGTTAGTGAATATGACAAGGGAAATTTTTCTGATGGCATGTAATCTTTATTTTGTATCGAACGGTGATGATCTCTCTGGAGCCCTTTGGAGATAGTGAACATGAGAACGGCCAATCTCTCTGATACCATGTAACCTCTGTTTTGTATCGAATGGTGATTATCTCTCTGAATCCCTTTGGAGAAAGTGAACATGACAAACGCCAATCTTTCGGATACCATGTGATCTTCTCTTTATATGGAACTATGATTACCTATCTGAAGCCCTTGGAGAAAGTGAACCTGAGAAATGCGAATCATTCTGATGCCATGTTATCTTTAGTTTGTATCGAACGTTGATTATCTCGCTGGAACGCTTCGAGGTAGTGAATATGACAAAAGCTAATCTTTCTCATGTCATGTAATCTTTATTTTGTATCAAACGACGGTTATCTATCTGGAGCCCTTGAATAAAGTGAATATAACAATTGCGAATCTGTCTGGTGCCATGTAGCCATCATTATGTGTTCAACGGTGATGATGTATTAGGAACACTTGGAGAAATTGGACTTCACAATGGCACCCTTTCTTATCATATGTAATGTTTGTCATATGTCAAGCGGTGATTACTTATTTTGAGTCTATGGAGAAAGTGGACGTGAGAACAGCGAAGTTTTCTGATGGCATGTAATCTGCGTGCTGTTGTGAAAATGTGTGGATTTGTTCAAAAAAATCATGGAAAATGAGTCTAATAAAAGCTATTGTTTCTGATACCATGTAATGTGTGTTTTGTGTCCAGCAGTGAGGATCTCTGCAAAGCAGCTTGAGAAAGTGAATACAGTTATCACTATGGTTCCTTTTTATGTGTTGTCGATATTAGGTGTTTAGTGGTTTTAATGTATTAGAAGCCCACGTAAAATGTGGATATGGTGATGGCTGTTATAATGAATGGCATGATATCTACATTAGGTGTAAAGCCAGGATTATGTTGTAGGATCATGCGAGGAAAATGTATATGCAGTATGGTTGAGTTTTTCACCTTCGACGTTTTCAGTGTGATGTGCGTAATGGTAGTATGTAATGATGGTGTCTTCGAGAAAGGGTATGAAATTGTGTGCGGTGTTCAGATTACCAGGTTTTGTGGTGTAGTGGTGACAACGAGGTAGTCACAGAAAGTAGGAATGGTGGATTTGTATGTTTAGATGTTTGGTGTTTCGTGTGCCATGTGATGTTTGCCTAATGTTGAAGGGTGGCACTATAGGAGGAATTGTGGGAATATTGAATGTAGTGGTTGTGGGAATTCGAAATAAGTGTGAGGTTTTTGGTATGTGCAACATTGATGACATGTCATTTATGGTCGAAGAAAACGAATAATCGAGGTTTAGTTCTTTCGTGTGATTTGTGGTCGACGCGTTATGTTATGAGAGTATGGCATCTGGAGGAGACTGTATATACTGGAACGTACTAAATGGTACTTGTTCGGATGAAACGTCGTCGTTGCTATAAATATAACGGTGACTAATAATGGAAAGTCGATGGATGATATGAAACAACGATTATGTGGTGTCGCATATGATGCGTTTCATGAATGATGTGTAAAGCGGTGATGGGCGGAATAAAGTCATGGGAGAAGTGAATTATCTGTCATCTTTTTCATCATGTTCTACGTGAGTGTTAGTGTTGGTTATTTGAGTTTGGCTCATTGATGTGAGTGTCAGTAGATGAATGTGAACTATTGGGTTACTTCATTTATTATGTGTAAATGTTTAGTTTTGTAGGGTCATATGGTTTTCGCGGCGTGTATAATCGATGAATCACTTGATGCGATTCATTCAATTCCTATGCCATAATAAATACGACAAAATTTGTTAAGATGATCGATAACAGTATGAAGTATATTGGTTTGGTCGGGTGCTTTGTAAATTATTATTTGTAGTGTTATTCGCTCATGTCGGCCATGTGCACTGTAGAGAATTCTTTTGGAAAATCTATTGGTTTATTAGTACATGAATATATTAGGAGTATTACGTGAGGATGAAAAATGTGCAGATGTGAATAGTGAACGTCCCGATGGCTGGGGACTGTTGGTGTTCCTTGTAAACATCAACTGTGGCTTTAGTTGGGGATAGGCAAAAGTGAAATTCGCTTGTGAATGAAGTATTTGTTCAATTGTTCAGTTGCTAGGTGGTCATTGAAAAATAACAATTTTGAAAATATTATAGGAAAGAAGGTATGTATATCGAAAGTTAGAAAACGGTATTAATATATACATGAAAAATGCAAGTGGGATTGATTATATTAATCGAGCGGTTTCATCTTACGGTAAGTTCTTATGAATGAAATGTATTGTGAGTATCCTTAGTATATACTAGGTTACATTTTATTATCATATTGCTCTCGTCCTTTGATGTACAAGAATAAATGAAATTTTATTTCTGTTAATTGTTTACTTTGAGAGCAGCACGTATATTGTCAAAAAACGGATGATTGATTTTGTTATTTATTGGTTTAGTTCGCGAATTTTATTTTATTTTAAGTTTGTAGGTGTTGTTTTATTCTACATATTTTACTGAATAGATTATTTAGGTACAGTACTGAGAGTGGCATAGAACAATTTCATAGAAAGTGTTTATATAGACAATGTGGCAGAGGGATGATACTTCACATTATTAATAACGGATCTCTATTGGATTAAGAGGTGTTCTCAACTATGATATAGTTCTAATCCGCTCACTGAGTTTAATTTTTCAATAATGTTCATTGTTTTCTTTAGTCATAATGCAGAGATAGGAGTCGTATAAGTCTGTAGCACTTATTTAACAAATTCGCCACGATTTGTATAGATTGGCTTTAATGTTAGCCACTGATGCGTAACACCATTGCGAATGTATATCATCAGTTTACTTCGGCACAATAAAAGCAAGACTAACTTTCAAATATATCATTGAAAAGAGCGTTTAAAACTACACAAGATTAGTTCTTTGATGAAGGTTTCAGAAAAACGTATTCTATTAGAGTCAGTTTGACCTATTAGGTTGGTAGTGATGAGATTCTCTGATAGATGCCATCACAGTAAATAGGTTAACCCTACCAAGGATGAGTTTTTCTTTTAAGAAAAAGAAAATGAAGTTTGAAAAAATATTTATAAGAGTCTCTGAGTGTATTCAGTGATATGAAATATTGACTTGTACAAAAAAAGATTTTTGGCAAGTAACATTTAGAAAGTATTACATTATATTTAATTAGGAGATACAACTCAAAGAATATATCAGTCCAATGCAGATAAAAGAAATTGCTAGTTGTAAAAATATATTCAACATGATAAATGATTCTCAGTGGATAATTATTTGTCATCATAAATCCTAGCAGAAAAAGATACCTTTGAGAAATTACTTTTAAAAAAATTTGAAGAGGTTTACTGTAGACAATGTTTCACATGAAAGCTTAATGATACAAAACAAATGTTCTAATATGTGTGAGAATGAACAAATTATTTGTATATGTAACCACTGCACACATAGAAAAGATAAAGAGAGCTTTAAAATACGATCTCAATGAATTTGCATTCTACATGAGATATATTAGTTAAATGACTCGGACAATTATGTTCATTGTTAAACTAAATTGCATTCATTTTGTGTTTTGTACTAAGGCTCAATTATTCAACTCTCACACTTTATCGTCAACAGGTGTTATCATATTGTTATTGCTTTGACATGGTTACATCGGATTTAGGTAAAATCCTCTGAAGGCTATAGTCCACTACATATCTAATATGTTTATGTCTTTATTACAGGTAATGAAGTAACAAGTCCAACTGATTATGTTGCTCCATTAGGTATTGAGAATCATCAGTGTCCAAAATCAATACAAGTGTCGGAAATTATAAGCATGAGAGTGGATAATACCGATATCACCAAATGTTTGGCAATAGGTAATCATGATAGCACAGTGAAGTGTTAAAGTCTATATAAAAGCTCCGCCTTGAAAAGTTATTATTTAATCATTTTTATTAGCGATAGATACAATCTCAACTGGATTTCTTTAACTATTTATTTCGAATTTCGACGCTGTAAATCATAGCATAGTTGTTTAAAAAAAAGAATATAAACTTTCAAGTAACAAAGATACGTAAATAGTTTTTAAAAGTAATTTCAACTGCCTCTAGTTTCATTTTGAGATATATTTTGACTATAATATATATTGACGAAGTAATGTAACAATACTATAAATAAATATATAACTATATGAGAAGTCAGAAAGAAGTAAATAAAGTGTTCTGAATAGTTATAAAGAAAAATCAAATTATATACAAAAATAAGTTTTTGAAAAGTATACTTTAATTTTGTAATAGCACGTACTTGCTGCATTAAGTATTATATGGACGATGGACAAAAATAATTGAAGCGAACCGATCAGCTTTTTCAATGTAAAGGAATTTTTATTCTAAAATAAAAAATACTATTGTCGTTTAGATCCAGTGATTTTAGATGCTGCAGATCTGGCACCTTACGGAATAAGACACTGATACACAAGTCTTATCGCTTAAACAATATTAGACACATTGACATCCATTTAAAATTGAAATGATTTTGTTGTTTAACACTTCCTACTAAACTTTTTCATAATAACAAATTATTCTTTTTATTATATATAGAGTAAAATTTATCTGTATATTACATTGTATTTTCTGCATCTTAATTATATAAAGCAAGAAGCAAATAATGTCGAATACAATTCACATGCTTTTATTCAATAACACTGCTTCAAGGTGGTAGAACACGTGACGTTTTTGTTCTTGTATTTATTTTTTTCGATTGCTTCATGTGCAGAGGATGTTGGTCTCCTTTTTTTTATTCTTCCTTCTGCATCTATGTTTTTCGAATCGACATGTGCTGTCAATATATATAATATTAACAAACATTATTTTTATTCTTCCTCTATTCTTTAACAGAAGAAAGAAAGAACGAAAGTGTTGTTGTGCATTGATACTTAAAGTAACGAGTGATGCAGAAATTATAGTCCTACTAGTGTTTTGTGTATATTTCAATCATGTTAAAACTTTAAAGGCTAAACTTTTTTATTAACATATGTGCCTTTCAATTCTCTATACAATCTTCTTTATTCCAACTAATTCGATTGCGATTCATTAGTTTATTGCAACCTATGAAACAGATTTATATATAAACTATAACTTTCTAACAGAGAGATTTTAGTAGGAACAAAGTATCTTTAAATGGCTTTATTGTGGAGAATTGTGACTTAGTAGATTTTGTAGAGGAAAATTTGCTCTACAAAATCCTATAGTCGGTGTCATAGATTTACTCAAATACTATGATTAGATCTTGAGAAAAGATTGTATAGAATATTTATCGTCAAAGTAAAAGATATCATGTTTTCTCTTTTATACTCTGTAAAAAAAAGGAGTTTTGCAAAACCAACTTACAGTACTGTATGCTAGTACGAAAGCGTGAAAGGTTGTGATCGGTGATACTAAACCAAAAAAGGTTTTCTAACCAAAAGTCTGAACCAAAAGAGTTCTGCTCAATGATTCGAAACCATCAAATGTTCTCTATTCAGGAATACTGAACCCAAGTGGTTTTACCCACTACTACCAAAACTATGCAAAGTTCTGCTCAATAATTACTAAATCATACAAAGCTTCCCACCCAGAAGTGCAAAACCTATTGGGTTCTGCACGGCAAGTCCGAACATTGTATCGTTCTGCTCAAAAAATGCCCAACCACGAAAGGCGCTCTATCCAATAATACTGAACCGAAGAAGTTCTGCCCATGATATGCAAAACCTTGTAAGATTCTGTCAAAAAAATGCTGAACTATACAAATTACCCTGTTCAAAAATACTGAAACAACAAAGGTTCTGTCAGCTTTGCAGAACTCTTTAGCGTTTTTTGGTCAAAATAAGAAATTATACAAAAATTTGAATAAGAAAACTTTGTTTACCATCTAATTATTATGAAATTCTTATTTTGAAAAGCTTGGAACAAAACATCTTTTCTAAAATGCAATTTAGAGTCCGTGCGATGGTACTCTATTTCATCATGTATTTTTCGTTTCTTTTGTTTAGCGATACGCTACACTCTAAAAAAAAATAGGAACTTCACCGAACCCCGAAAAAAGGTTCGGTAGATGACAAAAAGCTTGCAAATGGGTTCAAAGTTTAAAAAAAACAATAAAAAAATACACAGAACCTTTAAAGGATCTGACCGTGTACCGAGGTGAAGCTCCTTTTTTCTTCGAAACCTTTTTAAGTTTCGTAGACCAAAAAATAGGTTTTGCAGGAAAATACGAAACCTTTAGAGTTTCGTATTAAACCTTGTGGTTTCGTACTGGGTTTCGTGTAAAACTATTATATTTAATACGAAATGCTAAAGGTTTCGTATTTTCCTACAGAACCTATTTTTTGGTCTACGGAACTTAAAAAGGCTTCGAAGAAAAAAAGATCTTCGTCTCGGTACACGGTCAAATCCTTTAAAGGTTCTGCGTATTTCTTTATTCTTTTTTAAAACTTTGAACCCATTTGCAAGCTTTTTGTCATCTACCGAACCTTTTTCGGGGTTCGGTAAAGTTCCTATTTTTTTTAGAGTGTATTATAGCAAGCGAATAATTTCTTCTCAGATCGATCGAAAACTGCTTTTATCTACGGGCAAAATAAAAATGCCACTAGTTTTCTATTTTTTGGTCTTTTCAATTTATTTCTATTGTTTGGCTGCTATGTATTTAAGCATGTACTAACAAATATGTTGGAGTATCTGACGAAACACACAGGTACTAGCATATAGTTCTAAACCTATGATTTCATGTGCATACCTAAAAAGAACTAGGCATAAGAGTATCCGTGTAAGAGTAACATGTCCCAGTTCATATCTCAACCTGTGAATATAAGAATATAGTGGAGACCACGCAGGTTTCACCAATAGCTATGGAGATGTAATCATACGCGTATAGAAACATATAAGCATATATATATATATATATATATATATAAGGCTATACATGTATATATAAATCGGGGAGAGCATCTGATTTTAAAACTTCAACACCAAGATTTCAAATTTCTGAAAGATTTCAAAGTATTGTACCGCACTTCAATAGACTTTCAAAAACCTCAAGAGGCTCCCATAGATTTTATGAGACCTCATGAGATTTTTAACACTTCACAAGATCTCATCATGGAAGTCTCCGCTGTTTTCTGCTTGACGGTATACATATGTAGATATAGTGTCAAGACTATAGTTATAAGGATACATTTATAAGACTATAGGTGTAAGGATATAGTCTAAATGTACAGTTATAATGTCATAGCGTTAAGGATATAGTTATAAGAGAATAGTTGTAAGGATGTAGGTATAAGAGTACATGTGTGGAAGGAAAACCATCTAAGTAATGAGACACCTTGTACACGGGACAGAACCATTTTTGTAAATCAAGCAAAACTGGTGTCATCAATTTTCTCCAGAACCTTTTCGTCAGAAAATCAAAAATGGTTTCGTGGGTTTTTTTTATAAAACCCTCTTCCAGGCAGAACCTTTTCTAGTAGTTCTATGGAGTACCAACTAGCAGAACCCAGAAAAAGGTTCTGCAAAGCTGTTTTTTTTCCAGAGAGTATGAATATTGTATGCAGTTTTTCATTGAGATGTATCATAGTATTCGAGTGCATCTAAGAAATCGGCTACAGGACTTGACTAGAGCAATTTTTCCTCTACAAAATCTACGATGTCACATCTCCCGTGATACATCCGTTTTGAGATATACTAATCGACTTTTCACGGGTACCTATCAGAAACAAAACCTGTATTTCAAGCTTGTTTAATATTTTAAATATAATATTGTCACTTCTCAATGAAATTTAAAAAGATTTTCTCACCAAAATAATCAGCGCGAAAAGTTCTACAGAAAGTTTAACATGAAAGAAAAGTTCTTTTCGAATATTTTATGCTTTTTTCTTGGACCTCTCATGAAAGTACCTATTAAAACTTGCTTGTTGAAAAGCTGTGCTTTTTAGATTAATCTATTTCATAGGTCGTAATAAACTGACAAATTTCAATCGAACAATTTGAGATAGGCAAAAGGGTGTAAAGAATAAAAAATTTGGTCTTTTAAATTTTAACATGATTAAAATATATAAAAAAAACAATGAAAGAACCATTATTTATGTGCCATGCGTTATTTATAACAAAGATCACAATAAAAGAAAAGGCTCTCCAAAAACAAATGTATATATAGTTCGAGCATGAAGATGTTTATTTGTAAAAGTTAAAGTAATAGTTCAATTTTTTGATAACTTTTCTAATACTATAAATGAATTAAGATAAAAAATGGAATTATTCTTATAGAAATATTAAAGTAAAATAGAAACAAAATTTTTAGTATAGTTTATTCATTCTATACCTTCATATATTAGGCAATATTACTCTGAATTCACTGAATATACTCCTGAGTCAATATAAAAACTGTTTGTTATCTGTTGTCGATGTTATATTATATTAAAAATCTACTGTGTTAAAATGAAATGAATAAATATTGTAATACTATTAAATAAAAGGGAGTCTACTTTATTAAATAAAATTTCAAACACCAAAATATGTTTGAATTTCATTTTTAATGAATAAAATTTTTCTAGATAGGTATTCACATGATAAAATAGAATAAGAAAACGAATCAATTAATTTTGTGCATAGACAGTACTTGCTATAAGTCCCAACTTCTCTGCCTAAAATACTTCAGTATTCTAAAGTACAAAGTTGAAGTTTTGGCTGCATATGATTAATGAGAAATATTGATCGGTGATGCCGAAAGTTCAGCTTTATCCAATAAAAATTTTACCAGAAAAGTCTTTCAGATTGCTAGCAAAATCTCCTTTTTTTAATGATTTTTCAATTTGTCCCAGTGAAAAACATTTTTAGATTATTCAATCTACTTGAAAACTTTTTCTCAGAGAGTGAGAGTGACTGTAGTATCACTCATTCGCCATTACCCACACTCATCATAGTTACACAAGTAGTTATTTTAAATCCCAATGTAGATTATTAAATTTTGTTTTTACAATGTTTTATCAATGCAACCATTTATCTGTAATAATTTATCGGCGACGAAATATCGTACGATGAAAAGTCCTAATACCACCATAGAATATGCTCATTCTTTGATTAACAGCAGATATAAACGGGAATGCATATGTGATTAACTATAGTTCAAACATCTATGAAAAAGATCATCTAACAATACGATCGGAATTGAGCGATTCGTGTGAGATAAAAATGATGAGTATTATTAATTATTAAATGTGATTGAATAATTGCTCAATAATGTATTAATGTCGAAATAATGTATCTAATAAATTAAAATATAATAAATAAGTATGAACACATAACTATAATGAACAAAAAATCATATCCTTGAAATAATATACTTTATTTTTTTTGTTTGATGTTCAAACTATGTCTCTATAAGTATTATTTGTGTATACGTATTGATTTCTTTACATAATAAGGAAAAAAGTGCTATGGAAAATCTAAAAAAAATTGCATTAGGTATCGTAGACTATTATGGATATAGAAGTTCTTTTGCACTATTTTCAAATATATTACATTTTGCGATTAGTTACAAGTAACATTCATCATGTGACGATTCACCTGATCCCAGATTGTAAACAAATTATCTCTCAGACTTGATATTATAGAACGAAACGATTCATATACAAATCCAATTTTTTTTTCTTTTATAGTTATTTTTTTAAATAATTATATGAGACCTGTGTAAATTTAGAAGAAAACATTAGTAAAAATATTTATGAAATGTAAACTTTATTAATTATAGTTATAATTTGATATTAACTAATCATTTTTCAACGGTCCATATTTAGACAAGGATTGACATTTATACGACATTAATCTATCTATCAAAGTATACTGAACAGTTTAATTAATGTTTTTTATTCAGGTGATCGGACACAACCATTTTGAGCTATGTTAATGATAGCGTCGGCGAATGTTCTAGAAATTAGTCATACAATTCAAGAAAACATAATTATTTGTGTCATAGTTATGGGGTCAATTGGTGCCATATTATCGACAAAATTGATACATGCAGTGAGACCAATTCTCGTTTCTAAACCCTATTCTTACAATCTAGGAAATAAAAATACATCAATACGGTAGAAAGTAGCACACATCTTGCTATTTATTTTAGCATTGTTTGTATTCAAAAGAAAAGAGAGATATTCTTTTCATTAATTCAAATTGAGAATGTTAATAACGACCTTCATTGTAATAAGATACACGCTAAGAGTTTTAAATCTATTAATTAATCAATTAGAATGAAAATCTCAGCACGTATTGTGTGACATAAAGTAAATAGAAAGAATTCTTATCAAATTATTCATCTCATTTTTATTAAAAGAATGAATTTTATATGTTACATTTATGCAAACATATTTTCACTACTATTAAGCGTTCATTACAATATGTAAAGATCCTTTGAATAACTAGAATTCATTTTATATACTGATTCGAATGTTGAAATATCATTAGTTGAACTGTTTTTGATTTGATTACTTTTGATTTGTATGATATAACAATTTCAGAAAATGTTTAAATATTTTAAAACTATCGTTTATCCTCAAAAAATATACAAACTAATGATAAAAAACTTCTTATTTGGATCTTAATTTTTCTCTAGTTTTCACTTTGAATTAGAATTAATTAAAAGTTCTGACTATGACGTTTAAAAGAATCTTATTGAATAACGTGACCTATTACAAAATGAAAAATCAAATTTCATAAAACTTTGAAAGAACTACAGATAATTTACTGATAGATGACTACACATCCACACCCACACCCAAGTATGATAACTTACTGAATACTGTAATCTTTATTATTAATCAAAAATATTTGCAAAACATGTTTTTGCGTACATAGAATTTCGTAAAGGTTTTGATGGACTACAACCTCGTATACATAGTATCTCTAATTATCTCGTAAGTGTGGATATGAGTGTGTAGTCGTCTATCACTAAATTGCTTCTAGTTTCTTTAAAGCCTTTAAATAGGTTACATTATCCGGTAGGATCATTCAAACATCATAATCAAAACTTTCGGTTAAATCTCAAATATATAGAAAAAAAAAGTAAGTAACATATTCGTATACTTTTTGATTATGATTTAATTAATATTTAAAAACTTTGTTCAGATGAATGAATTAGATTTTTATTGAAACAAAAAACACATAATACAACAAGAAATTCTTTTAATTACATGACTGCCTATATTGTAGAGCTTTTTGTTTATATTCTTCTGCAGATTTTAAACATGACGTAGCTCGTTGACGAAAATATGATTCTAACTCATTCCATAATCGTTCTAAAAGATCATCTCCATGATCAAATATCATTAATTTATCGCAATAATCCATTGCCCATTCTACATAATTCTTAACTGATCCACAGTAAATAAAGATTTCTACAAGATTTGATGATTCATAAACTTCTGGAACAATTTGTTTAGCAAATGTACCTGATACAATAAGATAGATGAGTTGATTTGAATGAAATTGAATATATTGAATACAATCATTGACATTAGTAAATGTTTCGACATTACCAAGTTTAGCACGAAAAGCACTTTTTGGATCCGATGAATTGATATCAAGCCAAACAACAGTAAAATCTATCATAATTATTTTATTTTATTTATTATGCAATTGTTTATGTTTAATAAATAGAGTATAGATTATTCTCAATTAAATGCCGTATTTATATAATTTAGTAGATTTAGATAGTGAATAATAGGAAAAAACCGTCTCTGCGTAACTTTTAAAAATATATTTTTCTATATAGGAAAAATACATGATACATAAATGACCTCGTTATCTCTGATAAAATTAATTCGTTCTAATCTAGAAGGAAAATTACTTTTATTCTTGCACATGTCTACGATCCTTCTTTTTTTCAAGTAAAAACAAAATAAAGAGAAAGAAATGAATCAATAAAACTAATAATTACTGTTTGAGAATTACAAAATATTCATGCAACGTCATTACCCTTTGTAAATATATCACTAAAATGACTTTCACATTTCATGAAATAATAACCTTATCTTTGAGTGATGCATTACAGTCTATTTTTTTCTTTCTTCTTGTCACCTTTTTTTGTGAAAGTACATTGATGATTACCATGATAAAAGTACTAAGATATGTGAAAATTGCCACAGTGAAAAAAAATGACATCACTTTATGTATTAGAGAAAAGTTTTAATGAAAGAAAAATCAGTAAATATCTTTTTATGAGAATTAATTTCATGATTATTACCAGTATAATAAGCAATATAAAGCTAAATTACATCTGCAATGAAGAAAATTTCGTTTAAGAATAATTTGTCAATAAAAACTGTCATATGTGAAAATTTCCATTTCATTCCCTTCTTTTTTATCTGAAATAAATGTCTCATTATATGAAAAACGATAATGATAAAAGAAATATCCATACTAAGAAAAAAAACTTCATGTCGAAGATGCTCAAAAGACGAAAATGTTCATATGTTTTTTTTCTGAATGATATAATTGAGTGAAAAAAAAGTTTTGTTTATGTTTTTGATTTTGTGCAAGTCACATTTTCCCATAATTGATATAATCAAATATATTGTTACGACATCAAATCAGCAGTGGACAACTATGTCCAGTCGTTGGGGAAATTGTTTCTGTTTATGGCGAAATGCTTCACCCCACAAAAAATCATCTATATTAAAGAGAAATGGAAAGAAAAAAAATATATACGTATATAAATATAATCTATTGTAATCCCCCCTCCCCCCATAATAGAAGACCCGGATCTTTTATTCAAAATATTTTTTCGGTTTTTGATTTTCAAAACCTGCTTATCTGGAGTTCAGTGAATATTAAGTTAAAATCTTTCATGATTTGCCTTAGCTATGTTTTTTCAGTCTATTTTAGGAAGCAATAAGTAATACTAATATTGACTAATTCAAATATTTTCAAAATAGCGGTAACAGACAAGCATGGTGCATAAACAGTGGAAGTCATGTCGACTCAAAAGAAGAGCTAAAAAAACTTACAAAATATGTGTTCTGAGATTTTTATCGAAAGATTATTTTCAGTGAATCTAAATGGATAATCTACGCTGCCAGAAAATAAAATGGTTGTGGATATTTTGGCAATAACTCAAGAACGAAAAAGGCCATAAAGCTGTGGTTTTACCAGTCCACCGAGGAGATATTGGGACGTCTATTTCTTCAATATTGTACAATAATGGCCTCCCATGTGTTCGAACCAATCGAAAACCGACAATTTCACTTGAAACTACCGTAATCGGAGATTTTGGAGGGAAAAGACGGCAGGAGTGTTGCTCAGACGAAATTTTGACAAAAATTGAG
Source organism: Macrotrachela quadricornifera (assembly GCA_022393335.1). NCBI lineage: Eukaryota > Metazoa > Rotifera > Eurotatoria > Philodinida > Philodinidae > Macrotrachela > Macrotrachela quadricornifera. The sequence continues at coordinate 916,561 of JAJEKB010021681.1, read as the reverse complement.
AAAATTTCCTCAAAATATAAGAGAACTCGATAGTTTTTGAGCAAGAAAATCTATAATTTGCTTTGCTTAACATTAGAATGTCCAAATAAAATCATTCAAATAACATTTCAAGCTATAGATCTGAAGTCGCCCTATTTGGAGCACATATAACAACCGCAGTTTTATGCATTATTTGCAATGACCTGTAGAAATGACTGATTTCAGAACAATTTTGTCTTATGCAGTTCTGGAGAGAAAAACATCTCAATGTCTCTTCTTTCAACGAGTGAGACCGAAACTTTATATCTTGTTTCGTTCTTGAATTACTCAAAAAATATTCACGACTAATTTATAGATGAACAGGCATTAGTTGCGCTATTTCTGAAGATCTAGCATTAAAGATAATTATTTTTACAGTTGATATATCACTTCGTTAGGTATGACTTGTTGAAGTGAATAGGGCATCCTATGCGAGTGCTTTAGAGCATCTAGGACTATGAGTATGATGTTTCAGCTTGCGCCATAAGTTCAAAGTAGAGGAGAGATGAAAGCACTGATTAGTTATCTTAACTGTTGTAACTACTGTTAAAATACATGAATTAGTTAGGAACTGGTTGAAGAAGGGAGCTAAAAAGAATCTAGCCTTCATTCATTGTGAATTTTCTTTAGAGAAATAGAACGAAAAAATGTTTGTACAATTGAAATCATGAATAATTACTGTTTAACTTTTCCTACAGAATATCCATCCCTCTCTTCGGAAAATGTCTGCGTATATTTTGTGTCAGGTGATATGAGAGAACATCCACTGGTATAAGGATTTGACCTGATTTTTAGAAAACTTCCCCCAAAATGCTATTAGGAGGGGGGAGGGGGATTAACATCATTTTCTGTAAGACACCGAGTAATTCAGCCATTCACACTATTTGAACATTTCACAACGATAAAAAAAGATTTTTTTGAATTATTTTTTTCACTGAAAATTCGACGATTAGATGTATTTCGGTCAAATAACGAGAAATTTCATCTTTAAGCTTTATTGATTAAAGAGTCAAGAATGAATCCAAACAAATTTTTTGATGTGCTACAGTCTGGTCTATTTCGATTTCAAGTTTGAGCCATGCAGCTCAAAACAATTAAGAAATATAGACTTCAAAATTGCAAGAGTATTGCAGGAACTTTTTAGAAGTATTTGATTTTTGGATTTTCCTCCTTGTAAGATTTGTTTTGGAAAATATTCTGATACAAAATGCATAGTTCAGACATAGCTCTTTCTAACAAGAAAAAAGTTTGATTGGTTCAAAAGTTGACAATATGATGTCATAGGATCTCATATTTTTTCAAAGTTTTATTGGACTGCTTATTATTTTCATTTGTGAAGTGACATTCAGCAAGAGAAAGACTCGTTTTTTGTTCAAATTAATGATCATCTTTCAAAGGAAAAGGTTGGAGCGTAGTCGTCTTTGCTCACTCAATATAAAAAAGAAGGTGTCTTTTCTGTTTTCATTCTAAAAACCGAATTCCCGTTTAATTCATTTTTAGATTTCTTCAATCAATCTTCGAAATACTGTTCGACAGCTACCAATACATAATTGCCAGGTCTAATCTGACTATTGTGTTGTCACAAAAGCGAACATTTCAATCAAATAAACAACTTTTGCGGCGTACTATTTTGTAGAAAAGTTGATTGAAGTAATAATAAAGGAAAACTCATGTTTATATCCGCGATAAAAAAATTACTCCTTCCATCGTGTCTGAAGACCAGGTACACAATTACTTACGGCTCCTGTGTATGTTGTATTTGAATATGAAGAAAAATATATAAGGCGAACTAAAATCTATTTTACTTTAAACGTACTACCTCGACTAAAATTGTTTGTACACCTCTCCCCCGCAAAGTTTAGAGGTTCGCGCCACCCCTGGATTTCATTGAATAGAGCATTCACTTCAGCATCGATTCCTATAAGGTCAAATCTACTGAAAAAAATATCGGTATTTTTCATTTATTGTTTCATTGCCAGCCAATGATATCTCAGCTGACAATTCAAACCTACCCATAAACATGTCGATTAACAGAGATCTATGCAGTTGGATTGCATTGCATCTTCATATAGCACTCTGTATAATAACCTCGAAAAAAAATACTGGCTATTTCAATTACACCGCGCACATTATCCTTGAAGCATGATTTTGTGATCTTTAGCAGTATTTGGTACATATCGATCATAAAACTGTGGGTTAAGTTGAAATCAGTGTTAAAAACTTTGTCAAATCGTGCACATCTCAAATCACCTAATGAACTTTTTTTTTCATTGCAAAAATTTGTCCCTAATTCTCCTCAGAAGTCTCTTACACTTTTATACGCTCGATTGACAAATCTTTCTTCTTTTAGAACTGTTGAAAAATAATAGCTATTTTTATGATAAGTTGTAAACGACCGATACAATTACCAATCATTATTGTATAGAGGTAAATACAATAATTAATTCAAGATCTATAGTAATCATGATCAGAAATATTATGAACAAGAAGTGATTATATTAACCCTTACGGGACACAAAACATATATATATGTTTTCAACTTTGTTGCCATCGCAGAGTTGTAAAAATAAAAATAAAGAAAATTGCTAATGCAACAATATTCGATTTGAGTTACATGAATATTGACCCAAGAAATTTTTCGTATTAAACCTGAATTACGTGCAAGATAAGATTCAAGGGCTGCACCTGGCACATACACAAGATTGGCGGTTACCTATCTCCAGCAGTTTTTTTTTAGTTTTTCAATGTGTCATGTCAAAAAGAGAAGACATTCATTTCAGTTATATTTAATGCATTGAAAAAATAATTCTTAATCTAACTTATAGAAGAAATTACAATTTCAAAAGATTTGATTAATAAAAAATTTATGTTCCTTAACTGTATAAATCTAAGATCTTAAGTCTGCTGCATGATTAACATTTGAAGTTTTAATCGTCTTCAATTCATGATTACACCGATATGTCCCATGTAAAAAAATTTAGCAGAAAAATCAAATGTTTTTTGATGAAAATCGATTGAAAAATGATTAAAAATCGATGGAAATCATACGCTTTTAATCGATTTTTCACCGATTTTCAATCGATTTTCAATCAGATAATCTAAATAGCTGGGTTTTCATTGATTATTTCACCTATTTTGGATTATAATCGATTAGAAGTTGGTAAAGAAATCAATTAAAATCGATTTAAAGTTGGTAGAGAAATCAATTAAAATTAATGTTTTGTGACCATTTTTAACGGATTATAATCGAAAATAGATGAAATAATCACTGAAAATCCAGTTTTTTAGATTATTTGATTAAAAATCGATTGAAAATCGATGAAAAATCGATTAAAAGCGTATGATTTCAATCGATTTTTAATCATTTTTCCATCGATTTTAATCTGATTTTTTCCCAAATTTTTTTACATGGGGTACTGCTACGATTAAACAGCACAAATATCTTCTTTTTTGTCGGAAGAACACACAAGATAGGTAACATAGATAAAATAACCGCCTGTGTGAGAGAAAAGAGAATTCAAATTGCGTGCTTTAATTACATCATTCAACTAACATCGTATTTCGAAAACGATATGAATAAATAAAGATCAAGAAACACGTTTGAAACAAAAAAAAAATCTTTCAAAATATTTATTTAAGGAACATTAGCAAATAGATACAACAATATAAGAGAATAAAAAGAAATGAATTACAGAAAAGAAAAGTGGGAAATATTGTAAGACATATACGTGAAAGATACTCAGAATAAATACTTTGTTTTTCTCGCTTACACCTTTCTGAATATAAAATAAAAATCAAATTATTTTTTTTTTGTAATAGATTAAAAATAAAGAGATAATTAGTACTTAGGTAAAAGATAAACGATAAGTATTTTTCGTTGTTAAAATTTAATAAAAGATGTTATTTGATAGGAATAAAAAAAAACAACGGAATTTTATAGTATTTGATTATTTACCTGAAAAGGAAAAAAAATGTGTTCTGAAGTTTCTTTTTCATTTTGTCCTGCATTATTGAGGTAGACAGTCATTGTAAATGAGTCAGTGACAAACGAAAAATTATATAGACATTATTTTTTTGTTTTTGAGTATTTTTAAAGTTACAAAATGACAACACAAACAACATTATCATTTGAAAAATATCAATATGGAATTGATGTTAGTAAAGGACGTCAACTTTATGGAATGTCTGGAAAAACACTTTATTATGGTAAATGGATATCAAATAGAAAAGATTTAATTATTGTTGAAATGAATGAAACAATAGCTAGACATGAAGCATACTTCTATCGAGAACTTAATGGTCATGATCATATAATTCGTACATTTGGTTATGTAGAAAATACTTTAAATTTAACAATATTTATACAAGAATATGCACAATATGGTGATTTAGCTAATTATTTTCTAGATAATCAAATGAATATATCACAGACAATATTAATTGAAATATTCTCTCAAATAGCTGATGCAATGAGTTATGTAGCAAGTAAATCAATTATACATGGTGATTTAGGTTGTCGAAATATTCTTGTCTATAAAATAGATTTATTTCAACCAAAAAATATTTTAGTTAAATTAACAGATTTTGGTCTTGCACGTTCACTTAATCATTCATTATCAACAAATGAAATTTCAACAATTATTCCAATACGATATTGTGCACCAGAAATTCTTCAAAATAATAATAATAATAAATCAAATTATTCTGAGAAATCTGATGTTTATTCAATGGGTGTTTTTATGTGGGAAGCTTTATCTAATGGTGAAATGCCTTATTCATCAATTGCTTCAGATGAGGAAGTTAAACAAATGAAATTAAATCATGTTAAATTAATAAAACCATCTGTATGTGATCGTCAACTTTGGATATTAATGGAACAATGTTGGCATTTTGAATCAAATGAACGAATTAATTTTGAACAAATTAAAGAACAATTATCTGAAATAACAATATCTGAAAGTGAAGATATTCGATTATCTATTTCAATAAATCAGTAAGAAATATTCTTAAATAAAATAAATTAATTTTTATTCTTTTTTTAAGACCATTAATATCTTATGAATATAAACTAAATGAAGATGTTCGAATGAATGAATCATTAAATGGAAGTTATGGTAAAACTTTTGAAGCACAATGGATATCCAAAGAAGAACGACCTATTGTATTAATTAAAATCGATAAACATCCAACAGAATATGAACATTTATTTTATACAAAATTTAAATCTAATTCTCATATTATTTATACATTTGGTTATGTTGAAAATAATCTTCAATCAATTATGCTATTACAAGAACGTGCTCCTTATGATAATCTTCAAATATTATTACAAAAAAATCATTTTCAACCATCAACACAAGTACTTATTGAAATCTTTGAACAAATTATTGATGCAATGATATTTATCACTGATCAAAATATTGTACATGGTGATTTACGTTGTGCAAATATTCTTGTTTTTGAAATGGATTCATTAGATCCAAAAAAAAATTTTGTTAAATTAACAAATTTTACTTCAGCACATGAAAATGATCCATCATCAGTAAAACATCGACGATCAATAATTCCAATACGATATTGTGCACCAGAAATTCTTCGAAGTGCAGGTCGATCAAATTATTCTGAATTATCTGATGTTTATTCAATGGGCGTACTCATGTGGGAAGCTTGTTCAAATGGACAAATTCCATATGCTTCATCTATATTGAATAGTGAAGTTCGACAACGTAAATTAAATGGAGAAATGTTAATTATGCCATTGTTATGTGATAATCAGATTTGGTCTATAATGAAAGATTGTTGGTTTAATACACCAGAAATACGATATCATTTTAAACAAATGAAAATTCGATTATCTCAGATCAATTTTGAGTAAGCAAAACTAATTCTATCTACGAAATTAGTGACTCATAAATAATTATTCTCTTAGTATTCTTAAGATAGTGCTTGAAATTCTTTACAAAATTATATATAACTAGACTCAAAAACTGTTTTGTTAGGTGTATATTGAAAAAAGATGAAAAATAAAGTATATGAAATCGAAAAAAATCAAAATGATATTCACTTTAAAATAAAAAGTTCAACTATAAAATGAGTGACGTTGTGTAAATTGTAGAGATATTCATATATGTAATTTTGTAGAAAATTTCAAGAACTATTTCTGGATTAAAAATACTGAGTTACTCAATCATTTTTTCAATCTTTTGCTCTTTCTAGATCGGTAATAAATCGTTATAATTATGAAATAAATGTTAATATTAAAATGGGTAATGAATTATATGGTAAATATGGAAAGAAATTTTATGAGGCTGAATGGATACCACCCAAAGACCAACAGATAATTCTTCTTACTATAGATCAAGAAATTGCAAGACATGAAATTCCATTTTATCTTCCACCAATTTCTCACACACATATTATTCAGACATTTGGCTTCGTAAAAAATAATCTTCGATTACCTATGCTTGTACAAGAACGTGCTCCTTATGGAAATCTTCAAATATTATTGCAAAATAATCAATTTCAACCATCAATAGATATTCTTGTTATTATTTTCTTGCAAATTATTGATGCAATGATTTATCTTGTTGAAAAAAATATTATTCATGGAGATTTACGTTGTAAAAATGTTCTTGTTTTTAAAATGAATTCAACAAAACTAGAGGAAAATTTTATTAAATTAACTAATTTTAATTTAGCACGTCGAAATGATTCATCATCTGTTGATAAAAGACAAGTTAGAATTCCAGTACGTTATTGTGCTCCAGAAATTCTTGAAGATATAAATAAACCAAACTATTCTGAACTATCTGATGTATATTCAATGGGTATATTGATGTGGGAAGCATGTTCAAAAGGAAGTATTCCTTATGGATCAGATATGAATGAAAATGATGTTCAACAACGTAAATTGAATAATGAAAAATTACCTAAACCAAATGATTGTAATTCACACATATGGGATATTATGCATGATTGTTGGCATAAAATATCTGAACTTCGATATGATTTTAAATCAATGAAGATTCGTCTATCTAATATTCATACTACGTAAGTGTTTGATTCAAACTATATCTTCAACTATATTCTAACTTTCTACAAATAACTATGGAAAAATATGGAATATTAGACTAGCTTTTTTATGTTATGTAAAATCATCATTCTTTTTAGATGTTTACATTGTCAAAACTCATTTCGGACAGTTGATATGCCAAATCATCAGGTAAAATGATATCATTTATTTGATTAACATATATTTTCTTTTGTAGAAATCATGTTTACCGAAAGATAATTCTATTCCTCTTCCTCCTCCTCCACCACCGTAAGTAAATTAATATTTTCTAATGATTATCACCACATGTGTATCTATTTATATATAGTAAACGGATTTCACTTCCACACATTCCACCTATTATAGGACTTGACAAAGTAAAATAAGAGTATTTTTTGGATTATCTAATATCTTCTTTTGAAGCAACGACATCTTTCTGCATCTTCTTTACCTGAAAATTCTACAGAGCGGATAGATGCCGTGTCAAATACAATAAAAAATAATCCGGTATATAAATAAAATTATTTATTTTTCTCATATTATATTTTCTTTGAAGGAACCGTCTCAAGAACTAATTAATACCTCTGCTAAAACTAATTTACAGGTATGAATAAGGTTAAAATTGTTTTATTAGATTACAGATTTATTATAGCATTCTCAATCATTAAAAAATTTGACAACACCGAAACCGAAAGCATCAACGTATGTGAATAGATAAATCAAATTTTGTTTAATATATTCGCTTTTTTTTTCAGCTCGTTTTTTGATCGAGTTCGTTCGATTTTTAGGACTACGAATAAATAATTCGTGACAAAATATCAATCATCAATATATATTAATTAAGAAAATATATTTTTTTAATAATGAATACTTAATATTGATTTCATATATTAAAATTAATAAAATTCAATATAATTTATAAAGATGAATATTTATTGACGATATATTCTTGAAGATTAACATCTTAATTATCATTTAAGGGAATGACGGTCAATCTGCATTACAAGTCTAAGAAATCATTGCACTAAGAAAAACTTAATAAAATCAACTTTTTTATTCTTTTCTTATAAAGATTCCTTCTCTCCAGTTTTAATGATTTGATTTGAGTTTATTTCCAAAATATAGTCTGTAAAATTCTTTATAAAATCTAATAAAAAACAACGTTTCTAAAAGATAATTTAGAACGAACTGAAATCTGTTCACTCAAAGGAAGAAATTATTAGTTTTATAATGAAAAAAATCTGTCAGTGTGATATTGCTGATGAGATTTTGTTTTTTCAATTATTCTTTTGAACAACCGTTTATAGTAGGTTTTCTAGAGAATTTCACAGGCTATCTTTTAGAGAAAAAGTCAAGTCAAAGCATAATTTCTTACAAAGTAATGTTTATTTAGAGTTGATGCAAATTGAATATCATTCATTTCGAATGATTTTGAGCTTTAAGCGTTTTTGATGTTTGTAATATCTGTAGTATGATATGAATAAGATAAAAGAAGGAGATGATAATAACATTAAATTACTGAACAGCTATTGATTCGTTTGAGTTGATTGTTTCACTGCTTATTAAATGGCTGGAGAGGTGTAATTTATGTTTCGAATCTAATGGCATGATGTCAGTGAAAAATTTTAAAGATTCTCTTCATTTAACTTGTGTAACAATAAAGATGAAAAATAGATAGCAATTATTTGGAACACAAATACAAGCAGGAAAACATATTGCAATTGGTGCTTCTAATTCATAGAAAAAATTCAAGGTAAAAATTAGATGAAAATCAATTAAGATCTTATTAAGAATCGGTTAAAAGCTCTCTGAATCCACTACTGACTACAACAAAAATATTCTCTATATTAATGCAATTAATAACCACTGTTAAGAACTATAACTATTATTGATGATAATATGTTCGATTATGCATGTCAATCTATTTATCGAGTGATACCTTTTGCATTTAGCAAGCCTATAGTAATTAATCTCTGACATAGGTCAAGTTTTTTATGACCTGACTTGAGTCGGATATTGATAAGCATAACAACTAATAATATTTTGATGTCTAATATAAAACATGAGACAGAATTGATAAAAAATATCATAAGTCAGACAAGTACTCTGAGATATGTCAGAACATCTTATTTCATTCTTGTTTTATGTTATGTTGACAGTAAACAATTACTGTCGAAATTATCATATTTATTAATCCTTATTTTGATAATGTTTTTTACTTTGTTGATGATGACTACCTTATTATAAATGAGTAAATAAATGAAAAAATATACTATTGAATACAATATTTTTTATTAAATTGATAATATATATTTAATATAAAAAATTTCATTAAATCTACATTGAATTTGAAATGCAATTATTTCATAATGACAATGATTTTCGAACTTGATATTAAAGCTTAAGAATTAATATTTCAAATAGACATAATTTATTGTTTGATGATATTCTTCTTTTTTTTTCGTTTTAATAACTTATTTTATTGTAGACAACGAAAGTTATGAACATTGATTTGATATTATATATTTTAATACAAGTAAGTTTATAGATGCATTTATTGAATAATTTTATTCGAAATCATTGATATAAATCAATAGAAATGAAGAAAAAAAAACTATATATCATTTACAACTTTATAAAATATACGATCAAAATGAAGATTTTTACCTAGACAAGAAAATTAAAGATAAATAAAAACAACTTTCGTGCTGTCAAGAATATTTTTTTTTATGATGATCAAGGACGTATATTAACTATTATTTTGCCTTTTTGCTACTTCATCGCCTAGTCTATGCAGGATAACGATAATGATAACTAATGAAAGGTATTCATAGTATCATATAATTAATGTGATGCACGATAGGAAATAATCGATCAAGGACAACATTTATGAATAAAGCATATCGTTGTCTCTTTTTTTTATTTCATTTATAAAACCAATGATAATTTATATCCGATATCTGTCGAAATCCATACTAGAAAAAAAGGTATAATTTTACTACTTCATCATGTCTATCTATTCATCTGTTTGTCGAAATAATAAATAGACTAATAAATGACGCTTTTTGAAGGTAGTAACGCATGACTTCCCATATAATAAGTCATAATAAAAGTACTATTTTATTTTATAAACAAGGTTTAAATATTTAAGAGACAGTGATATACAATAGTATTACAAAATAAAATATTCAAACCATTATACAATAACAACTGAAATAAACATGGCTGTTGGTGGAAGGTAAGAATTATATTTTTTATATATAGTTTAACTATGTATAATTTAGGACTTCATGGGCAGTTCCTTTAGCAATATGTTGTATTTTGTTAACACTTTTATTGATTTTTGGAACAATAATATTGGCATTGATTCCTGTCTATTTGTCAACAAGAGACATTAATGCTAATACAAATGCACGTAAGTTAACGTTTTTGATATTATTTTATTAAAAATATTAATTTGTTGTTTGTAGGACAAACTAGAATGATTGGCTCTTATGCTTCAAATCTCCCCAACGGTCGATCACTTACATTAGCTTCTACAAGTCCTCATGGCAACCAGGTTTCTAATTATTTTCTTTTCTTAATTTTTCTTAATTATTAATTTTTCTAATTCAGTTGGTTCAAAAAGCTGGTTTACAAAACAGTCAAGTCAGTGCACCATCAAGTAGTTTTACAAGTAATAGACCATTGAATGGAAAAAAAAGACAAACATCTACTGGGTTAGTAAAATAAAATTTTTTATTTGATCATTAATATATTATTATTTTATAGTAATGCAATTTGTGAGCAACCTGTAACTTTAACAGGAGATACAGTTCTTATACAATTTGACATTATATATCCATCTATATGTGTTTCAACTGATTGTCAACAACGGCATCTTTCAAATGTTGAGCATGCTCTTCGATTAAATTATGAAGTAGTTACAGTTGATATGACATTTACTAATGGTCAAACACAAACTGTTCAACTACAATTTTGTAGTTTTTATTTTTCAAGTAAGTTTAAAATAATGAAAAAAGATAAGCTTTTAATCATTACAATAAATTGCTGTATTTATATATTGTTACTTTCTTTCCTACTTAATTTATATCGTCTATGCGTATATACATTGAATATTTAAAAAATATTCTTGATATAAAATTATTTTATTAGAAATTTTCTTCTTTATTTATAATATCAATTTATTTTTAATTTTATTAGTCTCCACAGATATATCTACAAATCCAGCAGATTCTGTTACATCGTCAACGAGTACTGGTACAGCAACAACAAGCATTTCGACAACACCAACAGATTGTATTGCCGAAACGATAAATTACATTTATTTGATTACTAATGATAAAATTTTGTATCGATTTAATCCAACAACTCTTGACTTAACACAAGTAGGGACATTAAATTGTTCATCGACGACTGACTCTTATTACATTGCTCTTCAACGTAATGGAACGCTTTGGGCATTAGCAGATGATGGAATATTGTATAATTACAATATCCAAAATGCACAATGTACTCAGACAACATTTGTACGAAATCAAAGCAGTATTAGTTATTTTAGTATGGCATTTGCCAAGAACGATGCTGGTAATGGTGAAACATTATATATTAGTAAACAGAATGGTGGAGGTCAAGTTTTAGGAACAATTAATTTATCTACACTTACTGTTTCGATTGTGGGAAATTATAGTGATGGTGTTTATGCAGATTTATCAGGAACAAACGATGGTAGACTGTATGGTTTATTTTCTGATACAGACTTTATTATTAAAGGAATCAGTAAAACGAATGCTCAAATTTTATCTCAATTTCTAGTTCATGAAGGCGCAAACACGGATTTTTATGCATTTGCTCCTTATAATTCAAAATTTTTCTTTTTTCTCACAGAAAACAATTCAACAATTATACATTCAGCTGATCCAGCAACAAATATAACGACTGAATTAAAAACAGTGCCTCAAGCATTTTATAATGCTGCAACTTCAACATGTCTCGGTACAACAGGTTCTGGTGTCACTACTACAACTGCTGCTGTTATAACAAATGATTGTACAACAGAAACAAGAAATAGTGTTTATTTAATCAATAATGATAATATTCTATATCGGTTTGCTCCAACAACTCGTCAGCTTACACAAGTCGGTATAATAAATTGTTCAACAACCGAATATGTTTATACAATCGCTCTTCAGCGTAATGGATTAGTTTGGGTATTATTGACTGATGGAAAATTGTATACGTATGATATCAATACTGCTCGATGTACGGAGACAACATTTGTGCGAAATCAAACTGATATTCAACTTTTTTCTATGACATTTGTCAAGAACAATAATAATAATGGTGAAGCCTTATATATTAGTAAACAAAATGGCAATGGTGGTGTTTTAGGAAGAATTGATTTATCTACACTTAGTGTTACTAGTGTTGGAAATTATAGTAATGGTTTACGTGCAGATTTATCAGGAACAAATGATGGTAGATTATATGGTTTATTTTCTGATACAAGCTTTATTATTAAAGAAATTAATAAAGCAAATGCTCAAATTTTATCTCAATATCCATTAATGCAACCAATCTCAAACGACTCACTCGCTTTTACATATTTTTCCTTCAATTCAAGGTTTTTCCTGTTTTCTGGCTTTCGCAATCATACCGAAATATTTATATTTGATCCATCGACAAATACAACCACCAGCCAAGCAACTGTACCTCAAACGACCTTATTTATAACTGCTGTTTCCACCTGTTTGAACACGTAGTAGGCAATTTATCCAAATATATAAACTAAATTAATAAAAACTGACTAATATGTTCTACCATTCAGACTAACATTTTTTTTTCATTACACTCTCAATTTATGTATCGGTTTTTCATATTTTGTTTTTTTTATATGTAACATATCATGCATTATACATAATAAACTAACGTAAAAGAAATAAAGCTCGATAGTTATAAATCGATGAATCTTGTGCTTCTATATATATATATACGTCTACATACATATAATATAATTCTTTATGCTTACGGATTATTTTTAATGTTCACTCATTTACATTTAAATTTATTTTTGAATGATAAATGATAAATATACACACGCGACAAGAGAACAAAGGACAAGTATTATAAGATGTAAAAATATGATCGTTATATATGTTATTCGTAGTTTATTAATCATCGAAGGGACAACAGGTAGAAGGAATGAAGATATGCAAGATGATTTAATAAGAAGTTTATTTCTTTGAAGCGGCTAACACTGAGAGTCCGTCTCGAAGCTCGGTACGATCTATGTCGTTGTTGTAGAAGAAAATACCCCAAATTATCGATTTGTTTCTGCATGCTCAATGTTCTCGACGCTTTCTTTTATTGCAAGTTCACCTTGAACTTAAAGTATTGTTGTCGAAAGATGATTTCTTCAGCTTGCGAGAATATGGTAAATTCCTATTTCCAAGAAATTCAAACTTTTCAACATCGAATTACAATATGCATTAAAATATAAATTATTTAAGAAATACTAGCTGCGCATGGTATTATTGGTCTTTATCTAAAAACTAGTTTTTAAAAAACGAAAACACAATTGCACAACTAACAAAGACAAAACAGTATTATTTTCTAAATTTCAGTTTAATAAATCAATCTATTGGAAATATAAGTAAATACCGAATATACTTTAAGATTGAATACTATTTAACATATTGAGGACTTCATTTCAGTAGAAGAAATGATATACAAATATACTATACTATTGAATCTTGGGTTGAGTCGATTCTATTAAGAATATATATGTATATAATATATGACTTAATTTCCGGTTGAACTGAATTGAGTGAGAATACACATTCTGATACAGAGTATATATATATATAGAGAGAGAAAGAGAGTATAGAGTTCGATCTAGGCTTGTAATATAAATGAAAACTGAAAAGCTCACAACGCTTTATTGTAAGCTGGAGAAAGAAATATAAGCTACTTTTTTTTTGTTTGGCTACAGTTTTTATAAATCTTATCTGAATAATAATTTATAATTCGAACTGGGTTAGTCATATAGATTAAGGTTGCAAATCGTGACAATTTCAAGGCCATGCAATATATCAAATATGAAAAAGTATATTTGAAGAGTCGCTCACTCTTTCAGTAGAAGGTTTCCACCATTACAAAGCATTTGATTAATGTCTATCAACTCTACTGTTCTCATTAATATTTAGGTAGTAGAGATCTGATAAAGATTATTAGCTGTTTGTATGTCTTCACCTGCAACCATATCCCAATCGTTTATCATCACCTACAATCATATTTTCCCTTTTCACTCGTAATCACATGCTACATCTGCACTCATTCAAATGGTACAGCCGCAACAACACCCACATACTTATTCAATTTTATATTCCAAACATACTCATATTGATTGTTGCACATAGATAAAGAGTCTATGTCTGTATCACGATTGTCACGTGGTTTATATCAATCTGTTTTCGAATAGAATCTCTTGATTCGTTGATTTCGTCTATTTCAAATTTATTCTTCATCACACTTACTCACAGTTAACTCTCAATGGTATTAAATTTTTGGGCAATACTGACTAATTGACAATAGTGAAGTGCTATACACTGTACTGGTTAGATGCTTGCACATGCTTGTGATCAGATAATGCGCCTGAAGTTATTGAAAATGTTCGGTACGGACAATATAATATCCACAATTGCACTTCGTTGAATATTGCCTTCGTAGAAAATCAAATGAATTCAACATATATGCTCTGTACACTCTAGAACTTGACCAGAAAAGCGTTAGCGTGGTACATCTCGCTTAAACTATGCTGATTGTATCACAAGACTGATCGATGAGGTCAGAATAGCTGTTGCATACAGGAAATCCTGGTAAGGTATTGTTATCTCTTGTAAATCACGCCTATTTGCAGTCGAATGATGATGATGATGATTTTTAGGTGAAGGCAGTTTTCATATAAAGCTATATTGATTACTGATTCAGTCAACAGCACGAGTGATTTTATATTTTAGGATAGTACTTTCAAAAATCGTATAAAATACCACCTTCCAATCTTTGCACAAACGGATAGCGAAAAAAAATTTTTCTTGTGAATCACGCATGACAAAAAAAAGTAATCATAATTTATTTATATCATTTTTAACCGATTTATTTAAAAATTAGTAAGCACCGTTTATAAAGTTTGAAATTATCTTTAGAAAGAATACAATGATATTTCTTTTTCCTGTTTTTTCATACATTGCTGATCATATTGTTCGACAATATCCATTTGCTCCTTAATCGAATGAATTTTACTGATATTTTTGATTAATTCATAGATATATGTTAGATCGATTAAGTTTTCGTTTGATACCGGATTGTTCCTTCTTTCTTTATATATTTCTTCTACTTTTTTCATTTTATCACACAATATTAAATTAAAACATTTTCCGTCTTTTAATGAGCCAAGTTCATTTTCCTCTTTAATCATTTGATTTAAATAAGATAAAATTGGATCATTTGATTCTGATGTTTGAGTAGTATATACAAAAATGATACCGAATTCTAAAAC
>JAJEKB010021681.1:866411-900925 GCA_022393335.1 Macrotrachela quadricornifera | reverse complement strand
TCTGATGTTTGAGTAGTATATACAAAAATGATACCGAATTCTAAAACAGCGTTTATAAGTTGTTCTGAATTCGACTGCATTTCAGTATACAATTGTTCATTAATTTGAATCGAATTTTTATATTTCAATTCATAATCAACACTAATATGTCTTCGACGACTACATGGACACCTATTACATTTGTCTGAAAAAATATGTAGTTCATCTAACCGAATAAAAAAGCCATTGTATTGTTCAAAATGAGGTGTACATTCAGTACAAATAGTCGAAGGATGAGAAAGAATAGTAGGACAAAGTTTTATTGATTGATTTGATGAATTTTGTTTGTATAATATAAGATTTCGAAAAAGATTTCGTATAGTTTCGAGTATTGGTCGAATCATTTGAGTAATTTGAAATTGAGCATGTTCAATTGATTTCCATTCTTCTTTTGGATAAGGCTTCATTTCATTACAAATATATTCTAAAAGACGATTTGATTCTTTCACTGAAGTCACCCAACTTCTTGTACATTCATCTTTTTGATAATCATCAAATTCAATATTATTAAGTCGAGCAATTAAGTATCGAAATGATTCATTATCAAAACAAAAACTATTTGTTTTTGTAAATGGAATGTTTTTGATTAAATGTGATTGAAGCATTTTTTTAAGTAAAGGTCCTGTATTTCCAGGTGCATAAAATGTTGTTCGAGTATTAGTAAAACAAAAGATAATATTATTTCGAATATTTTCACCTAAAAATTGTAATAATTGAGTAAAATATGAACGAAAAACAACATTTAATCTTGATTCATTTGGTTTTAAAAGAATACAGATAGCATTTAAATGTGAAAAATTATTAATAAATGATAGAATATGTTGCATATTGAAATCATCTTGATCAAGTCCACGAGTATCTCCCATTCCAGGTGTATCAATTAATCTTATTTTAGTTTGATTATGAATGGTAAAGATATATGATCTACATTGTTGAGTAACAGATTGACCTGGATGATGATAATCTTCATTAGAATCTTCTTCTCCAAATGTAACAATTTTTTCTCGAAAATCATCACCAATTGTCATAAGAAATGAAACAGGCATAAGTACAATTGGTTGATTAGAATGAGCTTCATCAAGAGTTTTAAATCTAAGATAATTAACGATTGCATTAATAAATGTTGATTTTCCAACACCAGATTCTCCAAGAAGCAGAATATTAATAAAGTTATTCGATGAATGATTGGATTTATTGAAAGATGGTTTCCTTTTCGATAACATAGAAGAGTTTTCTGTAGGCGATGAAGAACAAGAAGTTGAACTTTTATCATTCTCTTGAGCAATATCATATGATGATTCTATCAAGGCTGGTAATATCTGAGAAGGTTTCCGATTGCCAATGGGTGTTGGCTGAGAAGTATTAACACGATTTGAACTAGTACGCACTGTTCTCTCAGACTCATCTGTTTTTGAGCACCAAGTACCCATCCTAAGTAAGAACCTTGTAAGTGAAAATTTGTTCTATATAAATCTAAAATAATGCAAAGAAAAGAATTTAAATGGTCTTTGAAATGTTCGTTAGCAAAGTTCTTGAACTTTAGTCAACGAAGCATAACTAATTTAAAATTTTTAGCAAATATTAATATTATTTAAAAACAGAACATTTCTACGATGATTAATTATTCGAGTTTCATTCAACACAATAATAAGTTTGTTCTTTTTGTTCTACAAAAGTTCTAATATTAAAATGTTAAAGCACCTTTCTATATCTTCAAAATATAGCCAGTAATTTACATTCTCATGACAAATATTTACTAAAACTAGGAATAAAACTTACTTGTAGATCACTTTCATCTATCATTCTTACCTTTCACAATCATATAAAAACGCATGCAATAGTCCGACTATTCATTTTTTTGCTGTTTTTGTGGAGAGTTTTATACACATGAAATGTGATAGAAAGAATAAAAAGACAAATATTTCTCAACATCAGCATACCTGTAAAGAATAAAAAGAAAAAATAGTTAATAAACATATAAAAACCACGTGTGTTGGAAGAATAAAAAAAAAACATGGTTTCGATTTTCAATGTAACTACAATTCATTCAGACAATAAACACATACTGTTATGAACTTTTAAATTTAAATGAACATATTATAATATTTTTCATCATTACAATTCATTTATTGTAGAATGAAAATTTAATAAAAAATCTTTTAGAAAAAAAAAAAGAATTATTAATCATAATTTCTTCAAATTTTGCAATTCATATATATTAATTATATTTTCAAATTAAATATGAAATATACGTCTAATCTAATTTTATAAAAGACGAAAAACTCGTGCAGCATTTTGACCAAGAAAAAGAGCACGAACTTTTTCATCTAAATTCAAATTATTAAGACCAACAAGAGCTTTAGCAGGAGTAATCATTGGAAAATTAGTACCAAATAAAATTTTATTTTGTCCATGAGTACGCATATATTCAATTAAAACAGAAGGATAACGTTGAATTGTATAAGCTGATGTATCAATATAAATATTTGGATGTTTTGTTGCTACAGCAATTGCTTCTTCAGTCCATGGATATCCAATATGACCTGCAACAATAGTTAAATCAGGAAAATCAAGTGCTACTTGATCAAGATAAATTGGTCGGCCAACTTCAGATGGCATTAATGGATCAGTGTGACCAATTTGTGTACAAAATGGAATATTGAATAATTTGATATCTAATTGATAAAATTTGCATTGTTCTTCTATAATTTTAATTACATAAGATATTATTTAAATTTTTAGTTTAGATATTTTCATTGTTTCGAACTAAACGTATAGATAATATTTAAGTAATAGTTTAAGAGATATCGCTTGATGAGTGTATACATGCTATTCATGATAGTAAGAATACAAATAAATAGGGACAAACACCCTCAAGATCTAACCTTCCTCATGTATACTATGTCTTACTCTCATCCTCATCATCATGTCAACCTTACACTCACACCATTAACGTCCTCACTATCATCGACATTCTCATTACATGAGAGGGATTCGATAAGTGTATTTGCTACAAGTTTTTTCAAATAAAACTAGTTATAATGAAGCAAATTGTGAGAAATAATTCTTGGTTGTGCAATTAACAAGACTAAATAAATGTATTTTAAAGATCGTATCCGCATTTTTTGCTTACATTTGAGAATATTATCATAATAGAAACATATTTCATAACTATCATTGTATCAAGGAATACATCCTACACATAAGACAAAATTATTGACACTCATATTAAGCGATGAACGCACGTTCATATTACATTATATCATGGATCTCATCATTCTGACATTGTAAGATCAGTCTAGTGTGCGTATGATAATGTTATCTTTTTGAATGAAACTCATTAGTGTGATTTGTACAATGCGTTATCTTTTTCTCTGTCTCTTTGTTTTGTCTTTTAATTCATTATTCAATAAATTATTACGGCTTTGTGCTGTGGAAATATCCTTCCATATCTATATTTGTCGAGTACAAGATAGCTTATTTTTCGTTATAGTCGCGCTGAAAGCTGATCAAAAATTGCGAATAACGTTGTTGATAATTTTATGAACCAACTTAAATTAAAGAGTTTGTTGTATGAATAAGTAATTGAATGTCCTGTCTAAATCATTTTCAACTAAAAAATATTTTGAAAAATGGATATGGAATATGATTGATATTGTATTAATATTCAAATTATTTTAGGAATAGATACAAATGAAGTTCATGAGAAAAAAAAGAGAAGATATAATTGAGAAATATTAATTTAGTTGTTAAGGCTCTGAACTTACAGATTTAAATATTTAACTTAAGATGATGCACTAACTGAAATTATTTTCTCTTATAACACAATAGAATGAATTATGTAGGATTGTCTAAATACAAGAAAAGTCACACCATATTAGATCACTCACTCACTTAAAGATGAATACGAATAAGAATTAGTTAGAACTTCTAATGAAAATTCAATTATATTTTGTGATATATCATAACGATTATACAATATTATTATAGACCAATAGCCATGGATTTAATATTGACAGATTAACCGTAAGTTAATTTACATATCCAATTATAATTCATTATTAAGGGTGAAGCGTGGGGAAAAAGTGTATCCTATTCAATAATTTCGACAATAAACAGAAGAACACTTGCATTCACTCTTCTTTCACCTTATATGTCGATATCCTCTTTCTTTTCTACCGTGTTATTTAAAATACAGTCAACTGTACGCATCGTATAGATAGACGATTGTCATATTGAAACGAAAAAAATAACTTACAATCATGCACATTCTATTTCAAAGTTATTCATCCATGACTTGTATGATGTGTGTATTATAGCTGTGGGAGAAGAATAAGAAACGATATTAATATAGACCAATCGAGCATTAAAGAGAGAGCGTGTGCAAAGTAAGAGGTAAGAAATAGTTAAATTATTTTAGAGATTTTTCCCAAAAGAAAAAAAAATACATAGATTATTAATAATTTAAATATTAATTTTTCTATTTAAAACACGACTTTCTTTTTGTAAAAAATTGACCTTTTAGGATAGATTTTAAATTTTTGCATAATTCGTTTCTAAAATTTATAATCAAATTTGATTTTTATGATAGATATAACTAAAATTGAAACGAGAAAACTAATCAATAATTTCATCTTATTTTGTCCGATTAGGATTCCAAAAAGAAAAACTCAATAAAATAATTATACCATATAACACCAATCATGGTCGAAACACATAAAGCTGCAGATTCATCAAAAGAAAATGGTTATGGTAAGTTATTAATACATATTCTAAAGAGTAGTAAAATTATTTCATTTATCTTACATAAAATCTCGATTTGCAAATGCAATAAAATATATGATATAATTTTGTTAAAGTAATTTTTTTATTATAGAACCATTACGTATTCCATTACTTGATGAAGAAACAGTATGGACACAAGATGCTGTTACAGTTGCTGGAGGAAAAAGATGGGGTAATGATTTAAGTCATCTTAATTTTCCATCAGGTATATATATTGATGATGATGAAACTATCTACATTGCTGATTATTCAAATAATCGTATTATGGAATGGAAAAGTGGTGCAACAACTGGACAAGTTGTTGCTGGTGTAGGACAACCAGGTGATCGATCTGAACGTTTAAATAATCCCAAAGAAGTTATTCTTGATAAAGCTACCGATAGTTTCATCATATCTGATGAAGGTCACAGACGAGTAGTGCAATGGCCACGTCAACCAGGCTCAACTTTGAAAGTACTTGTTTCAAATATTGATCCTGCAGGTATAGCAATAGATCATGATAGAAATCTTTATGTTGTTGATCATAAAAAGCATGAAGTGAAACGATATAAAATGGATGAAAAAGATACTGGAATGGTAGTAGCTGGTGGTAATGGAAAAGGTACTCGGGCTAATCAACTTAGTCATCCTACTTGTATCTTCGTCGACAAAGAACAAGCAGTATATGTATCGGATTGGGGTAATCATCGTATATCAAAATGGGAAAAAGGTGCAAAAAAAGGTATTATTGTTGCTGGTGCTGATACTAAATACCATGAAAAAACATCATTATCCGATCCGTTTGGATTAGTTGTTGATGATGACGAAACCCTCTATATAGTTGACTGGTTAAGACATCGTATAATGCGTTGGCCTAAAGGTGATAAAAATGGTACTATTATTATCGGTACAGGTACGGATGGACGTGAACCCAATCAACTCAATCATCCTATGTGTTTAGCATTTGATCGAAAAGGAAATATCTATGTTAGCGATTTTAGCAATCATAGAATTCAAAAATTCAATATAAATCTAGAACCAGTTAAACATTAATGAAGTATAAACACCAATGAACTGTCATCTTTTATTTTAAACTGTTGTTTTTTATGTCAAAAAACTAAAGAAAAAACAGAATTATTGTAGCATCATATAAAAATCAATTGAATAGCAAATTAGCTAATTTATAAATAAATCATTTAATTCATTCGGATAACTAGTATAAATATGTTTTATTTTTGCATCATAATAATTCATTTGTATTTGCAGAAGACTATAGTATAGTTATTAAAATAAAAAAAAGCTACTTCTTTGTATTGTACGAAACATGCATTCGAATACCTTTTAAGTATTTGTCTCGATTAAAATAGATTTTCAACGTTACTTTGTAGTAGCTATACTGTTAGTATTACCCAGGAAATATTGCGAGAAAGTGGGCGTGATTTGTGGCCCGAATATACTCATATTTCATCCGAATAGTATTAGAAAGATTTCTTGCTGAAATCTTGTACATATCATGGACTGACATACAGTTTCCATTATCGTCCATACGAAACATAGAGTTGTTCGGACTATATTAAAGCTACCTATTGATAACCTCTAAATGGCTCGAATATATTCATGTTTCATCAGAATAATAGCAGAAAAAAATCCTTGCTCAAATATGATTGGTAGGAAAAATTGATCAATGGGAAAGGGATCAAACGTGATACTCATTTGTAATATTTCATCATTTTTCACCTAATATCATAATAATAAAATTTCGATCAGAGCTGTCTATTATGACAGGTAATAATGACATGGAATCATATTATTTTCGATATGTATCCTCTTCTCTTGCGTTTCATCTCTTCAAATACTTACTCATCTATCATATTAAAGCATACAAAACATAGCAACAAGATTACCAAAAAAAAAAGAAATATAGAAATAAGATAATCAAGCTTTTATTGTATTAAATGTTCGAATTATTTGTTATGGTTATTCACATATCAATACATTTATTAAATCTATTTATTGAACATTTCATTATATTCTTTATTCAAATAGTGTAAAACTTTAATTATAATATTTTATACTCTAGCTTGAAGAGCCGATACAGAAAAAGCTATTAACACAATTTCTACAGGATTAAAATATGAAACACGATATAGCTGTTGTGACTGATAATGAGGAGATAGTGTGGAGTTATATCTATTATAGTCTACGAGACTACCGGCTATAGCCTATATGTTATTCACAACACTGTGTGCCATGATATGTGACGACCTATGGCTGTCTGCCACGATAAGTGGTGGATGAGATGAGGACGTGCTGGATTCACAGTTCTCCCTTTACATACTTCAACACTTTTTTTTAAGATCATATTTCACAAAATACGAAAGAAAAGAGTAGAGGATATAGAAATCGAAAACAATATGATTCAATGCCATTACTGTATATCATACTTTTACTATTATGATATTAGTTGATTAATAATTAAATATTACAGCAATATACAGCATTGTTAAAGATATTAAAAATACTCAATCACACATTTTCTAATATTTACATGAAAATTATTAGTATGAATTAATATTTTATAAATTTTGTTAGATCCATACTATGATTTGACACGACTACAAATAGATGGATTACAAAAAATTGTTCAAAAAGAAAAGTTAAGAAAGAATGTTTATAATTAGATTTTTTTTTTAAATTTTCATCTTGATTTTTGCCTATATTTATATTTTGTATCAAAAAAGAAATTAATATAATAATGAATTTCTTTTTATAATAATTATGACCTTGTTTATAAGCTATAATACATCGAAAATGAATACTTTATTGATGTTATTTTCTGAAGTCTAACCATTAAAATAGATAATAAATTTAATTAAATAAATCTAATTGATGAGAATTGTCACGCTTTATTTTTCTCTTTTTCTAAGTACGAAATTTTTTTAATAGGCTCGATAATTACATAATCATGATTTTAAATGATAAAGATGCATGAGTAATACTATAGATAAAGAATTTAATTTTCTATCTAATTTTTAAGAATTATCAGATAAATACAGATAGCTATATAAATTGAAGAATATGTGATGAATAACGAATTGTATGATAAAAGTGATCAATTAGTATATTTAATAATTACACAATTATACAATACTTCGATAAAAAATATTATTATATTGTAATATTAAGTTATCTATATCGATGGAAGAAAAATAACCAATTTTAGTGATGAAATAAGATGTTAATAAGCAAGTTTTTTTTTGGTTTCATGAATGAATATATATTAATTATAAGATTGTAGACATATAAATTCAATAGTCAGCATAAAATTATATTTGATGATAATTAAAAAAAATACTTTTGAAAATAACCTTATAAAATTGATACTATGAAAATGAGTGTTACTGTTTGCACAAGTCATTTTATGATAGAATATAAAAGAACTCTCTATTGAAGTCAAATGCGTACATTTATTTGAGAAAAAAAAAGAAAAGAAAACATTACACGTATATCTGCTCGACGTTCATTAACTGTTTGAAACCGTGAGTAGTATGGCTAAAGGTAAGAAAACGATATTATTATTTATATGATTTTATAATGAATTAATATATTTAAGATCGTGAAATATCAACTCGACCACGTATAATTAGATTAATACGATCAATTCATTCAAAAGTCAGTTTATTTCTTAATTAAATTCATATGAAAACAGTTTACTTTAGCATCACCATCGATCTAAAGTGACAAATTTATCAGCTGGAGTTATTCATGCAACTATTCGAACACCACAAAGCACTAGTCATCCTTCGAATATTCATCAAACGATCTCTGGAAATTCTTCAAAATGCTTATCAAATAAAACATATTCTGCTAATACTAATAAAATTCATTCAAATGATCAAACATCATCATCAGTAAGATCATTCATTTTTAAATCCTAAGTAAGATCTTTATATTAGTTTAGTCCTTTCAAAGTTCATTAAATGATGACAATATTCATCGACAATTGTCTGGTTACAATACATATACAAATAGTGAAAATACAATGGGTTATCATTATGATCATAGTAATATTACGGTAAGATTACATTGTTTTATTTCATCGTATTATTTTTTACAATGAAATATAGATGAATAATATATCTTCTGATCAAATGGGTTTAACTGATGATTATCATCGAAAACAAGATAATAAAACGAAAAAAAAGTAAAAATAGAATAATTTTTTTTTTTATTTTATAAAAATATTTTTAAAGAACTTTTTTTGGCCTGTGTCAATGTTCATGCTTGTGTATTATTTTATCAATATTTCTTATTCTTATTCTAATTATAACTATAGTTGTTATATTAATCGCACTTTTATATCCATCAACGAAAACAAGTAAGATATAAATTTTATTTCATTTTTAAATTTCTATTAAAAATAACACAGAGAAAACAAAAGATAATATAAATGGATGCAAAAAAAAAAGTTAATGTATTTATATTTATTTTATTTATAGCTGTCAAATACGATGCTCCTCTTCGATGGAAAACAACTGGTAAAACTATAGCAGGTATTGTTGGAAAGTCTGGAAATGGTAGTAATCAATTAAAATATCCGTGGAGTCTAGCAATAGATTCATTATATACACTTTATATTGGAGATCGTCAAAATCATCGAATTCAAAAGTATCAGATGCCTATATCTAATGGTACAACTATTGCTGGTCGAGTAGATGGTATACTAGGTAGCAATGCAACTGGTTTGTGGTTTCCAGCATATATTCATGTCGATATAAATGGTAATTTATATATACCAGATACTTCAAATCATAGAATTCAATTTTGGTCTCATGGTGCATCACAAGGCATAACAGTTGCCGGTACTTCAGGTATAAACTTTTTAATTGTATTTTATTTTGATTTATACATAAGTAAAAGAATAGTAGTATTAATATTAAACAAATATTTATTTTCTTTAGGTTTAAGTGGTAACTTATCTAATCAATTATTTTCTCCTTTTGGAGTTACTCGTGATGCAAATACTGGCACACTTTATATTGCCGATTCAAGTAATAATCGAATAGTTAGTTATTCATCTGGGGCTTCATCAGGAACTATTATTGCTGGAAATAATGGTCAAGGGACAAGTAATACACAATTATTTTATCCTCGAGCTATTTATCTTGATTCATCAACTAATAGTCTGGTTATTGTTAATAGAGGTGCTAATAATGTTATTCGATGGGTGTTAGGTGAAACTAGCTGGACTCTTGTTGCAGGAAGTATTAATGGAACACTTGGTAATTCTTCCGAACGTTTTCGACAACCTGGAGATGTGACATTTGATGTTCTTGGTAATATGTATGTTTCTGATGATCAAAATCATCGGATACAATTTTTTCCATTTGGTCAATCGATAGGTATAACAATTGCTGGTGTTACAGGTGTTATGGGTAATGATAGTGAACATCTTACTTATCCTTCGTCTGTGATAGTTGATAATCAATTAAATTTATATGTATGTGATCAATCTAATCATCGAATACAATTATTCGAACGATATTGAAGAAAAAATTCAAGATGTTTTTTTAAACATTACCATTGAATTTTCTAAATGTTTCTCTTCATTTTTATTGTGCTGGCTAAGTTGATTGTTACTAAAAGTACATATTCTTTTTCAGAATGTTCAAATTACAATAGAGATTTCATAATATAAATAAAAAATATTATCCTTTTTTGTACGCTCAGTCTTACTAAAAGTCATATAATAATGATTACCCATCATTCATCGATTATTTGGTAGGTCACAAAGATTATTTTTTTAATTTTCTTTCTATATATTTAACAATTTTAAATAGAATCAATAAATATATTTTAACAGTTCGCTTTTTTCCTATAGGAGTTTCGGTTGCTACATGCATAGAACAGACTTCCATGACCTTGAGATCATTTCAATCCTGCCAATTAAAGTAAACGAATATTTTTCATTGAGAGAATTGGACATACATATATTACTCTACATGAGAAAAAATTCTAATCGATAAAATATTTATTCTAAAACAATATCTAAAATAAATTGAACGCAAATTTCAATTCGATTATTATCTACAATCATTCAAACTCGTTACAGTAGCCATATCTATAACGAAAATAAATCTAATTTTTTAGCTTAGAAAACTGCATATAAAAAAAATAATTCTCTTAGTTTCACGTAATTGTAGATTCTTTATCTAATAAAAATGAATAGAATAATTTGTTTGTTTTCTATTATCATCTAAATACTTTAAATGCACAAGTTTGAGTAAGAAAAATTCAATTAGAATTGAGAACTAACCATAATAATATAGTCGAAGTGCGCAATTCTATTATGTATTTACGAAATGAAATATCGCTCCGGTCTTTCATTACTGATTTGTTCAATTAATCTGATTGTAGATTAAAATTTAGATCATCATAAAAAACAAGAAAATCTTTCAACTTATGTTTGAATAACTAATTAAATTTTGTTTTGATAAAATAATATTCTTATTTGATATTTATTCCTTCATTTCGTTAATTTTCATTTATTTTTTTACTATGTAAAAATCAATGAAAAAAAAAAGAATAATAATAATAATACGAAAACCTACATATGTTATAGATTTTTATTTCAAATTTTATGTTGACATTCTGATGAGATTAGTGAAGAAAGTAAGATAAAAGAAAAAATTGAATGAGAACTATTTGAAATTTTGAATGCATAAGATTATATATATTATTCCATAAATTGTCATAATAGATGTTACGTTGTATTATAAACTACTAAAGATGTGTCATGAATTATATTTTATTTAAATGAATGATGGTATATAAGAAAGAATATAACCTATGTGTGTCTATCACAGATGACCTAACTACAATAACGGTATCTTGTAATTAATTTTTAAAATTTGCTAAACTAGATCAATAAACTTCTTTTTATATTTATCATGAACTCCTCAATTATACTACACAATGAATTTTCTTTTTTTAATAAAGAATTTCAATTAATCGAAAGTATATTACAATATTGCGAAAAAGCAGCATGAGTTACTTGTTGTCAATAGTATTTATTCTTTCATTCTTTTGAATAATTTATAGTTTAATTTTTCATTTTGTATACTAACTAAAGAAGAAAAATGTGTACTTATACAATATACGAGTATATTTCGGTTGATAACGGTAAATAATAGAACGAAAGAGCAAACTATGATCTTGTTTGTACCGAGAATATAATAGGTTATGCATTGTTTTTTAACAGTTAAGTAAAGATCATTCTGAATATACCATTTGAGAATTTTATTTATGAGAAAATATTTGTTTTTCATCTATTAATAGATCAAGATATCTTTAAGATTTGAATGAGCATTTTAAGAAAGAAAACACAACTTACAGTAATACAAGTAGATTTGGTTCTTATTAAAATCACAAGGCTACCGTTTGATTTTAAGTTGAATCATCCATCGAAAGTAGTAAATCATAGTCAATAATATAAAGGTTTGAAATACTTTAAAAACATTCTAATCAATACAATGTAAGTTTTATATACATTCTAGATGTATATAAGTAGTACTTCATATTTTGTTGCATGGTCATATTATAAACGGAGAGCTAGTAAAAATACGATAATCTGAACAAATTGTCAAAAAGCATTTATACACATACGTATTGATGTCACCCTACTGATGGTCTTAATGCATTTATCTTATAGTATGTCTTATATGCGTGTCATATCATAAAGGTCTAATAATGATAGATTTTATTATGTTCTATTTTTAAGATGTATTAATTATTAAAAACGAATATTTCAGACAAACATCTTTTACGATATTATGAGAATAAGTTATTTACTATTTTTTTTTCACTTGCCTACTGCAATGAGAATAATTGCTTTTTACTCAGTAGTAATGATGTTAATTATAAATTCGAAATTCCTAGAATTTTAATGTTTTGTTTTACATCTCATTTGGCAAGGTATTTATTTGAAGAAGACGGTTGAAGTGACAGATTTTCTCAATGTTACAATATAGATGATGGAAGATACATAGGTTTTTAAAATGAATTTTTGATTTAAAACATGGTTATTCTATGCTAGGTTTTATTGTTCTAGAGCATATTTCAACATAGAATATTATTATATTTTGTCAATTCTTCATGAATAATAATTGGAATTGAATTGACTTTCGATCACTTATTAATAAAAATAAATCAGAATTTCCATAAATTGATGATGTTATAAAGATCTTTCTCAATCAATACAACAGTTGACGAAGGTATGTTATCAACTGTTAAATCGCTTCTGAATTGAAAGATCTCTTAATGAATAGATTCTCAATTATATGAGTACTGTTTCAGACGAAAAATAATATAACGAATAAGAACATAGCAAAAAAACTGCTTATAACTACAAATCTCTCTGTCATTGTAATTTTTTAAGTATCATGTTTTAGATATAATATTTTGACATTTCATCACTACAATGATTAGAACAAACAAGTAAGTAGACAGATAATACATTTGAAAAAAGTGATCAAAATAAATATATTAAATTTTGAATAAAATTATTAATTGATTCAACATAGTTTATAAATTTATATTAGAAGTTCAAAGAAACAGATTATTAATCTTATTTTAATTAACTTTGTTCATTTAGTTTTGTGACATTAATTATTATTCTTAGTATATTATTTGGAACTTTATCAATCGTTTTTATCAATAATCAGGGAATACAAGAGAAACTATCAATTCTATGTCCAGTACGAAATTCAATTTCAACAATTACTTCGTTATCAAAACAAAGTAAATGGGAGAAGAATAAACTTGTTGTTATACCAGCTATATGGAAAGAAATTAATTGGAATAATCGTTCAACTTGGCCTCTTTGGTTACGTCGAGGACTTCATTTATCTACTAACCCATCACAATCATATTATGTTCATTTATATCAACGTATTGATCCTAAATCAACACCTCCATATGATTGGCCTTATTGCATTAATGTTCATGAAGAAGTTGGTGTTTATTTAAAATTCATTTATGATTATTATTATGATTTACCTGATAAAATGTTATTTATCCATGGTAATCCTTATAGCCATTCATCTCATCCAATTGAAATAGCTCAATGTGTTCGTGATGATGTTCATTATGTAAATATAAATGATTTTTGGATTAAAAATCGACAATGGACAGTCTGGCCTCGTGATTCTATTGATAATATTTCATTAACGTACAAATGTGCTAATCGTTTATTAACTTTATTGGGTTTTGATAGTGAAGCTCAACTTAATCCAAAAAATTTAACAATTAAGGATAATAATATGATTTCAACTATATGTTGTGCACAATTCTATGTAACAAAAGAACGTATTCGTCATTATACATATAAACAATGGGTATCATTGTATGAAGCAAGTCTTGAACCATATTGTACAACTAAATTTGATCAAGAAATACCTGGAAATGAAGGACATAAATACTTTGCAACTGCTTTTGAACATCTTTGGCATGTTATTCTTGGTTTGAATCCAGTCAATATGCCACTACCAAAAGACAAAACAAATACTGATCGATGTCATTTCTTTCGATCATCATGCAAAGGATCACCATGTTCTAACTGAGAATTAATTTGTTTTGGATGGTTGGTAGGTTTTTTTTTGAAATAATTGTATGTATAAATATTTCATGTTATATTCCAATACTCTCAATATTATCTTTACAGAAAGTAAATGAATTTCAGTTTCACAATCAATATAAATAAAGGATTCAATCTAATATCATGACTTTCTTTTTAAAAAAATGAAAAAGTGTATTTTAATATTTAACTGATGTGAGTTTTGTACATCGTATACGGTAAAACCCCCTCATAATGGACACTTTTTCACAGCCTCGTGGAATGATTTTTTGCAGGAATTGAACCTTTCCATTGTTGGCACTACTTAGGAATTTTTGGAGAAAATGGTTTGGCCTTAGTGTGTCATCAATTAACAACTACTGATATCATTGACTTCGATTCTTTCCTTTCTGTTTTCACCAAATTGGATAATAATGAACATGCTATGAAACTAGTGGAGATGAAAGGAAAATATGTCAATTTTGCCTGGACGATTAGAATTGAGAAGAAAGATTCGTCTTTTTGAGTCTATTTGGCAGTCTCATCTATATATCTTGATCTTCAACTTTAAATTGCTATTTATTGGTATGTATCTGTATTTGAAAGTGATAAAAGATAGCTCAATCAAAGATTATCTTAATAATGATTGATCTTTCTATTTTTTCAAAAAATAAAAACAATCATGGAAAGAGAAGTAAAAATTTGTTCTAGTCGTCTATTGTACTCGCTGATATTCTTCCGATATCTGGAAGACATGTGTTTCTTCGAAAAACTTTGCTTTTGAAGAAAGCGTAATCTCTCCATACTTTTGGTACCCCCATAAAGGGTGGGCCAGAAGTCCTGGCTCGATTCATATAATAAATTTTTTTTATAAAACACGTGTTTGTAAATTTGTCTCTAATATGAAAAGCTACAATAAAACATGCTCTACAAAACAGGCTTTGATTGGCTCTTCCTCACTGGTATAGTAAAAATAATCATGAATTTTTCTGAACATTGTTTAATCACTTTAAGTCATTATATAATTAATTTAAAATGCGTGATGATCTTCATTTTCCGTTAGATCATATTATCATGATATATGTCATCATTCACAGATCTCAGTGCATCGCTTCTCTAGAGATTTGATATTTTTTTTCGATCTGTATGTATTCACTCTGTATATTTATTATTTAGTCTCAGATATTCACACGTAGGATATCCTACGTTAGGATTCGACGAGATCTATCGCATGGATATCGTTTGAGTTCAATTCATTCAAGTCATTGTTGGGAAAACTCCTAATTAACAATAATTTATTAATTATTTTATTAAAACGAGGAGGCAGATCAATAAATTAATACAAACAAAGCAAAATTGTCTTACTGCGCATATACATTTGTACCTTTTATTCAGACGTACGGTCAATACTTAGAATTTCGAAATTTTTATTCTATTTTATTTGAATGATTATTGCTATAATAGTTCTACTGTTAGGCAGTAGTGTACGCCATCTTTAAATTTCGAGTGAATATTGGATACATGAAATGAGTCAATCAAAATGTTTTCTTTTCTCTCGTAAGAGATATATCTACAAGAAATTTTTTTTCTTGGTATAGCTGTATTTCACTCAATAATTTTTTTTTATTCTGTAAGTGTATATATCCTTTCGCATAAGACCATTGTTCGGTGACTCAACGCGTTATCTAAGAACCTTTGACGCTTCCTGGTTAACGAAGAGAAACCAATAGATATTGTTTTCTTGTTGGTTTACATGAAGCAAAATATTAAAAAATAATTTTCTGATTATCAGTACGATATATTTGAAAAATGAAATAGGAAATTCATAGAGCTGCTCAGAATCTATATAAAGCTGTAATTTGTTTTTGTTGGAATCAGTATCAGAGTGAATTTTTCAGAGTAATTATTAAAACCAATAAATTAGTACTAATTAAGGAATTTCTCAAGGATGATTTGTGAGAATTTAGCTTCAAAAGTGACCGTTCGATAGATCTTGTTGAGTTCTATTTTGGTCCGTTTCCTAGACGAATCCTAACGTAAAATATCCTTCGTTTATTGTCCTATCTGCCATTCTAGTCGGAATCAAATGCTACTTTAATTTTACTTTTATACTCTATCTCATTGATTAAGCTGCTGCCTACTGACTTGTGATAAAGGGTACCTTCAACTTTAAACATGTTTGCATAGTCATCGACAATCAATTTAATCATTCCACAGAAGCAACTCAATTAAATTACATTTACGATTTGAGATAGTATTGATGATGACTAAAATCTTTGAAGAATTTGAAGACAGTAAGTTCCACATTCAATTAACAAGAATCTTCAAAAAAAATGATTCTTGCATCTCTCACTTACAGTTGCTCAAAAAAGTATTGGATCACCTCGTTTTTTCTTCAAAAGAATCCTGTAGAAAGGCAGTTTTTTGCAAAACTTATTGTTACGACCATTTCCCATGATACATCCTTTTTTCTCATGTTTGTTTGGCTTCATTCACATTCCTCTCACATACTTTATTATTCGTCTCTGATTTTGAGTTGGAGAAGATGTGTTGGAACGCGATATATGCATGAGAGAAGGCGTTGAAAGCGATAGATATATATTGTTCTATTGTTGTGTACATTTTTTGGTGGTGTGCTTACATTCTTTTTTGTTTGGATTCGAGTTCGATTATGAGATAAAGTTTTCATTCTTTACACTTATGTATGATAGACAACTTTGTCTGCTTTATCTAACGGCGGTATTAGAATGAAAATACTTTTTTTGGCGGAAAATGATGAAGTGTTTAAAAAAAGTAGATGGCTAACAAATTTGTAATTTCACTTCAATTGATAAAACGCATATGTAATTGTGTAGAGCAACTCACGGCGTATCCGATGGTAAGCAGCAAATTACATTTTCAATAAGTCTTGATGCATTAAGAATTCAAATATTTGTTGAAAATCGCATACTAAGACATGTATACAAACACCTCAGACCAAAGGTTAATGTTTATCACTCTTCTTAGATGAGAGTATGCATTAGGAAAGATCTTTTTTCAATGCTGAATAACCAGATGAGTTCCCCGCCAACATGTGAGAGAAAGTCAAGAACAAAGATCCTTTCTAGAATTATTGATCTATTTTCAATGTCAATAATAGATTCATGTGCATGCACAGAACGATTATCTCTATACTGAGCTTTTTTGCATATATGGATACTTAAAGCAACAAGACTTATTGAAAATGTAATTTGCTACATACCATTGGATGTGCTGTGAGTTGCTCTACAAAAATATATATACGTTTTATCAATTGAAGTGAAATTACAAATTTGTTAGCCATCTACTTTTTTTTAAAGATTTTATCATTTTCCGCAAAAAAATGTCTTCAATGTCGAAACAACTTGTGATTTGATTCTAATACCACTTTTGCATAGAGCAAACAAAGTTATCTATCATACATAAGTTTCGCAAAAAACAAGGTGGTGCCACACTTTCTTGAGCAATTGAATCTTATTTCTTATGAATCAGTGTTGCAGATCATCGATCATGAAAATGATTTGAGGAATAGGTATCAATGTAAGGCGACAACCCATTCAGTTTATTATAAAATATTGACACAAAGTTATATCTAACTTGTGCAAGAAAGGACACAGCGTTGTGCAGCAACTTCGAAAAAGATAAGAGAAAAGTATTGACAAGATGCGCTACGAGATATGCGAAATTATCTCACTCACCAACAGAGTTATTTGCAAGAAACATAAACTATGAGTGGATATAATTAAAAGATTTCTAAGATTTGCATCTCTTATTCGTTTTCTAGAATGGCTAATATGAAGGATGATATTATCATTTATGATTACATCATTATTGGAGGTGGAACAAGCGGTGCAGTTGCAGCTCGACGTTTGGCCGAAGGAAAAGATCATTATAGTGTGTGCCTTATAGAAGCAGGTCCCAGGTTTGTCCTTTTGTACACTACTCTCTTATTTGAAATGAGTCATTCTTTCTCATAGTAACGAAGGTTTAGACTATAGTCGAATGCCTGGTGGTCTACCAATGCTATTTCAGAATAATCTGGTCGATTGGGGCTACGATATGGTTCCTCAGAAAGGATGCGGCAATCGTGTTATAGCCGCTTCACGAGGCCGTGTTCTCGGTGGTTGCAGTGCAGTCAATGGCACAGTATTTATTCGAGGTGCTAAAGCCGATTATGATCGCATTGCTGACATGGGAAATCCAGGTTGGAGTTGGAATGACATGTTGCCTTACTTTAAAGCATCTGAAACATTTCATCCGGCTGAGTGGCATCAAGCAGACTTATCAGCTCACGGTACTGATGGACCACTGCATACAGAACCACAACTTCTAGGATCTATCTCCGAAAAAGTCCTTGAATCATTTATCGATCAAGGCTTTGAATACAAACCAGATATGTTCGTTCAAGGTGAATGTGAAGGTTTGTTCTGTTTATGTTACACTATAAAGTGTTGATATCAGGCATTCCTAGGTGTTGGACATGTTGTTCGCACAATTCACAATGGTATTCGGACTACGAGTGCAGATTTTGTGCAAAATTGTAAGCTAGCAAACCTCACTGTTAAAACGAATACATATGTAGATCAAATTATACTGGAAAAAAATAATACAAACAATAGAGAAAACTGTGAATACAAGGCAGTCGGCGTAAAAGTACATGACGATACAAATAGCCAAGGAATAATCATCAAAGCGAGAAAAGAAATTATCTTGAGTGCTGGGTATGTTATATGTTTGAAGATTCCAATGTATATATATGGGTGAAAGAGATCTTTATTTAGTGCTTATAATTCTCCAGTAATCTTGATGCACTCTGGTATTGGTCAAAGAGATCACCTCACTGAAATGAATATCGACTGTAGAATCGATTTGCCTGGCGTTGGTGAAAATCTTATAGATCATCCGATCGTATGCAATGTTTCTCTCCATTCATATATAGTATAATTTATGTTGCTGTCTAGGTTTATACATCTTACCAACTGAAGGATCCCAATCTCACGCTCGATCGGTTTTTCTACCATAGTCCAGACACACTCGCATTATCGATCAAAGAATGGCATGATACTAAAACGGGACCCATGACAAAATTTGTATTCGGTTGTTTTGCACTTAAACGAATTGATAAGACGATCCAAGACCCAATTTGGGAAGCTGCAAAATCCGAGCAGCACTGCGATGATCCAACTGGACAGTTACCTAATCAACCTCATGTCGAGCTCTTCAATACTGAATTGTACATTGTTCCACCTGACCTTCATCCGCAAAGTCAGTCAATTACATTTTCTTCAGTTTTTCTACCGAACCTGGATAGATTTAGCGAAATAAGAGCAAGATCGAGGAGATGTGATGTCAAAATCTAAAAAGCAGATTCTAAATCCTCAGGATCGTTTTAAGGGATCTTTATGTCAGAACGAATCTGCTAAATATTTATTGCATTATATTCGATTATATATATATATATATAGGTCCATCCAACGGCGAAAATGTCTTTACACTGATCACTCTTCTTTGTGCACAGCAAGCGAGAGGCACTGTTCGATTATCATCTAGCGATCCGACAAGCAAGCCAATTATTGATCATGCCTACCTTGACAATGATATCGATGTGGCTGTGCTTGCTGAAGGTTGTCGACTCGCTCATGAAGTGTTAATCAAAGGGCAAGGAACAAAAGATATTATCATTGGCCCTTGGCCAAAAACAACTTCTTATCCAACAGATTTGAACGGTTGGAAAGAACATGTACGAGCACTTTCCGGCACCTGCTGTCATCCCTGTGGTACATGCAAGATGGCACCCAACAATGATCCGATGGGAGTAGTTGACAATCGTCTTCGTGTGCGGAATGTTGAAGGCTTGCGAGTAGCAGATATTTCTATTCTGCCTATTCTCAATAGTGGACATCCACAGGCGCCTGCGTATGCTATTGGTGAAAAGGTGGCACATATGGTTTTGCAGGATGCTGAAACTGGAATATCGTTTTAAGAAATGTCAACAATTCCGCACTTGCCAAAATGTTAAGAGAACAGCTCTCTCTCTCTCTCTTTGTTCAACCATCGTCATTAGATTGATTTCTTTTGTGTCTATCAATAGTTACATTTGCTAGAAATCACCATTAAAAATTCATCCTCTATCTGCAAATAAAATATTTAATTTTCGTGCAAATGTTATCAAAAATACAGTAGTGTCAAACTTGAAAGTTGAATTCAAGTATTCTAATATTCAACTATCTCAAATATTCAAGCACTCAACTATTCCATTCATCCGCCCTGTAGCGGTCTGCACTACCCTCTCCCCTCCAAGATTCCACCTTCACTCTCATCTGGCTATCTGCCTTTCAAGAGGAAATAAAAAATAATTTTCACCATCACAATTCATTTATTGTAGAATGACAATTTAATAGAAATCCTTTTTTTCAAATTAAATATGAAACCTTTATTATATAAAATAACATTACAAAGAATAAGTTAGAAATAAAAGAAAAAAGAAATACATCTAATCCAGTTTTATTAAAGACGAAAAACTCGTGCAGCATTTTGACCAAGAAAAAGAGCACGAACTTTTTCATCTAAATTCAAATTATTAAGACCTTCAAGAGCTTTAGCAGGAGTAATCATTGGAAAATTAGTACCAAATAAAACTTTATTTCGTCCATGAGTACGCATATATTCAATTAAAACAGAAGGATAACGTTGAATTGTATAAGCTGATGTATCAATATAAATATTTGGATGTTTTGTTGCTACAACAATTGCTTCTTCAGTCCATGGATATCCAATATGACCTGCAACAATAGTTAAATCAGGAAAATCAAGTGCTACTTGATCAAGATAAATTGGTCGACCAACTTCAGATGGCATTAATGGACCAGTATGACCAATTTGTGTACAAAATGGAATATTCATTTCACAACAAGCAGCATAAACTGGATAAAATCTTCTATCAGTTGGAGGTATTTGAAATAACCAAGGAAGAACTCGAATTGCTTTAAAATGAAATTTTTCAATACATTGACGAATTTCACGCATAACTAACATAGGACGAGTTATATCAACTGAACCAACACCAATTAATCGTCCATTTGATTGTGAAACAAAATTAAATACTTCTTCATTTGAAATCATGATTTTATTAGGAGCATACCAAGCACTAATTAACATATGATCAACACCAGCAGCATCAAGTGCATCTATTGTTGACTCTACACTTGGTTGTTCACTATAAGTAAGTGCTTTTGTCCAACGACGTAAACTATCAAAAATAGGATCCTGTATATGTCGTAATGTTGGATGTTGACCCCAAGCATCAATAATTATTGATTGTTTAGTTTGAGTAGTTTTATTAATTGAAGAACTTTTAATACTATTTTGTCGTTGAATTTGAATATTTGAAATATTGAAATTCATATGACGTAATAATGAATATGAACATGAAGAAAATTGAACAATTTGATATCTAATTGATAAAAGTTGCATTGTTCTTCTATAATTTTAATAATACAAAATATTATTTAACTGTTTAGAACAATTATTTTCATTGTTTCGAACTAAACGTATAGATAATATTTAAGTAATAATTAAAAAGATGTCGCTTGATGAGTATATATACATTCTACAAAAATTTTTGGTTTGATAAAATAAAGTTGAATTTTATCAGACTGTATAATTAAACAAGTTTTTTTTTAAATAAAATCAATTATAATGAAATTAATTGGTGAGAAATAATTCTAGGTTATGTAATTAAAAAATACTAAATAAATGTGTTTTGAACCTTAAATCTGAATTTTTTGCTAACATTCGAGCATATTATCATAACAGGAATACATTTCATAACGATCCTACTGAAGATGACTAGAAATTGTGATAATGTTGTTGATAATTTTATGAACAAACTAAATTTAAAGAGTTTGTTTTATGATAAGTAGTTAAATGTCCTGTCTAAGTTCCCTTCAGTTAAAAAACTTTTTGAAAAGTGAATAAGAAATTTGGTTGATATTGTATTAATATTCAAGTTATTTTAGGAATAGATGCAAATAGAGTTCATGAGAAAAAAAAAGAGAAGATATCATTGATAAATATCAGTTAGATTTTCAAAGCTGCGAAGTTATAGGTTTGAATATTCAACTGATGCCATAAATTATGAACAATAATCTACATTTAACTTAAGATGATATTGTAGCTGAAACTATTTTCTCTTATAGCACAATAGAATGAATTATGTAGGATTGTCTAAATACAAGAAAAGTCACATCATATTAGATCACTCACTCACTTAAAGATGAATACGAATAAGAATTAGTTAGAACTTCTAACGAAAATTCAATTATATTTCGTGATATATCATATAGATCACTATTATAATGTTGAAAATGACTTCATATTCATCTAATATTATTAATTATTTAAAGAAGAGAATTTTAATATAATACGACATCTGCTAGATATGAGACGATGTAACTTTTAAATAAGTAATTATATTGAACTTAAATACTTTAATAGATTAAATAAATGAACTAGTTATTAGAAAAAATTGAATTTTGCATAAACAATCACGATTATTGTCTTGAACATTTAATAAAATAAAATGAAAAAAAAAATGTCATCAGGAACTTTGATAAAGCGTAAGTAAAAAAAGAATTTGATTTGACTATCTTATTTACCATGATAAAAGATCTATATATTTCTCTATATAACTTTTTATGTAGTTGGAGAGATAAATATTAAAAAAAATCAAGATAATTTTATCTTAAATGACTATCAATAAATTTTATATTTATAAATTAATCGTAGAAGAAAATTCCAAATTTCTCAGCACTCCATATTACAGTCAAGGCGTAAAGTATCACGGCTTGTAGATCTCAAGTTTTTAATAAATGAGATATGACTTGTGAAGAAATGAAAGTATGTGCAAAGCCTGATAATTAGACGGATCAAACTGTAATGCTCTTTTCCATTCTAAAAAAACATGGGTATGGTGCTTCTAAAGATTATTCTTATTGATATTAATAACAACTCTTGGTTATTACAAAATCTTTTTATTAATTTTATGTAGAAAAAAAAAAGAATATATGCTATCTATCAGTTAATTATTATAAATTATGTTCTCTTTCTTCGTTAAATCTACATATGCAAGAGAAATAAATGTTTGTTAAATATCTTAACAAATATTTTTAGAAACTACGTTTATGAAAAAAATTTTTATCTTAACATTAAATAATTCTTGCAACCGTCATAGATTTTTAAGGTAAGAGGCGTTCATTTATTGTTCACAACATACGTTTTGTTATCTTTCTCGAGCAAAAGGAAACACATCTGTTCTTTGCTTACAGGAATAAAATATATATTGTGTTTCCGAAATGTTAAAAAAGTCACAGATTTATGTTGATCTAAAAAGCATAGGACTTAAGTGAATACTGATTTCATTTGCATAAAATCTGTAAGCTATGTCAGCAATACATATATTGATATTTCTCATTTCATGCAATTGTGTGAATACTCATTATTCACTGTATTATTCTGATCGTCTTCAAACTTCTTATCCAATATTTGATTGTTTATATGCTTATTTAATCGATGCTAATAAAGAAATTGGTTCACGCTATATTCGTAATTATCATTTAATTCCTTATTGTAGACGACCTGATAATGATGAAGATCAAGAGCAAGTTACATATACAATCAATGAAAATATAGGACAAACAATTACTTTTGATGAATTGAAAAAACAAGGTATTACTAGTGAACAATTACTTTCATGGTTTGCACCTATTGATGTTGCGGAAAGGTATGAAATGAATAATAATATTTTTGATGTTTTTCATAATTGTTCATTACCATGGTTTGGTTCAATGTGTCAATATAAATTTGATAATGATTTAGAATTATCGTTTAGTGATATTGTGGATATTACTTTTAGTGAAGAATCAATGGATAATAATAATGTGACTAGTGGAACATGTTATAAATTTTTAAATAGTTGTAATCGAGAATTATGGCCTTTATGTCTTGATTGGCGTGAAATTTGTGATGGAAAAATTGATTGTATTAGTGAAGAAGATGAACAATGGTGTGATCAATTAGAAATTACTAAATGTGCTGAAGATGAATATCGATGTCATTATGGTGGTCAATGTATTCCACTTGCATTTGTCAAGGATAGTAGACTTAGTATCGATTGTTTAGATGGTAGTGATGAAATAGATACATCCACATCATATACTTCGGTGATGAATATAATTTGTAGTTATAGTTCGACATTTCGATGTCAAGAACGTATTGGTCGATATCGTCACTCTTTTCAATGTGGTGATGGTCAGTATTGGTCTACCTATATTCCACCGAATCGTCTCTCTTCCTGTTCTAATAAACGAGATATAGAATTCTCTCGTACCATTATTACTTCATTGAATCATATTCCAGAAATCAATTGTCAACAAGCATTTTACTGCGCCCTTCATTCCAATCGAACATCAAATATCGGTAAGAGTATGACTGACAAAATAAGTAGAATATGTAAAAGTATTATATATATAGTTGACATATAGAATCAAGTTTGTCCTAAAATATTAGATCCATTCAAAATTGAATTCATCGATATGAAACAAGATGAATTGTTAAATTTCAAATCTCTAGAAGCTTAAAAAAGTAAAGTACTACGATACAATAAAAATGAAATATTTGAAGAAGAAAAAACTTTCCAAGCCTTATATGATGTAATTGGAACCCTCAAGTGTTGAAAATCAACGAAATCTAACAGATTTTCGAAATAATCCAAAATAGGAGAGATTATAAAATTGCGAGTTTTTTTTTCATTGTATTATTATGTACATGTTGATACATTGAGAACATGATTATGTATTGATGATCATCACTTGATTTTTTTTAATATTAACGATAGTTCAAAATGTACTTCGCAAAAGAATACTTTGTGCTAACCAAGTTTATCTTAGTTTGTATTGATTCATGTAAGTAATTAATGTAAATGAATTTTTATGAAATCGATCCGAGCTAAACTCTAATTTATGCTGATAAATTCCGTATTCAATTTTTTTTAGAAGATATTTGCATACATTGGTACAATTCTTTAGAAAAAAGAATATTTTAACAATACCAAAAAACTCAAGCAGAAGGTTTTCTAACGTGTCCTGAATAATTGACTATAGAATCAGGAGTAAAATATCTGTAGCGTTTATTTGATAATCATTGGGAAAACCGGGGAATGTATGGTCCGATGTACTTTTGTAGAGTTGCAGTCTATATCCTTATTTTTTATCATTATAAATTTCATTTTTCCTAGATATTTTAGATCACCCTTGGCCGATGGACAGTGGACCATTAAAACCATTTGTTACTGATGTTTGGGATAAAGATTGTGAACCTTTATCTCAGCATTGTTCGACAGAATGGATAGTCATACCTGAACATCCAATAATGTTTGGATTTTTTCAATTTGTCTATTTAACTAATCGATCAGTTAATGAATTTAAAAAAAATGCTAAACCTGATTTTGTTTGTTTTAATGCACAAAAATGTCCTGGATTGTTAGCTACTACAGTTACTGTTGAATTAATTAATGGTCTCATATGTTCTCGTACTTCTAGTCTGATTGGTGATGCAGAATATATGGACTTTTATCGATTACTGGAATATTTTCCATCAAAGACTTTGTTATGTCAGAAAATAGGTACAGAGGAATCATGTACTAACACAACATACTTTCATTGTAATGAATCTTCAAAATGCATTCCAAATTATCGTGTTGGTGATGGACATGATGATTGTTGGTTTGGTGAAGATGAACTGTTTACCTGTCAATTAAACGATTCAAATCGATTTATCTGCGAATCAGATCCAAACAAATGTTTATTACCTATTGCACTTGGTAATGGATTTGATGATTGCCCTCTTGGAGAAGATGAAAAAGTTCAATATACACAAGATTTAGTAAAATTAATACCGTTTTCAGCTTTATGTGATGGTTACCAAAGTTTCATGGATTTTTCAATGAAAGAGAAGGAAACTGACGAAACTAATTGTGAATGGTGGCCATGTGATAATTCATACACTCGCTGCGACAATATTTGGCATTGTTTAAATGGTGCTGATGAACTAAATTGTCCTAACACTCGTTGTTCATCGAATGAACATGAATGTCAAGATCAATCATCTGGCTTATTGTATTGCTTACCTGTAGTTCATATATTCGATAAATATCTTGATGAATGTACTGAACCATTAATTTTTCGTGGACTCTATTTCTACAATGGTACAGAAAACGTTACTAATGAATATCTTTCATGGAATAATGTTAAATGCATTACTTCAGAGAAAATTTGTCGTAATCATACTTATTTATCGATATCAATGATACAACCAGAAATATGTTTTCATTATTGGAAGCAACCATTTTGGTTATCTTCGATATCTGTTTATTTTATTAGAAATGCTGAGTATTTATGTAATGTTAACTGGAGAAGAGATGAACATTCTTTTACAATTCAATCATTATCAGCTATACGATTTGGTTATTTTCCATCGATAACAACTAATCTTTCTATTTCAAACGTTCCTAAGCAAAATCAAAACAAAAAACTCATTCCAAAGATCAATATTACATTTATTTCCTTTTGTCATCGTGGTATTGCTGTGTTAAATAGTAATAATGACACAAAAATATGTCTTTGTCCACCAAATTATTTTGGTGCACAATGTCAATGGCAAAGTCAACGTGTTAGTTTAACTCTTCAATTACTTTGGCATAGTACTACATCTGCAACAGTTATATTTCAAGTAATTATTATGCTCGTTGATGAATATGGACAAATTGCACCTAATTCAGAACAAATTGTTTATATGCCTTCTCGTGATTGTGATACAAAATTTAATATTTATCTACTTTATCCACATCGTCCTAAATATATATCAAATAAATATTCGATTCGTATTGATCTTTTCGAAAAAACAAATTTAGTTTATTGGGCTAGTTGGCATTTATCAATACCATTTTCATTTTTACCAGTTAATCGAATAGTTACTCAGTTATTTATTCCTGAGATACGAGATATACAATCATGCTCACTTGCATGTGGACAACATGGAAAATGTATGCGTTATATAAATACAAAATCATTATATTTTTGTCAATGTGATCAAGGATACACAGGTACTCGATGTGAAATTCAATATAAATGTAATTGTGCAAATGATTCATTTTGTTTATCTCCATCTATATGTGTATGTCCATTATATAAATTTGGTTCTTATTGTTATTTGAAAAATTCAATTTGTCAATCATCATTACATCATTCATGTCAACATAATGGTTTATGTGTACCAAATGATGATCGTATTGATCTAAAAGGATTTACTTGTTTTTGTTCAGAAGGTTATTCAGGTGCAAGATGTGAAAATAAAAATAATCAAATTGATATATATTTAGATAATACAATAATAAATGATACAACTTCAATCATATTTTTACATTTTATTACATCATTTAAAAATGCTGAACATCAACGAACAACTATTTTAAAAAAAATTCCTTTTAATCAACAAATTTTAACAATTTATGTATCACAATCATTTAATATACTCTTTCTTCAAATATCTAAACAATATTATTATTTAGCAATACTTCGAGAAACATTTATTCCATCAGAATATATTTATACTGAAATTCATTCAAATCAATATTGTTATTTTATTGATAAATTTCTTAATAATACTATATTAAATTATGAATATCTTCGTCGAACTAAATATTATCCACTTATATGTCGAGAAAATTTACAATTAATGTGTTTTTATGATAATTATCATATGTGTATATGTGATCTTGATAGATTTTCAAATTGTTTTTTTTTTAATCATACAATGAATTATGATTGTCAAGGATATAATAATTGTGAAAATAATGGTGAATGTTTTCAAAATAATGAAACATGTCCAATAAAATCAACATGTGTTTGTCAAGATTGTTATTATGGTACAAAATGTCAATTTTCAACAAAAGGTTTACTTTTTTCACTTGATCCGATTCTTGGTTATCATATTAAACCAAATATTTCATTTAATAAACAACCATTAACTGTAAAAATAAGTATTCTTATTAGTACAATTATATTTATTTCAGGTTTAATTAATAGTATTTTATCAATTATAGTATTTCATCGAAAAAAACCAAGAAAAGTTGGAAGTGGAATATATTTATTAATTTCATCGATAACATCATTATGTATGATTATTATATTAACTATAAAATTTTGGCAATTATTATATTCACAAATGTCTTTAATACCTAATCGATCATTTTTATTTTGTAATTGTATTTTAATTGATTATTTTCTTAAAGTTTTTTTAGCATCA
Organism: Macrotrachela quadricornifera; assembly: GCA_022393335.1. NCBI lineage: Eukaryota > Metazoa > Rotifera > Eurotatoria > Philodinida > Philodinidae > Macrotrachela > Macrotrachela quadricornifera. The sequence goes on along the minus strand of JAJEKB010021681.1, from coordinate 872,130 downwards.
AGTGAATGGTTAAATGCATGTGTAGCTATTGAAAGAATGATAAGTGTTATTAAAGGTGTTCATTTTAGTATGAAAAGAAGTATTAAATTAGCTAAATGGGTTATTTCAAGTGTATTTTGTTTTACTATAATTACACATATTCATGATCCTATTCATCGTCAATTAATTAATGATTCAGATGGTGATGAACAAAGAATTTGGTGTTTTGTTCAATATTCACCATCTATACAAATATATAATTCATTTATAACACTTTTTCATTTTCTTTGTCCTTTTACAATTAATTTAATTACTGCACTTCGTATTATTCAACATATAGCTCGTCATCGTTGTCATGTTCAACCAGAACAAACATATCAAGAACATTTACAACATCAGTTACAACGTCATCAACATCTTTTATTTGCACCTTGTATGTTAATAATATTAAGTTTACCTCGTTTAATTATATCATTTATGAGAGGATGTATGAGATCATCACGACAGCCTTGGTTATATCTTATTGGTTATTTTCTTTCATTTATACCATCACTGTTAACATTTATTGTATTTGTATTACCATCTAAAAATTATAAAACTGAACTTCAGATAATGTATGAACAAACGATAAGACGATTTCGTACATCCTCATAATCAGATTTGGTACAATATATCATCAATATCGTACTTATTCATTTATACTATACAAAATTGACTATCCTGAAATCTATTTTCTTTTATATCTTCAAATATAGTCCTATAATGGTCTCTTTTTCAGACATTTGTCCTGTATTTCTTGGAAAAAATAAAGATTCTTTTTACATGAAATATACTTCAAATAGGAAAATCATATATGGTCCTATACAAATGATAATATTGATTGATGATGATAATAACAGAAGTAAAAGAAACAGAAGAACATAGTTGATTTAATAATCAGTCTTGATTGAAGAAGATGATTTTCTTATTATTCATGTATATGTCACAGTTGACATGAGAATTTAGTTGAGATTGGAATGCGCGAAATAAGTAAAAAAGAAAACAAAACAAAAAAATATAAAACAAAATTTTTTTATAAATAAAATATCGTAACTGAAGATATACATGTAGTACATCATACGTTTACTCTAAAAATCAACCATTTCGCCCTCTCACCTGCTCGCGAAACCATCATTAAAAAAACCGCAAAAGTAAAATAAAAAAAAAAATAATTTACTGTTGAAAAAAATTAACTAATAATTCAATGTCCCCATGTCCCCATCTCAAAAAAAAAACAATAAAACAGATGAAAGAAAAATTTTTAAATTTTTTAACTAGTAATTCAATGTCCCCATGTCCCCATCTCAGAAAAAATAATAAAATAAATTATAGAAAAATAAAAAAAATGTTTTTCTAACCGATAATTCAATGTTCCCATGTCCCCCTCTAAAGAAAAACAATAAAATAAATGATAGAAAAATTTTAAAAAAATTTTTAACCAATTATTCAATGTCCCCATTTCAAAAAAAGTAATAAAATAAATGATAGAAAAATTAAAAACTTTTTCTAACCAATAATTCAATGTCCCAATGTCCCCATTTCAAAAAAACATAATTAAACAAATGATAGAAAAATTTAAAAATTTGTTTAACTAATAATTCAATGTCCCCATGTCCCCGTCTCAAAAAAAAACAGTAAAATAAATGATAGAATAGTTTTAAAAAAAATTTAACCAATTATTCAATGTCCCCATGTCCCCATCTCAGAAAAAAAAGCTTTAAAATATATTTCTAGCTATCCATATATCCAAAATGTTATCATTATTATGTTTTCTACACCCAGCACTATTTTTTTCATATTCTAATCCCTAGAGAACTTACGAAAATATAACAATTATTTTATATATCACCAATTCTTTTTATAAAATATTTGAGTACTATAAATTTCAAATACACTATTCCGAACTCAACTAGATTCTAAAATCAACTGCAACATATATATCAGGTGTCGTATAAAGATTGTAACATTGAATATTTTGTAAATATCTCACTATGAACATATATTAGAATCTTGATACTTTTTTCTAAAAAATGTGCCATGAAAAGCTCTACAAAGGTTATATCAATAAATCCCTAGTGCATAAAAATAATGTCTTTTCAAATATTTTTATGATGTTAAATACAGTAGAACATTGCACCATCATATGACTCGTTTAATAAAAACTTGACAGAGGTATACATCATATGAAAAAAAAAATAATCGATTAAGTCTAATGAAACTGAAGAGTTAAACAAAATTATTTTACATAAGCAACTTCTGGGCTCTTCGGTACATGTTGTCAAAGGAGTCGGTGCGGCATCCATATATTGAGTGATAGTGAGGTGCTCATGAAGTATATGTAAAACCAAATAAAAATTAAGGTTATAGCCAGAAATGAGAGTCATACTATTCAACTCAGTAGTGTCACATATTTAGAATTTTGGAGCTGCCGCCGTGTCTCCTGGGGGAGATGCCGTATCTCTCGCGGAAGATGCGAGTGGGGATGTGAGGGATGCGCATCTCTAGGGAAAAACTTACATCTCCGATGCCAAATGATGGCATCTCCAAAATCATGGATATGTGACACTACTTTGGAAGTAGGACGTACGTTTTTGTCTTAGACTTTAAAGACCAGCGTAAAATATTTGTTCATGAAAATAATATTAGCAACAATGACAAAACTAGTAAGTAATTGTATTAAATCGTCAATATTTTGTATTTCAAAATTTTTTATGGAAATTACGAGAATTTATTTTTGTAAATAAAATTGTGTAAACTTTACACTACAAACAGCTAAACTATAAGTTCTTCTATCTGCTAGTTAAGTACAGATTTTATTGAAGACAAACATGTAGTAAGAGCAGTTATTCTTTTGCTGCTTCTAGATATTCGTGATAACAAAAAAGGAAATTATAAAAACACGTGTCGCAACTTTTCTTTTCTTGCATAGAATTATCACTGCTTATACATGACCTTTTCTCGTTCTCTAATAATCCAGTATATACTCAAAAGTATCATAAATCTCGATATTTGTTGAATATTTTGAGCATGAAAGCAACTACAAATTTAAGGTTTTCACTCTTTGAAAGAGAAATGTGGTAAAAATAAACTTTTTAAATTTATCTGAATGATAAATCGGTCAAGCTGATCAGTTTTTTGTTTTTAGATTTTGACTAGAAATTTTCGCAACAAATTATGTGTTTCAGTTTATATAATCAACAGCAAAAAAATTTGCCTAACGATCTACGAAAGACCAGCCCTCTCAACCTGTTCCGGTCAAGAATTATAAACGTTTCATGGGAAATTCTGATGTCGGTTAACTTCCCATTGATCACTTTAAAGTGTATTGGGTTTGGAATATTCGATTACGCTAATTCCAATGATAGTATTTCTTATTAGTTTAGAAACGACTTGACGTTGCAGAAGTGTGAATTTGAAAATATCTCATGATGCATCATCTAACAGTAAAAGCATCGTATTATTATTAGATTTAAGGTAGTCGAATATTTCAAATTCAAAATAGTTTAGTGGTCAATGATCAAGACTTCCAGTAAAACACTTATAACTCCTGAAATAAATAAGTTAGAATGGTTGGTCTTGGATAGATCGTCAGGAAAATGCTTTAGCTATCGATTAATTAAAACGGAATAGATATACTCGAAAATTTCTGCTCACAATCTACAACAAAAACTGACTAACTTGACAAATTCTTAATTGAGATAATTCAACAAAGTTTTACTTTTACCATATTTTTCTTTCAATTGCTAAAAAACTCAGGTTTTCTGCTGTTTCTAGTCAAAAATTGGTAAATATTCTTTATGAACATTATGAATAGACATGATGTACAGCTGACGAAGGAACGTCCTCAACTGTCCAATCGCTTTTGGATTGGCTATAGCTTTAAATGATTAGACCTCAATGAGTTATTAAACATATTACAACAATATAATATAATACTGTAAAACTGATAATAGTAATAATCGTATATCTCAAGTTAGGAGACCCATAAAACCAAACCCTTCTAGAGTGTTTAATAAGATAACTCATTGAGGTCTATCATTTGAAGCTATAGCCAATTCAAAAGCGATTGGACAGTTGGGGATGTTCCCTCGTTAGTTTGACTTTGTAAATAGTCAATTTTGATAGTTTCTGGATTGCATGGATTACTCAAGGATTCAGAATTCACGGAATTCAGCTGGGTCTCCTAAGCGAGCTCTGATACATTCATTTAAGTATGTCATTTGAGTAATAGCTTAGTGTTGAGACATCTTTTCCAGATATAGCAATTTAGACCAAAATCTTTGATTCGACCTTTGTGTACGTTTAAATTTCGCTTCTGGTGGCACTGCACTTGGATCATATATAATTATAAAAGCCACGATTAGCAGATACACTCTTACATAAAAAGCTATTTTTTACTAGATTTTACTGTCACATAAGTTTATTATAAATTTTTTACCATTTATAATTAAGGTCTCATATCATACGTGGCTTACCAAATCCTTCAATTTTCAACTAACCCTTATTCGAAAAGTCTTTAGATAAATTTGTTATATATATAGATATCTCGTGTAAATGTAATTGTTTTTTTTTCTCTTTACATCATGTGGTTCAGTGTTAAAAGAACTTCAGTTTGATATACAATAAGTCATATGACTTTTGTTTTAAATCGAAATCGCACGTTTAGAAAGAGAATGTCTAGCAAAATTCATTATGCAACGCTACGTAAACATTGCCACTCGTCAAAACATAATTTCTGTGAATCACCTTTTACAAGAACGAATACCATGTCCGAGTACATATTTGATCATCAAATAGTATGAAGAATCTGAAGTTGTTAGCAGTGACCGACATGAGATCGCAACATTCAACGTGACGTTGACCCGGTAGACCCTTCTTGCTGATGATATGATATGCGAATAAAATCATTATTCAAAGTGAATAACGGATTTATTTGCATATTATGTTATCAGCAAGAAGGGTCTGTAACTGACCCGACTCGGTCTCTGGTTGTTAGCGACAAACTCTGAACTGGTCATTCTAACAAATTATCAAAACAACAACTAACTCTATTCCAACACTTGACTGATCAGGAGACTGATATTTCATTACATCAAATAGCTCCAAAATTTGATGTTACTATATTAATAATAAGTCGGCATTTGAAAGTTATGGATATAACAAACTGATAAAAAGCAGACATCTAAATATACCGACAAGCAACTTCAAGAAATTTCTACATGTACATGATGATTATACTGAGCATTGTGGAGTGCCAGTTTTGAATTAGTGTTAGATGACGAAAACTAGTTTTTGTTACACAATGTATTAAAGTATATGAATTGTTCTTTCATCTTGTAAATATAGGCACTAAAAAATTTTATAAAAATTTTTTCCATAACAGAATTGTAAAAATTTTAATCAGTATACTATAGTATATAACAGATGTCGCCATCAAAAGACATTGACAACAACAACAGCAACAACAACAGATGAAATTTTATATTAGACTTCCGAGAACTTTCATAATGCTATGTAATATATAATGAATCAAAAGTCTAATGCTAGCTTATTATCGATAATAATAACGTTTTTTCAGAAATTTTTCTATAGTGAACATTTCATACAGTTCTTCTATAAAAGGAACACATAACGTCGTTCTCTTCTTCACCTTTCTGCATATATTACCTATGTAACGAAAGCAATGATTTTGCTTTCTTTC
>JAJEKB010021681.1:819593-862720 GCA_022393335.1 Macrotrachela quadricornifera | reverse complement strand
TTTTTATAAGGGTTGACCGAAGGGTAATCGGGGTCGAGGAATCCGAATCTGAAGTTAGTTTTTCGAAAATTTTTTTCAGATTCATTTTTTTACACAAAGGATCACTTTTTTCGCAGAAAAATTTTTTTTATAAGGGTTGACCGAACGGTAATCAAGGACGAGAGATTCAAATCTGAAGTCAGTTGCATAAAAAGTTTTTGACGATCAATTTTTTAAACAAACAACAAATTTTTAACAAAAAGCATTTGTTTTTTATGAAGTTTGGTCAACGGTCGTTAATGTCCAGGAACTTGAATCTGACTTCGATTTTTTAAAATTTTATAAATGAATAGCTTGACGGTAATTTACAAAACACGATTTCTACGAGAAAGAGCTGAGCGAGTTTTCAGACGAGCGTCACTTGTTTCTTAGTGAGTGTATTAACAACTGTTCAGTACGCTTTTGAGAGGAATTCAAACGAGATGCATCTATTCAGTTGAAGCCTAAATTAATATTAAAGGATATAGCGGTGTTAAATATGGAAACGGCTAGTCGTGAGTGGCTGACGAACGATTAGTCGTTGATTGAAAAAGTTTAGCATAAGTGTAATAAGTGAAATTTTAGGTACCTTAATAGATTCTCAAGAAACTCGATTCTTTAGGAAAAATAATTCTTTATTCGACATTTTATGTAACAGAGCATATCCAGTAAAGGAATCTTGAATACTAACATAGTGTTATTTGCTTAGTGTAGCGTAAGCAGAAATAGATATGTAGTCGTGTCGTCCTAAAACTTTAAAAAGTTGGTCGGAATTCTCTAGTTTGGAAAAAAAAATTTTCATGGAATTGTGGTTTGGAATGATCGCCTCCTGGTCACGCTATTGGACTTGATAAACAAACCGAAACATCTGAACTGTATCTAATTTCCTTTTAAAGAAACAGTCGTATAGTGATAAATATTGCGCCTAAAAAGGCATGAATATTTATCTCTCCGTTTTGTTGAAACAAGACAGAATTTAGGATTAGAAAATATGACCTCCAAATCACTGAATATAGTCAGATATCTGTACTAGACTTGATCAAAATCAATCGAAGACAAAGACTCAAACTTGAGGTTTGCTTGTTATATATATATGAATAGATATATGGAAATTTCTATAAAACTATCATCTCTAGAGTGGGTGTTCTTTTCGTAGCTTTCATGCAATCAAAGGGATTGAAATATAAGATAATCCAAATGAAAATTATTTTGAATAATAATCACACTAAAGTTTCTCTCAGAAAAGGGTCAGCGAATCCGTAGGATGAGCGCTACCTTGTTTTTAAAAATTGAAAAAACGTAGATGAATTCTCTTTGGCATAAAAAAAATTATTATTTGATCTTCTTAAAATTTAATTAGATAATATCGATATGTCTTCGATCACGGCTGTTTGATACTAGTATCTAAGAAAGTGCAAGAGATGTAATAAAAGTGTTTTTCACATATAAATAACTAATAAAATGAAAAAATGCTAATGAAGAACCCATTCAAAGATGACAGCTCTAGGAAGTAGAATAGATCAGAGGTTTGTAAAAATTTTTAGAAGGCTATCATAGAATCTAGAGGACCCCAGAAACGTTAGTTTAGAAAAATAATTTTCTTCTGACATAACTTTAAGTAAAGAGAGACAGTTCAATATGCAGAATTGTAGAGTAAACCGAGCTCTTCAAGATGAGACGTAGGAGACTCTTAGCAAAGATTTTGTTCATTTATAAACGCCTCGATAGTGTTTACTCACTATTGCAAGTACATATACGGAAAACATGCCTGGTAAGTTTTATTTTTTTCGACATTGACTTCTGTTTATACGGAAGCTTTCAATCACATCAAAGAAAGTTTCGAACATTCTCTTATCAATTCGTGAAAAAGCTTTGAATTTTCGTTAAGTAAGGAAGAAGATATTTAAATTTCTTTTTGGTCTAGACTTGGAACACTCAATATTATTGTTGGAAATGCCTGTTTTAGCGGTAATAGTTGATAATAAAAGTCGACAATATTTTCTAATTTTGAATCTTTCAATATCAATTTAACAACTGGAATTTCATTGCATAATGAGTAAAAATCTGCTATCATTTGCGGTGCAAATGGTTTTAATATTTTAGTTTCCAAAAAACTTTCGCTACCAGAACAAAGTGATATACTAATTAAAACTTTCATATTATGAATAAAAAAACCATCATTCAACTCATAAAAGATTCGCTTTTTTAAAAATTATCGGTGACTGGACTGAGCCCACTCATGCCCTATCTTGGTTACGCTACTAGTGTATTGTTACTTAAAGTAATGGGTGGTGCAGATTCCTTTCAATTCTCTACAATCTTCTTTATTCCAACCGATTCGATTGCGATTCATTAGTTTATTACGATCTATGAAACAGATTTATATATAAACTATAACTTTCTAAAAAAGAGATTTTAGTAGGAACAATATGTCGTAAAATGGCTTTAATGTGGAGAAATGTGACTTAGTAGGTTTTGTAAAGGAAAATTTGCTCTATAAAACTCTATAGCCGGTGTCTTACGAGGGAATTGTTGTAATATGTTCACTTAGTTTAAATTAGTACTGATTAGAATCTCAAAGTTTGAATATAGATGCATATTTCCTATCGAAGATATCAAGGCGTTTCATGTGGTGTAATAAAGAATCATTATAAACAACATATACTTGGATTCAGAATTGGTAATATTGATTCATCTGATATTTTTAGAAAAAAATTCCTTTAATATTTAGTATATAAAAGAAAAGATTGGTTCATTTGTTGATGCCCTAGTTAGTGGAAATTAGAAGAATCAATATATATATGCTTCATAATGCAGTCTATCTTTAATTACTAATCTGGCCTCGTAGTGGGACTATATTTCCTATAATTCCTATATTATTAAAATTAATCCTATAAGGGACTATATTTCAAGATTTTTTCCTATATTCCTATATTTTTCGAAAAATTGAAGATTCCTCGTCGAAAAGTCACATTTGTTTAATTTCAATGTTAAGGAAGCAGTAATAAAATATTCAATAGAAGAAAATACAGAATATGCTTGTGTAAATGAAGTCTGTAAGCAATTATTATAAGGCAAAGAAGTAATATTAATGAAATCAAAAGATTTTAAACATGAACTTCATGAAGACAACTATTATCCATTTCAAAATAGAATGTCCTATACTGTTTTTTGAATAATTTAAGAATGCTAGCAGCTGAAGATCTGTAGTTTTCACCAATCTAAAGAGATGATGGGGGCGCGTCTTTTTCTCCAATATTGCATGAGACGAAATCATATTAAAACCAGTCATTTCTGCCAAATATTGAAAAGAATGTAGAAAACGGTCTGCCATTCAGACGAGATTCTGATAAAAAAATAAGACAATTTGCTTAAAAATTCAAAGAAATCCTCAGTTTTCGTGAAGGTAAATAGACGAATTTAATTTACTCAACATTAGAGTTTGTGAAGATAGTCATTCCAATTATATCTTAACCCATAGATATAAAGTTTTTCTATCTAGATCACATGCCAAAACCAAAATTTCATCAGAATGACTAATGGTTTTCTTGCACTCTTGCATTGTTTTGCAGAAATGACCGATTTCAAAATGATTTCGTCTTATACAATCTTGGAGAAAAAAATGTGCTCTCATATCTTCTTTCGATTGGTAAAAACTACAAATTTCCAGCTGCTGACATTCTTAAGTTATTTAAAAAACAATAGAGGGCATTCTATTTTAAAATATATAGTAGACCATCGCCAATGACAGTGACCTTAACTGAATCCCAATCACGAAATCATCTCAATATAGACAGAGTTGCGAGATTAATTGATGATGATAATACTGAAAGTAAAACGAGCTCGAACAAATGTCGAAAATACAGAACAGTTCATTAATGTAGAAGTGAACGACAAATATAATTTGTTGAGAAGAACAGAAACGATAAAAGAATTACGACTGATTCAGCGGTGATTTATAATTAAAACAGATTTATACTTGTGTATATTTCAAAATATATTTTGAGGTATGACAGATTTTTTAATAGTATTGAAAAGTGGTGTAGTTTATATTGTATAAACAAAAAAATTAATTTTTTATCATCTTCTATTGCATTTGAATGTATTTATAGTGTTATAGGTCCGTAACAGTACAGTAGTCGAAACTTAATCCAACACAAATACTTTTTTTTCATTTCTGAAAGAGTTACTATATGATGCTGTTTTTCATAAAATGAAGATATTTTTTTAGCAAAGATCAGTTCCTATATATTTCCTATATAGTTCGAGACAATCCTATATTAATGATGGTGGTCAATTCCTATATATTCCTATATTTCCATCGAGTGACGCTACGAGGCCAGTTAATCACATATTAATAAACTAATATTAGACGATAATAAATGAGCGAAAATCAAGTTTAATATATTAGTAGTACTATACATTACGTATTGAAACCTATATGAATTGATTCTTCTAATTTTCACTAACTAGGGCACCAACAAATGAACCAATCTTTTCTTTTACATACTAAAAATCTCAAAATATAAGATGAATCAATATTAGCAATTCTGAATCCAAGTATATGTTGTTTATAATGATTCTTTATTGCACCATATGAAACGTCTTGACATCTTCGATAGGAAATATGCATCTATATTTGAACTCTGAGATTCTAATCAGTACTTATTTAAACTAAGTGAACATATTACAACAATATAATATAATACTGTAAAACTGATAATAGTAATAATCGTATATCGCAACTTAGGAGACCTGGAAAACCAAACCCTTCTAGGGTGTTTAATAACTCATTGAAGTCTAATCATTTGAAGCTATAGCCAATCCAAAAGCGATTGGACAGTTGGGGATGTTCCCTCGTGAGATATCTTTAGGCAGAAAGGGGTGTCCTAAAAATCATGATTACTTAAGTTTTTTGTTTATCCTTTCTTTTTAATTTAATTTCATTACCTTAATTTTTTTAAATGATAAATAAATGCATCAAATTTTTCTTCATTCGAACAAATTTTATAAGTATTGTAGTAAGATATTGTCTTTTATCGAAAAACAAAAAGACAGACTTCTGTTTCCAGAAAATAATGGGTGAAGCACACCGTATTTCAATTTTCATTTACTTAATGCATTATATTAAAAAAAAAACAAAATATACCAGAAGATAGAAAGTGAAAAACTCTACAACTTATATACGGCTGTTTACTTCACATTTACCCTTTTCATTTCTAAAATGGACAACATTTTGAGCGATCAAATTTGGACCGTGCGAAAAAGATGTTTTATTCGGGTGCAAGATGAATTCGTTTTTTTTTTGTTATTTCGTCTTTTCATCAATCTATATGCTTTATTTAAGAAAAAAACAAAATATACTACAAAATGCAGCGTGAAAATCTCTACAATTTACAAAGAACAGCTCACTTTTATATATGCACCTTTTGTGTTCAAAAATACTGTGCGACCTATGTTCGCCCTCACGAAAATGTCATTTTTTTTCTACACTAACCAAGTCTTTTTTAAAATTTTACATATAAAATAAACTGCATTGTAAATTGTAGAACTTTTCACTCTCTATCTTCTAGTATATTTTGTTTTTTTTTTCATACAGTGCATTAAGTAAATGAAAATTGAAATACCACGTGCTCCACTCGTTATTTTCTGGAAACAGAAGTCTATTTTTTCGTACTTCGCTAAAAGACAATATCTTAGAAGAATACTTATGAAATTTCTTCGTATGAAGAAAAATTTAATACACTCATTTATCATTTAAAAAAAACTTAAGTGATCATGACTTTTAGGACTCTTCATATATCTCTCCTGGAATGCAATGTTATGAAATTACTACTATAAGAATCGATTACTGACTTTATTGTTAAACAAGCCAAAGTGGATGCTCTTCTTGGTATAATCACCAAAATATTTATAAAATGTAGAAGTTTTAGATGTATAATATAGTCAGTGTGATTCACTCTGCGTTAATAATCCATTAGCATGGATAAATTCATTAGTCCATTCTCTATTAGAAATCCTACTCAAGTTTCATGAAAATTATTTATTAAAATAAATCGTACAGAAATTGAAGATCAATCGAGAATTACGAGAAAATATATGGTTCAATTTAAAAAAACAATTTCTTTGGAGAAGAATATGAAATTAGAAATTTAAAATACTCCATTTTTATGCTATATATCATCATATAATTATTTTTCTTTTTTCTAAGATATCTACACGTAAAGACAAAGAATACATCGTTACAACTTTAAGAACGAAAAGATAAGTGATACTTTTCTTGTTCTTGCTGTAAGCTAATCAAAAATTTAAGTATATATTCTGACAAAATATCATAAATTTAGTCAACAATTCGCTATATTGAGAATCATTATTAATATTTCTGCTATTAAATCTGATTTGAAACGTATATGTAATTACTTTTATTAATTTACGATTAAAAAATTTATCTTTTGTCAAATAAATGACCTATATTATCTTGTTTTAACTGTGGACACAAAAATCACATCTCTTTTGTGTATGTAAAAGAGATTATGCTTTAGTGAAGACAAATATACATTATCATCTTTTTCTTTTCTTTCTTTCCTTTTCATTTCTTCTAGGCATTTGTGCAATGATGACGAGGCAAGAGTATGCATTTGATAACGTTTCTTCTATCACATATAAATATTCTTTCATCACACCATACTAGTTTTTATTCTTCTTTCTTTCATCATCGAACGTATATTTAATCAGTACTTATGTCGACCTATAAACTTTATTATTTTAATGGCCGTGGTCGAGCTGAAGTATCTCGTTTAATTTTTGCTGCTGCTGGTCAAAAATTCGAAGATATTCGTTATGAATCTAATGAATGGGCATCACATAAATCTGAAATGCCATTAAGTCAAATACCTGTTCTTGAATTTGAAGGTACAAAATTACCACAATCAACAACAATTGCTCGTTTTCTTGCTAAACAATTTCAATTAGCTGGTAAAGATAATTTCGAACAAGCTAAAGTTGATGCTGTTGCTGATACAATCGGTGATCTAGTAGCGGCATATATACCAACTCGATGGGAAAAAGATGAAGCTAAAAAACAAGAACTTATAAAGAAATTTCAAAATGAAGATTTACCAAAACAATTAAAAAATCTTGAAACTTTAGCGAAATCATATGGTAATGGTGGTCCATTTTTTGTTGGTAATCATTTAACATGGGTAGATTTATTATTCTATGATATAAGTGATAATCTTCTTCAAGAAAATCAAAATGGTTTAGATAGTTATCCATGGTTAAAACAAAATCGTCAAGAAGTTGAAAAACAACCAAAAATTGCAGAATATCTTAAAAATCGACCCAAAACACCATTTTAAAAAAAAAGAACAAAAATAAATTAACAGACTGTCATAGATTTCTTTTATAGTTCTATACCATCATTTCCATATATTTTAAGAGAAAGTTTAAATAAATTTTTTTTTCTATTATCAAGATTTGAATATTAATCAAAAAACAAAACAATTCAATGACGAAATAAGATCTACTTTTAATATAAAACATCAAAATATTTATTCATGGTAACATTTATTAATCTCAATACATAAAAAATTGAAAGATTAACACAATTGCTTTTTTTTAAAAGATAATCTATTATACAGTTTTTTTTTATGTTGTGTTCTTTTTCTTTTATATCATGTACATATCTTACATTGAAATTTGAACTGAAAACATAGTAATTATTTATTTTCAGACAAGCGTAATAGACGTGTTGAAGATTTGATTGGAACTGTGTTTTCTAACATACGACATATTTTATATTATAGTTTATAGAAATGAAAAAAGCATCTTTAAATAATAAGAAAAGATTTACATAGCGATATAAAGTGGGTCATAGGAAGTCAGCAGAATTTATTTCTGGTCATCTGTCCAATTTTTATATCACATGAGAATTTATATTTTACATCTTCTGTCTTATACAATTTTGTTGAAGATTTATCGAATACATATACTACTCGTCAAAAGTATTCTTCCCCCTTCGATCTTAGCCTTTACAACTGTTGTTGTTCTAAAACCTTGGCTGCATATAGATCTGGATTAGTGTAGGTCAGTAGTAAAACCCGTGCTTCAGTTCTTTTGTAAAACGTTTTTTCGACACGATTAGACAAAAAAAATAAAAGATCGTCCGAATGAGGAAAAAATTGACTATAAACATTTGTGTCTTATTTTTCATGAAACTATAGATCACACAGTGAGATTTGACGATTTTTGAGCAGACCCATCCCTATAGTAAAATACGCCTAGCCTCACAATAATTCAATGAATTTTGATAAAATTTTTACTACAAATAGCCAATATACACGGTTACAAAACAACGCATTCCGCAGCTCATAAGGCTTTGTTGTTCTGGAGTTATGACGTTCAGAATGGACATGAACCTCATGCATCATAACTCTCTTTTAACTCAAGCTATGGAGGCGCGAATTTTGCTGCTGACCTAAATTAGTCGAGATCTATACAATGTCAAATTTTCAGAGCAACAACATTTGCAATGACTGAGATCCAAAAGAGGGGATACTTTTGACGAGTAGTATGTATCTATATAATCTTTAGGTGACAATGAATCATTTCATGGCACTATATAACTTGTGACATCAATTGAATGACGTTATAGTTACTGAAACTCGTAAATGATATTTTTATATTTTCTTCTTTTCCTTTTCTTTTGTTCTGTTATAATACATGCAAAAAAATAAATATACGAATTTTTTCTTCTATGAATAGCGAGTAACTGATCCTAAGTAATCAACTAATCGTTTGTATGAATATGATTTAAGAAAATAAGGATGACTGAATATTCAATAGCGAAAGAAGAACATGCACGAATACTTTACAAGTTAAATAAACTTTTTTTTTCGAAAATTGGGCATGAATAAGATCGATTACTTTTTGCAATTGGAATATCTTGTCATAGACTAACAAATTTTATTCAATATATGAATTGATACAGATCATGTTAGAGGAAAATAAAAGCAAGTGTTTACTCTATTTTTTTTACCATCCACTAAAGACGGTAAAAAAAGACAAATTCATCGAGTATTTAATTTTATAAACGGTAGTGAAATGACATTTCACCTTGTATAGTCCAGAAATAGAGGAGTAATCAAAAGTTTGAGAATGAAAAATTAATGCACCATCATATTAACTTTATTGAATCGAAAGCACATTCAAACGAGTGGTTACTATTCTTATCTTGTAATAGTTCTAAATAAATATTTACAATTTGATTATGACAAGACAACAAATACAAGTGAATACATTTTTCGAAATCTCATCTTTTTTTTTAACGATAATAAGATATTACATATAGGTTGAGTTTATACGTTATTTTTGGCAAAAAATTATACTAAATGGTATATACGCTGATTATTTTCAACAGATTTAAGATCATATCTAAAGGACTAGAAAAAAAGCTTTTGTATAGTACCTCTTCCACATCGTTATATTTCATACTTAAACTTTAAATGACTCATCATACCATAAGTGAGAAGGAAGAAACGATTAAAACAATCGCTGATATAGATTCTATTTCTTGTTGGGTTCCCAAGTATTCATTATAAGAAACTAAGTCAAGCAGAAAAATAACAAATGTAGCACATTTGTTCTATTGAGAAAAATAATTCTCGGACTTGAAAACTAAAGACTGTCGAATATTAAATAGCCTGTATCTAACTTTACTAAATACATTAAAAACTCTGATTCATGCTGTTTAACATTCGATTAGAAAAATTCGACAATCGCAACATACAATATATGAATTAAATGTTCGATGGTGTTTATCTTTCACTTTCTTTGTTTTTATTTGAAATATTACATTTTAGTTGAATTTTGAAGTTCAAATATTTTTTTTCATGATTAATTAATTAAGTTAAATGCAATATTTATTACAGAGAAGATGTTGAAAAGAAGGGAAAAAAAGATATATTCTTATTTTTATACTAAAAATAATTCTACATAGCAAATATTGTAGCTTATAATGTTGAATATATGCCAGTAAAATGTTATTTTTTTTCAGATAAAAAAAATTCTGCAGTATTTTATTATCAAATGTTAAAAAAATATTGTTTGTTGAAAATCCAAAATGATTCCATTAACCACGCTATTTATAATACAATAGAAACTGCTTCTAACAAATACAATTGACTTATTTAAACCTTTGATTGATTTTTACTCGACATTTTTTTAATGATAAATTGTTTTCTTTTTCGATTGAAAACATATGAATATTTCTTATAAAATTTTTTAAAGTTAAATTTATCATAGAAATAAACTATAAATATATTTTATGTTGAAAGAATTTCATTTTTTTGTAATAAATAATTCATTCACAAACATATAAAACAATAGTTATTATGTCTTTGTTTGGATTTGAATTTAAACTATTTTATGAAGGACTTGATCAATTGAACATGTTTAATGTCAATAATTGAATGTACTGTGATTTTCAATGGTATGTATGCTGTTCATTTGATTTTGATTCAGTAACAAATCGTTGTCGTCTCTTTGTATCATTTGGAATGATAATTTCATCATCATCATTCTCATTTTTATTTTTGAATTATATTTTGATTCCTCTATTCTTTGTGGATAGTCATTATGCTACAATCACATATATGATATACAACTTAATGGTCTTTCATGATTTGCGGTTCAGTATCTACATTGAATACGTATTCAGTTGCTGCGATGTCAAGATGAATTGTATGATTGTGGATATGATGTATATTGTGCTCATGTACCAAATGAAGTGAAATGGTATTTTGCTACTAATTGTTTTTGTGATTTGCTAATGAGGTAGATTTAGTAATTCAATGGCATAAAAAATTCAGCTCTAAAAAGGTTCATTATTCAAGGATATAAGCATTTTAATTTTACGAAGTCACGTCCTTAACGAATGAAATTGTTCATATAGAAAATTAATAAATTAAAAAGAGTTAGTAGTAAAAACTAAAAAATATAAAGGAGGGAAAAGCTTTTGAGATGCACAGTAAATATTAGGATCTATCGGGTTAATAATTCATTCTATCAAATACTGAAAATCATTTATAAATTTATGATTAAATGTAATTTGAATGATAAACTCAAAGAAAACAAAATGGCGTTTCAATCAATCTTTTATTTATACATACGTCACTATTTTATTGACTTTTTTCCTTCATTCACAATGTACATATTCCACAGAGGTAAACTGTATTTCAGAAACGGACTACAACATCAAATATAGGTCATTAAATGACGTAATAATAAAGAGAAGAAACTATTCTTAATTGTTCATTTTTATCAACATCTTATCATTGCCTGACATATATATATAAAGAACGTTCGTAATTTTCATAAAAAGAAAAATTGATTGGTAGGAGTTAATTCTTAAAACAAAGACGTCATATAATAATTAATTTTTAAAAAAGATAAATTTTACTAATAATGAAAGCACATCTAATCTGATTATTATATTTTTGCATAAATGACTATTGTATAAATCACTTCTTGTGCAATATTTATTTCGCTTCATCTATATACTTTGATAAGTTATATCAGATCTAACTGTTACTAAAATTAAACTTTCAATAATATATTTTTCATTCTTATATAATATTCTATCCATAATGAAAAACATTTTTTCATATAAATTCAATATATAAATTTCGTACTTCTAGGACAAAGTGCATCGTGTATCATTTTATTAATATCTTTTTCAAAAATAATTGTTAAACTATAATTGAATAAGAACCTTTTTATTTTTAATATCATACAAAAATATATCACGATCTATATTAAGAATAATTATCTGAATATGACCTTTCATTTGCAAATTCTGTCAAAATTATTATCCGCTTTGGCTTTAAAGTTCACGATAAACAGATCAATGATCATGTCAAGTTATTAATGAAACGTCAGAAGCACAAAAACAAAGTATTTTTGTCTCATAATACAAAGATTTTTAATGATAATATAATTCGTTCACAATTTATTTCACGATGATAACTAAGACAGTCAAATTTTGGACTTATCTTAGTTTTGTTATTATATCAATTATTTGTTCATTGTTTGTTCTTTATTATCTTCTATTCCATCGAACTTTACGTTATGCACTTCATAATCATGTAATTATTATACTTCTTTTCATTGGTTTAATTACGGAGGTGACAACTTATCCATGGATGCTGTATTTCTATCAATATGAAGGTATATGGAGAAGATCATCAATTTTTTGTGCAACTTGGTCATTTATTGATTGGGGACTCTATATTACATACACAATACTTTTAGCTTGGGCTACAATTGAAAGACATATTCTTATATTTCATGATAAATGGGTATCAACAAAAAGAAAACGTGTTTTTGTTCATTATCTTCCTACAACTTTACTTCTTCTTTATTGTATTATCTTCTATAGTATTGTCTATTTTTTCCCACCTTGCATGAATTTATTTAATTCAGCTAGTCTCTTATGTCTTGCTCCCTGTTTGATTTATATTTATAAATTTAATATGTATGTAACGATAGTTCATTATATATTACCTGTTTTTATAATTGTTGCATTTAGTGTTGTTTTACTTGTTCGTGTATTATGGCAAAAATATAGAATTCATCAACCAATTCACTGGCGAAAATATCGAAAACTGGCAATTCAATTATTATCTATTTCATTTCTTTATATTATATTCTATTTTCCATATACATTGGTGAGAATCTTTATTTTATATGGCATACCAAGTCAAATATTTTTGGAATTTTTAAATTATAGTGCATATCTCAGTTATTTCATTTATATTCTCTTTCCTTTTATTTGTGCTTTCTCATTATCCGATCTACGAAAAAAATTTATTAAGATTTTAGATTTACGACAAAAACTAAAACGTATCGTTACCAGAGGTGCAGAATCTTCCGTGAAATGGTTGAGTTTGCGCCCCCGGGGAAATTTATTCGCAAATTTTCCCCTTTTGAAAAGTAACAGTTCAAGAAGTTCACACAGAAATACTCCAAAAATTTCCCCAAAAACGAAAAATTTCCCCACCCGCGCGGGTGCGCACGAGGAAGATTCTGCACCTCTGATCGTTACTGATATATTATTTGGAAGAGTTACTACAAATAATCGTATTCATGTACGATAGACATTATTATTTCATATTTATTGTTATACTATTATTCTTTAATAAAAATGATGTCAAATCATGTAGAGAATGAATTATAAATTAAAAGTTTGTATTTATATTAAATAAAATGAAAAGTGATTAGGAATAAAATACGATTTTCATTCACTTAATATATTATATTATAAAAAAACAAAGTATACCATAATATGCAGCATGGAAAATGATATAAAATTTAAATTTACAGAAAGTTTTAAATTGTCAAAGAAGGCATTTTTAGTTTTGTTCGATGAACAATGCTATGTGATTTAAATGTATAGGATACAAGTTTGGATTTTGAGATTGAAAAGTTGAAATAATTCTTTTTATTAGTTAGAGACATATTTGAATGAAAGATGTTTACATTTCTGAAAACGTAATTTTCAGGTATTACGGAAATCACGAAAGTTTTCAAAAATACATCATTTTCGAAGCATACTGTCACTTGATTTTATTTTGATAAATATAGTCGAATTATTTTGTGTTGTTAAATTCAATAACACAATAATTTTTAGATAATTCTACTGAATAGATTTGAATTCAAATTAATCTTTGAAATATATTCATTTCATAGAAAAATCATAGTTGGATATTTAAGAACTACCAATGTCTCGATGGTCAGTAGATAAACTTACAGGTCATTTCAAAAATAACAGATTCTTACTGGTTTATTAGTTAAGTGAATTAAGTCGATCTATTTACTTGTAATGTTTGTAGTGTTATGATGTAGCATAGAGTTTATGTGAATTGAACTGTTTGTTTCTAGTAGATTATTTTCAAGAAGATTATGTTGATAATCTAAACAAGCTAAGAAATGAAATATAATCTTTGCGAGTTGAAGATTTCGTTTCTTCCCATGAGCCATTTTAGTTTTTGTATAATGCATAAAGTTGAATGTTTTGGAATAATTGAATTATTCCCAAGGAAACGAAATGATCTGAATCCACAACTTTCATCTACCAGAAAAGACTTATAGTATCACATCTAACTGTTGTGCAGAAACATGATACGAAGATAGCAAATCTAAAGATATTTGAGTTCCATATGTCGGTCCCGCGGGGCTGTATTAACAAGCTTTTCCAAACGGATCAAATTTATACGTACTCTCATTACACATTGGTTTTCTTCAAAGTAAATAGGATGAATATTATATTTTATCTTACATTACGAAAAGATTTTGTTGATAAATTTGCAAAAAAAAATTTATCATGCATGAACAATTTTTATCATAATTTAATACGTTAGTTTATTGAATATTTTTTAATATTAAAACATCAATATTATTGTTCTCTTGAAATAAGGACAAGATTAATATGAGAAACCATAAAAATATTTTGAATAATTATTGAGTGAGATAAATGATGAAAATTAATATGAGAAGAGGATAAAGATGATACTAAATATCCTTTTATCGTTAATTTTTGTTTTTGAAAAAACTTTAAAGCTGAGTGAGAAATGCGTTGGACTTGATATGTTAATTGTGCTAGAGATTTCTAAATAATTTTCCATTGAAATTATTTATAAATATTACTTGAATAAAGTTTATAATAATCAATATTTGAAACTATTCTAAATAAATTAAATTTTAAAATATTTTTAGGATATGAATATTTCATAACTTTAATCTTATCATCAGAATCAATCGAACTAATAGTTATCTTACGAAAAAAATAGTATATTTAAGATTTTTTACAATAGATACATCTTTGACAGGAAAAAAACTTGAAGAAATAATAATTAATAAAAGTAAAATTTTATATCATTATTATCTAAATACAACTATGTAGCTTGTGGTTCTTGTGTAGGTTGTATTCGATTTCTTCGTTGTTGACTGAATGAGAGTACACTAAATACTTGTTCACGAAAACGTCGTGATGCTATATAATAACAATAGAAAGAAGTCTAAAATAAATACAGAGAAATTGTACATTTTAATATTCAAGATAAGTTTTCTTACTCCATATATTCCATAGCCTAGAACATTAAAAAATTGTTGAGCTATTTGTTCTTGTGCTCCACGAATAGGTTCTTTACTAATTCCTGCTGTAAGAAAATAACATTGTGCAACAGCAAACGGAGCTTGAAATATAAATACAGCAGCTATATGAAATAAAGTCATTGTTGACATTTGTCTTGTAAGAGCCGAAAGTACACGACGTTGGCTATGAATTGAATGTATATGAAGATGTCGATAAGTTATTAAATCAAATATAATAATTAAAATAAGTGGAACAATTGTAGTTAAAAATAAATATATAAAATAAGTACGATATTTAGCATAAATTGCATTTATTGTTATACATGTTGATTGATTTCCTCCAGAACTAATAACAAGTTCTTGAAAGAATAAATACGGTATTTCTTCAAAAATCCAAAGAAAGACAAAACTAAGAAGTAAATAATAAGCTATTCGTGGATTACTCTTTCGTCTTAAGGTTGCAGATAAAGATGTGACTATAGATGCATCAATTGATTGAAGACAAAGAAAAGTATATGAACTAAGGGTACTAATATAAATAACGGGAACACGTAATTTACACCAAATATTACTTGTTGATGTAAAATCAATTTGAAAACCTTGACTAAGAATACGTGTTCCAAGACCAAAAATGAGAATAATTAGATCAAATATCGATCTTGAGAGTATATAAAGTGAACAAGCATTTTGTCTATAGTAACCTAATTTTGTAAGAACAACAATATTGAGTATATTTCCCAAAATACCAACAATAAGGATTATTAAACCAAATGTAATTACAACTAATCGTAAAATAAATTGAAGTTGAATAATATCTGATGATGTAGAAGTAGAGGTAATGTTCGACGAGGACATATTCTTTGTTTGAATGTATACTATATCTATTTACTTTATATATATTTCTTATTAAAAGAACTTTTTTATATGAACTTTTCTATTAGATACATTGGAGAAGAAAGTACTAATATTACAGGGCTTTCGATGATGATAAAATATCAATAGGGAAAGAAAAGTATTTGCGTCAGTACTATTAACAAGAGGAATTCAATATGATGATATTCGTACAATTTTTTTTATAATCTTTGAGAAAGATATTAGAGAAATTAAAAAAGTTAATTATCTGTGATAATAAATCAAATTGCCAACTTTTGTACTTACATTATAATTAATCATTCGATCTTATTTAAAAAGTTGTTAGCGCAATTCCTGCAGGATCAAAACGTGAAACATGATATAATTGCTAGCACTAATTATAGAGGAATAAAACTTGTTCATAAATTTATAGGTTATCCTTTTCTCCTTGCGGACAGGTACCGGTCCTTAATATATGACTATATAGAATGAGCCATAAATAATACGGCGATGAGAAATTAAAATATCTCCATTGCAGCTTGAACAAACGGGCTGATTTTTTTTGTCAATGATAGAGACATGTCCCAAATTTATATCTATAAAGACATGCTTAACAAGACCCTTTGATAAGTATCATCAGTGATCTCAATAAAAAAAATTTTACTTTTTCACAGATAGGAAAAGAAAACAATATATTTAATAAAGGATTTCTCTTGACATGTCTTTATGTATATAAAGCTTGAGCATGGCTCTACCATTGATAAAAATATTAGCTTGTTTGCTCGAGTCGTAATAGAGATATTGAACCCTTTGTCGACAGCCTGATTTGTCAGGATGACCCAAAAAACCACCCAACCGACAAAAAATTGAGTGACTCCATTTTGGCTCTAGCAAACGAGCTGATATTTTTATCAATGATAGGGCCATGTTCGAGATTGATATACATAAAGATATGTCTAAACAGATCCGATCTCTGAAAAAGTGAAATTTTTTTCTGGGAACATTGGTGTTACTTAAGAAAGACTTTTTCCAATCTTGTCTTCAAAAACTTAAAGTGCAAACATATCTCCATTATTGGTAAAAAATCAACCCGTTTGCTTGAGTTATAGAAGAGATATTCAGTTTTTTCTCCGTTGCGTAGCTTTTGAACTGCTCTGTTTCTATTCGTGAAAAAGTAATTTTTTTTATTGAGATCATTAGCGATACTTAACAAAAAGTCTCTTTAAGCATATCTTTATGAGTATAAATTTTGAACATGTCTCTATCGTTGACAAAATAATTAACTCATTTGCTTGAACTATGATGAAGATATTTTAATTTCTTATCACCGTGTTATTTATGGTCCACCCAGTAGATAGACAAAATGTCATCGGCTCTATTAGAAGACCATGCACTAATTCATTAATTAATTACAAAAACATACGATTATTTGAATATATTAATTAATAATGCATGGTGCATGAAGAATTGCGCTATAAATTTTTTTGAAATGTCTCTTGTATTATTCGCATAACTATGTGTGACCGGGATCAAAAACCGTTTTAGATATATTTGAAAAAAAGATGCAAAGCAAATACATTCAAAAAAAGCCATAAAAACTAGAAGGTAGAGCATAATGAACGACTGTATTTTGCATTCCATGTTTTATCATTTCATCCTATTAGAAAAACAGAATCTGACTTTCATACGGCCTAGATTTAGTCACTCAAGATTTTGCCCATTTAAAAAAAAGCGCAACTATATATATATAAGCAATCCTATGTGCATTGTAAAACTTTTTATTCTGCATCGTTTTACTTTCCATCTTTTTTTCGTAGTATATGTAAAGCAGTTTTGACCGTGGACATACATAGTTTTGTAGAGGATTTCAAGTGTTACCTTTTGATAGAAGAAAGTGTTTGACAATTATATTCTTATTTTTTAAAATTTTCATTACATTTCAGTTGATGTGTTGTAATGAATATATTAATTTTAGCAAAAAAAACATTTTTCAAAATAGTGCTATGCAGAAGACACAATGTGTCAAGACGTCCGAAAACTAAAAGTCCGGAAAATAAAAAATTGAAAAAATAAATTTAGAAGAAGAAAATTCGGAAAAGATATTAAACATGTTGACATGTTTTCTGTTTTTGTGTCTTTTGAGAAAAGTCGAAGGGACATCTATCTATAAGGATTCAACGACATTTTTGAGGAAACATTCGATTCTATTAATGATCTCATCGACTACTCTCGCGGCCATCGGATGAAGAAGATAAACTTGACCCATGGAATATGGCGAATCTTAGTGTGCGCACCATCAGTCACATTGAGGATGAGCAATTTCTCTTTTTATCTTCTTGAAATCTTTTGAGGGGAAGCATTTCCTTTCTTTCGTTCAGGTTGGAACAATTGTTTCAACAATCACATGAACAAAACTCATTCTAACATATGGACGTTCATTGCTTGTTCGCAAGCTGAAGAAGTCATCTTTCGATAACAATATCGCAAGGTCAAGGCGGGCTTGTAACAGAAAAAAATTAGCAAGAACCTTGGCTATGCAGAAACAAATCAATAGTTTGGGTATTCGCTTCTACAACGGCGATATATGTCATACCGAGCTTCTCGACCAACTCACACTATTGGTAACTTCTAAAAAATAAACTTCTTATTAAATTATCTCTCGCATCTACATTCTTTCTACTTGCTATGTCTTCTATGGTTAAAAAGCTACGAACAAATCTTTCCTGATTTTTCTTTCTCCAAATTTTTCTTTTTCTGAATTTTTATTTACCAGACTTATTTATTTCCGGATTTTTCTTTTTCAGGATTTGACATCCTCAAGAACCATACTATAAATAAAAGGTTAATGAGTATGACGTCTTTTCTTTTATTAAATATATTTATATAAAGGAATAAATTGTATAATAACAAATATGAAACCATATTTATAAGTTAACAAAAGGTCTATAATTAAGAATGCGACCTTCATTGCATTTGATAAACTGCTGAGAAAAATTTAGATGAATATATATTAGTGAAACAGAGCAGAATATTAAGTATTCTTTTTATTCCATCAATCATTTGTTTACTATTTATTTTGTATCATCTGTTATTTAATCGAGATTTACTTCGTGCCCTTAATAATAATGTTATTATTCTAATTCTTATCATTGTTTTAATTTCTAAAATGACAATTTATCCATGGATGTTCTATTTTTTTCAACACAATGATATTTGAATAAGATCAACATACTTTAGTAAACTATGGAGATTTATTGATTAGTCATTTTATATAATACAAACAACACCCATTACTTGGGTAACAATAGAAACACATATTTTAATCTTTCATGATAGATTAGTGTCAAGTGTCAACCAAGAAAAAGCGTCTGTTTGTTATTTATTTTCCTCCTATTTTCGTTCTTCTGTATAGTCTTATTATTTATGTTATTATCTATTTCATTCTAACTTGCATAAATTCTTACAACAATTCCTATATGTTATGTAGTAATCCTGGTTTTTTAAGCAATTCTATATTTTCCATGTTTGAGTCAATAGTTCATCTAGCAATACCTACTCTAATAATAACTGTATTCAGTATTGCTTTATTTTTACGTGTTTTATGGCAAAAACATCGAAAGTTGACAATTCAAGTATTATCTAGTTTAGTTCTTTATCTTGGAACCTTTTTGCTATATACTATATATATCATCTTATGAATTTGTTTGGTGTACAATTTAAAACAAACCGTGACTTTTATGTATTGGTACACTTTTTGACCTCTTATACAACAGATTCTCTTACCTTTTGTTTGTGTCGTGTTATTGCCTGAATTACAAGTTAAACTTGTCAATATTTTTAAATTACAACGACGAACAAGACATATTGTACTCGCAATATTGACTATGAGACCTAGTATTAAGAATTAAATACATAATCAATAGTTGTTATCATTTCATAGTTAGTATTGTGTTGTAATATAATAATAAAAACCTAAAATAAAATATTTTCATTAATTAAAAGATATTTACTTTGATGTAGAAGAGATGAACTTATTGACTTCACACATTCATCATTATTCTAAATTATATCAAAATAAATTATATTCATTAGAAAATTTTTCTGATTGCTTTTCAAAGAAAATGTTAAGTTTTTAACTAAAGAATAAGCATTTGACTTATAAAATATATAATTTGGTCCACCTATACCAGACTTGGAACCGGTCTGATTTTTTGAGACCGAGCCGGCTGGTTTAAATTGATGAATTGACTGGCCAAAAAAACGCTGCACTTATGTATTAGCTAAACAACCAATGCTTTTGCGAAATAGTTTGTTACTTTAGCTCTACAGAGACATACATTATCGAACTTATACAATTTTCGGAGTTTCTAATGGTGAGGACTTCTATTTTAATCTGTCACATTTAGTATGTTACTACTCGGAACCAATAAATATTTCTTTCAAAAAGTTTCAACTAGGACACACAGCAACTAGGATTGAATCACAGCTAATTATTCTTTGAGTCTTTTCAAATAATGACATTATTTCTTTATAATTGATAGGCTTAATCTATTCTTATTTAAAATATTTAGTTCAACGTTGCCATCTGTATCCTATTTGGACCTTTCGTCCCTCACAAAAATGTGTACCTCTGGGGGTACTCATTTTTGTACCTGATTTGAATTTTTTTTACATTACTTTTGAGTCACCTTTCAACGAAAATCTCAGAAATGTCAGAATTTTGCCTTTATTAGGCTTTGTCTCTTAACTTCTTAACGATATGTTGAAATCCAATTTGAATTTTTCATTGAGCAATGAAATGAAGCGTCAAGACTTCTACTATAATGACGGGAATAGAAATGATCGACAGGCAATAAGGTAACACAGATAGAATGAGCTAATCGAGAAGATTTCTAATCCGATGTGTAAGGTTTTGATTTGATAGATTTTTAAGAAATCAAAAATGATCTCTTCGAAATCTTCTAAGAAAACTTATTTGACAATATTTAAAATTAAATGATAACTTAACAAAAAAAAAAGTCACAAATAAATGGGAATATTTTTCGCTTTGCTCCACTTGAGAATTACACAGACCCACTTCACCCATAAGTGAATAACTTTTTTATTCAACATACTGATTTCGCTTCTACTTGCGTAGCTTTATTTGTAACAATTTTTACCGTAGCCATCGACTTGTGGAAGTAAAAGTGCATAACAAACTTTGTAAATTGTATATAGGAACGTATTTCTTTTCAAACAAGTAGTAGAATGGAGCGGAATCATCAAGATGTCAACCAAAGCATTGTGCTTCAGGGAAAGTCAATATTTGCTCTGTTGTAATCAATAAAACAGACTTTACTTCTTTTATTTTTTTTCTCACGAATCGGTTTCTTTCTCTTCGTCAAGATTGTTACTTTCAAACAAGTTTTTACAAGCATAACTATCTTCGACGACGAAACTGTAAGTAAATGTTTCTTTCATGCGCAAAAGTGTCTTTTTCCTGAACAGATTTCGAACATTACATATGTTTTCTAGGAGTTTATAAGAAAGTTCTGATGTGGAGAGAAATAAGCTGAATTCTGAACAGTTTACTAACTTATTCGGAATTTCGTCTATTTGTGCGAAAATTAATTGGAAGTGGCAAAATCTTTTGCACATCATTTGACCGATAAAATATACTTCTCGAGCTCTAATGCAAGAATTTGCCACCCTCTCGTACTAACCTGATATAACAAGGTTTACGCGATTTAATCACTATAGTGAGTGTCCTTTTTAATTGAACATTTTTTAGTTGATTTACTGAAGCGATTTTTCGCGGAAAAACGCTTTATTTCTCATTTTATGTTTTTTTTCGGAAAAAATAATATTTTCAGCCATTTTTGGCAAGAAAAAAGGTCAATATAAAGTGTCTCACAGAATGATGTTGTTTCTGAGTGATATTTTACAGCATTACCCTGTATTGTCAGATAACCTATGCATCCCATGAATGCACCTCGTTTAAAGAACGTTTGTACCTCATATGTCCCCCATTAGGGACATTTTGTGCCCTATTTAAAACCTTCTGAGATGGCAACAACTTTGACTTAGTTCCTTAATACAGCTAAAATGTATTCCACTCCACAAAAGAATGCTATTCCAGAGAGAAAGATAATGTGTATTAATCTATAAGATTTATTAATACCTAAATATTATCGCTGCTGCATAATGCTAATACTTAGAAAAATCTTGACAAAAGTCTGACCTGTACCCAAGAAATGCCATCTAATCTGAATATACACACACACATCTTGATTTTTTTCATAATAAATGTGCTATTACATGAATTCTAAGGAAATATAATACTCAACATTTTTGTTAGAGACTCATTCTAATTATTTTTTGAATAATAAAAGACAATAAAGTTTAACAACGTATCATTCTGCTGAAACAAATCAAACAAAAATAACATTGTTCCTTCTAGACATATTTACGAGTCAATGCCGACATTTTAGGACTAATCTTCTTTTTGATATTTCAAGTAAAGTTATCTTCTTTCAGTTTATATAAAATATGATAGATGATCTACTATTTAAAAGCTTTTAATATTTGTATGATAGGCATTATTTAGAACTTTTTAGCTATTTTAGTTAATGATTTTGTCTTTTTACTTGCTTTTTAAACAATTGCATTTATCATAACGGTTTTATTCATTATAAAAAATATATTTATTGGGAACCGGATTTCTTAGCACGGAAATTTTCAGCACAGGAACGTTCAGCACTAAGCATAATCAACACGCGAAGATCCATCATGAAAAACTATATCGTGAGAGTCTTAGTGCGGATAAGAGTGTGGATATGAGTGCTCGTAGGCATAGGTGAGGTAATAAACATAAATATAGGTGTAGACGTCGTTGTAGGTGAAGCCATAGACGGGAGTAGAGTTTTTGTGCAACGTCGGTGGTGATCTGAGTGAGAATCTGGGTGAACGCATCCGGCACCTGCAACCACGCTGTTACCCACATCAAGAGTCTCACAGTGTGTTTTTCATGATGAACATTCCTTACTGAAAATTTACCAATCCGCTTTTTACATTGGATCTGATGATGCATCTTATTTTTTTATACAGCGAATTAAATGATAAAAAAATGAGATACGAAAGGCAACCGTTCATTATGTTCTACCCATTATTTATATCGGTCACAATATATATTATTCAGAGATGTACTGTTTGTTATTGTTCATCTTGAAATATACTTAGGTCTAACCAAAAGTTTGTGTAACATTAAATAAAAATAAGGAGATATTTTTAATTTTATTTTATCAAATGTTGAGAATAGTTACTAGTATTAGTTATATCCAGTTCGATTTTCTTGAATAATTTATTAAAAGTTTTTTTGAAGTCATTTTCGAGAAAATGTTTAGATACTTTGGAAATTGCATGAACTAATCATATTTCATTTGTTTTAAAAATTTAGCGAAATTTTGTTCGATCATGTCCATTGCGTTCTAGCATTACTAGTGATAGGATATGGATTTATTTTATATAGGTTAGTCATAGGTCATCTGATGCTAGCTGGCTTATTGAAGATCAATCGTCAAGGACTATCGCTCATGAAGACGGATTTTAACCAAAACATTGTTTAGTATATTCTTTAAATCAAATGGTTTTGTTTTTACACATGGTCTAGATAAAGGCAAAATTGTAAGTCACAAGTATTGTACTGAAAATGGTCCAAAACCTTTTGCCAATGCAATGTGAAGACAAACAGAGACATCAGGCGCAAAATGCACAAAATTGTTTGATGATCACCGTTGACTTCATACTCATCTAATGTTGTTAATTATATGATAAAAGAAGATATCAATTTAAAGTCTTATCTATCACATTCACCAGGCGTGATACTAAGTAATTTTTGGCTGACTAATTCTATCGAACGTAGTTCAATTGATAAAATAAATAAAACATAATTAGTTCGTGCGATTTCCAAGGTACCTAAAATTTTTATTTTTGAAAATGGCTTCAAAAAAAGTTTTAGCAAATTGTTAGAAAAGATCGAACTGAGTATAACTAATACTGGTAACTATATTCTCAATATTTGATAAAATAAAATTAAAAATACTTTCTTTTCTTTAGATTTTTATTTAATGTTACACGAACTTTTAGTTAGACTTAAGTATTAAAGTTAACATTGAATTAACGTTGTAATTTTTCTCTACATATCTTATTCATTCATTTTGAATGACGTATGTAAGATAGTCATGTTTGCTATGGATGTCTACTTTATTATCTATTGACGTCGTAGTTTTTATTTGTTGTTTTGTTTTATGTGATGTTCTCTTTCTCACATTGTCTTACTATTCAATTATATCAGTTGAAAAAAATCAGCAGTGCAAGAATATTACATTAGATTTATCTAAACAACAAAAGGCAATAAGATTATGATTCAATCCATAATGGAAAATTTGACGTCATAAGAGGCGAAAAGATTCATTAATGTTGCTGAGAATTTTACTGAATATGCAGGGATATACTAATTCCAATTCTTCGTATTGGTTAGAATAGGCGTGTTTTATGAGCAAGTTGGTATAGACTATCTTGAGAATGGCCGAACATATCGAGCTACCTCTTGAATTCCAGGAGTTTCTCAACTTGCTCTTTCTTTTTGTTTTGAGAAAGTTTTTTCTGAAGCCTTCTGATTATGGGGTTCCAGAAGACCAAAATTTTTTAGATATACATGAAGATAAAAACGAGTTTTCGGAAAAAGCAGATGTTAGAAAAAACGTTTAAACGTCATATTCGTATTCAGCGTCGAAAGATGAGTATTTTCTTTTTAAAAAAAATTCAGATTTCCAACGCAAATCTAAAGGTTTGAATTCGGTTTCAAGTCTTTGAAAGTTCGGCTTTTTCAAGTTTACGATAACTCAATACAGATAAACGTTAGAAATTTTATGCAAATGCCAATTGATAGAGATTTTAACGCTTAACAAACGTAGAACTTTGGCAATATTCATACACAAGATGATCTTGGTTTTTCAGCTTATATTTCAATTTTTCGAGTTTTAAAATTTACTACCGAACTTTTTATCGCTTCTGGGTTAAAAATCAATTAAAGTATCATGCCTAATTGCTGAAAACGATTGTCACATCTATATAAACGTTGCTGCGTCCATCTCGCATATATGCTATAAGTTCATGATGATGACGAGGATGATATTTTATCTTCTTTTTATACACACAAACGATGTGTAGGCTGTTCATGTCTTCTACTCTCGGCTTAATTGTCTGTACAGACACGAGCGGTTATTCTGCTGTATTTATAAATAGTATAATCGACAATTTACTCCATACGAATACGAATGCTTTTCGTGATTTATATTATGGCTCATAGTTGTATTGTTTCTGGTTATGGCAAAAGTTCGGTGACAGTACCAAAAATAACGCAAAATGACGTTTTTTCGTCTTCCAACTGATGGTATATTATTAAAACAATAGTGCAATGTTTTCTCCATCAGTATTATCGATCTTAGTACAGAAAAATCAGAGCGTGTATGCAGTGAACATTTCTTCATCAATAAAATAACTTGCGTGAAAGGAAAGCCTTCATTAGCTAAAGGTTACCTTGCCCATCACTTGAAGCAAATCAGATGTGTGTCGCTTTGCGAAAGATTTTTATAAGATTATCTCATTTTTTTTCACTTGCGCCACAAAACGCTTTATGTAGATTATTTTTGATGTATTTTTCAATATCATCGAAGTTAAACTTTGGTAGTGAGCGTATGTCAGACATGTTGTTTTTATGAAGATACAGCTTAGAAATTTAGAAATGAATAATATATTAAGAAGAAGAGTAAATATTTGTAACGGAAACGTAGCATCTATATATAGAGAGGAAAGTGTATCATCGCCCACTGTCGTATACAATCTGCTTCACCTTTTTCGCCTTTGTATTCAAGGAATATCACATGCTTCTATATGTGCAGACGCTGTTTAAGAATGATCACATTGCCTCTATGTGTAAAAGGAACACACATATCATCATCATCATGAACTTATAGAATACATGCGAGATGGATGGAACAACATTCATATAGATGTGACAATCATTTTCAGCAGTTAGGTATGATACTTTAACTGATTTTTAATCCAAAAGCGATAAAAATTCAGTAGTAAACTTTAAAACTCGAAATATTGAAATATAAGCTGAAAAACTCAAGTGGGTTTTTAAAGATCCTTCAGAAAAATCAAGATTACCTGGGTGACGGTGTGAGGGTGACGGACGTAGAAATAATGCAAAACTAGAAAATCTTGTTTTATTAAATTAAATTTCTAACTTTTTCTATCATGTTGAGATCATTTACTGGTATACATGTCCTAAGAATAAGTTGAAATAAGGAACATAAAAAAGATGTTTTTCATTTCTTTAATACACAATGAATTGTTATTTATGTTTTATAACCTATCATTGACAAAATAAGTATAGATATAGAATGTCATAGGTATATCTATGAGATACCTCATATAGGTAAGGCAAAATTATTTATTTAAAAACAATAAGCGTTTACACTACTATTTTTCTGGGAAACAGAAATTTCATTGAACTGACTTTTGCAGTAGTTTTTTGGTAGCACTTGTTTTTTTTTATATGCAATCTATGCATTAATTGGCACGATTAATACGCTTATACAATACTAAATGATGAGAATAGCCGCATCTAAAAAAAGGATAGACCAACATCAGTTATACGTTATATTCTTCAATCATTAAGAATAAATTTCAAATACAGCAGGATGTGCGTTGAGGTGACACTTTTAAAGGTAAGGGTATCGTACCTCATGTAGTCTCCACTAGGTACGGTGTTGAGCTAAAGTAAATAAATAATCTACCAACAATTAGTGAACGTCTACGATAAAAACCATGTTATCCATTATTTTGAGATGAAATAATATACAAACAAGGGATTTTGCTCGCCTTTTCCTATGGCAGATGATGTTAAAAATAAAGAAAAAATAATAAGGTCTTCTCTTCTCTTATCTTCCTCATCTTGTTGACAAGAAACATCAACTATTTTCAGCTTTACTTTAATAAGTTACTTCACTGGCTGAAGTCCGTCATAAATATATTTTTTTCCTAAGAAATAAGTCTATAGATAACAACTTTGCATCGTAATACTCGAGAAAAGAAAAACAAATACAAAATACGAATAAACAGAGTCACTCTTTATCAAATAAAGATAACTGAAAAGAAAAAATAACCACAAAAAGTGTTTTTTAAAATGAAAAGATTAATATAAATTCGAATAAATTTTTTTTTTTGCATTAAACATTAAGACATAAGGTAAACTACTAGGTTTTAAAAACATGTCCAAATTTATCAATTAAGATAATATAATAATTAGGTTACCAATGATCAGTTTCTATTCCAATTGATTTTTAGATTTCATACTATAAATAACAGATATCTATTCTTATATCTTTAAAATTTAGTTCTCAATATTCATCTGAAAAAAAATCCATTTATCACAGTTTGACTATTCAATTTAAAACATGGTCGTATTATAATTTTTCTCTAGATATTCCTTTTAGTTTTATTTACCTCTTTGTATTTCAATAAATTTCTTAGTAATATTTCACATATCATTTTTCATTTGTATTTTTCTAGAATAATTCCATCAAAACAATAATATCATGGAGCTTGAATTTACTGTTACAGAAACTGTTACCAGTCATAATGGTCAACTCGATGAAATTAATTATGAATTCGAAGAAGTTACAGTAGAATCTGCTTTAGTTGGTATAACTAGTAGAAAAGAACGACGTAGTCTAATATATACAGCTAATATCACACGTGCACAATACAATCGTTTAGCTCGACAAATATCAGATGCATTATCATTTGATAATTTTATTTATATTTTACGTCCATTTATTATGGGATTTTATAAGGAAAATGAATTAGAACAAGCATTTACTATTTTAGATAAAGATCATTCTGGTTTTGTTAATGTTGATGAACTCAGTAGCTTTTTACCAATTCTTAATGAATTTGCAACAGGTGATGCTCTGAAAAGTTATATTCGAAAAAATAGTAAGAATGTTGATGGAAATTTAACTTATGATGAATTTCGTACATTAATATTAAAAGGAATTGGCCATGATATTATTTGTAATCATTTATGAATTAAAATATTATTTATATATTCGACTGGATAAAAACATACTACTTGTATTTCTAACGAATATTCTTTTTTTTACATCGACATATTCACAAAAAAATATTTTCTTTGGTTGTAATGACACTAATTCATAAATAAATTTCCAATGAATACTTCAATAAAATTTATCTTATGTTATTGCCTTTTTTTTTAGATTTTAGGGCTGTTAGATAATCAAATATTGCAAAAAAAAACTATAAAATATCTGTTTATTTTTAATTTAGATATTCGATTAGAGGAAAAACAGTCTACTACTGCAGTAGTACATTTTTTTTCAAACTGTAACGTCATGGAAGATATTTTTAAAAAAACAATTGTGGCAATGGCATATTTGTTTTCAAAAATACTGTAAAATTGCATGAACTTACACCGTATTTTAATGTTTACAAATCTAACAGTCACACTATTAATGAATCTAATAGGTTAAATATAACTGTTTATGTAACACCGTAATGAGAGAGATTTCTATAGATCTTTATAAAAAACCATTACAATGATGACGTAATAGCCTTGTATCTTCGAGGATCGTGACAGATTTTCAACCGTGATGGACATCTATGCTAGTCACAACATCATCTAACAGTTATTCAGTATATAGATATATATAATAACGATAATCAAATATCAAATTAATCTGAGATTTGCTTTCTTATATTGTTCTTCATGTATTTTGGATACTGCACGAGCAAATGCAGTCAAACTTTTCAGGGACCATCCTATCATTCAAGTGGAGATCAAAGATTACATTTTATTGAAAAACTATCGGTCTTCTGTCTGCAACAGGCTTTCCTATGTATTTGACCGATGAGATTACAGTATTTGGTAATATCAGAGCACTACTGAACTGCGCGTTGTGAGCAAGCATAATACGGGCACATGGGAGTTTTCGAAGGTACTGAGCTTAAATTTGCAGTCCATCCGCCTTAAAATCTGATTAGTTGGCCGAAAATCAATAGGAATTGTATTTTGTGGAAAACGAATATCATTGAATGATGAGAGGAAAGATAGTAGAAATCGGAATCCTATTGAGTTCGATAGCATACTGAGGCATCTGTGGCCTTACTAAGTGATCCGTATCACATATAAATTGAGTTTTGGAGAAACTGATTTGCTTAGAGTCGTGTGAAGTGGAGATTTTGAATAAGTAGTCTATGAAGCTCAAAATTTCTTCGTTATAGAGATTGATTCCTAAGGTTGCCAAAAGATTTATCCATGAAAATCTGTCTGTCTTTCTTTGTAACCAAATGAAGTTCAGTGCGATTCCAGTAATATACAGTACAATATATCATCGTTATTCTCCCAATCAAGAGATATTGTGCTTAGTTTCGATTAAAACGAATTTTTCTTCCAACGCTACCGAAGAATTGATTGTCTCTGTGGTCTCCCCATTAGAAACACAACTAGACAGCTTCAGAACTGGGAACATGACCAAGCGCGATCGAGACCATTTGAAATCGGGATGGCCGATACAAGTATGTGCTTTTACAAATGCTTGATCAAGATTAAACGTCGATCTCACTCACAAATCTCATCAAACTCTTCTTGATCTAGACGTGTAAGGACGAAGAATCCTTCATTTCTGTTTACTTTTTCAATATCAGTATTTCACATTCGCCAAGAGTGAGGGTAGCCGAGATTAGAACTTGAAATACGTCCAAAAACTAGAACCGAGACTGAGACAAAAGATACGATTATATGTGTATTTACTCTCCATTAATTAGGTTTTCTTACTTGTTTTAGAGCCGAATAGCATTTTTACTTGCATATATTAAGATTAAACTTTCTCGGGCAACGCCAGGTACTTCTACTAGTAGATATATATATTACAAATCTTTATTAAGAAATATTAAACAAAAACAAATATTTGAGAATTAAGTATAGAGTTGAATGATGTTTTCTAAAGATAAAATATACTTTCATGAGATGTTCAAATATTTTAACAAATAAAAATTATATCAAATTAACAAGTTTGTAAAAGAATTTCAACATAGTCTGCGTCATAATTGGCAATAATAATGTCCAACAAATTATCATTATTAATGTCTCCAATACTCACTGATTGTGGCTTAACATTATAACCAAGAGAATAGAATTTTGGTTCGAAAAAACTTCCATTTCCAAATCCAAAGAATACAAGGACAGCATCGCTAAGTGAGTTAGCAACCACAATATCTAAATGATTGTCTTTGTTCAAATCATTTACGGCGATCGACGACGGAATAGAATTAATTCCAGTCGAATAATTTGTTAAAAGTGCAACAGTTCCATCTCCATATCCGCAAAAAATAAGAATAGTATTTGTTTTTGAATTAGCAACAACAATATCTAGATAAGTATCATTGTTTAAGTCATCAACAGCAATCGAAATTGGTCCAGAGTTAGTACCAGTTGAATAAGTTTGTTGTTTAGCAAATGTTCCATTACCATTACCTAATAGTATA
Organism: Macrotrachela quadricornifera; assembly: GCA_022393335.1. Lineage (NCBI taxonomy): Eukaryota > Metazoa > Rotifera > Eurotatoria > Philodinida > Philodinidae > Macrotrachela > Macrotrachela quadricornifera. The sequence continues at coordinate 832,087 of JAJEKB010021681.1, read as the reverse complement.
CCAATAGTACTAGTACCAAAGTTAGCTATTGCAATATCTAAATGATAATCACTATTAAAATCACCGAGAGCAACCGAACTAGAATTAGAATGACTATCAGTAGAAAATATGAGTGGAGCTGCAAAAGGTTCACCTTTATACCGAAGAAGAATACTAATACTATCTTGATTACTATTACTAATAGCAAGATCCATTCGACCATCATTATTAAAGTCACAAATAACGATTGATGACGGATCTGAATCTAATCCAATTGAATAAGTCTTAAGTGCAGTAAAATTTCCATCACCATATCCATAGAATATACCGACATTCCCATTACCAAATCCATAATCACCAAAAATAATATCAAGTAGTGCGTCATTATTTATATCATGAATAATGATTGAACGCAAATCGGATCCAGAATTAGTCGAATACATTATTTGTGATGAAAAACTACCCTCACCCTCACCAAAAAAGATGCCAACATTATTGCTATCTGAATTCGCAACAACAATATCCATTATTTTGTCTCTGTTTAAATCTCCAATACCAGTTGAGTATGGTCCAGAATTCTTTCCAGTGAAAAGTGAAATCATACCTTTAAAACTGCCATTACCATATCCAAAAAATATTCCTATATTATTCTGACGATAATTAACAACAGTAATATCTAAAAAAGTATCATTGTTGAGATCGACAGCGACCACGTGCACTGGATAAGATGTATTAGGCATGGAATATGTCTCTTGATCTGTAAATGTTCCATTACCATATCCTATGAATATACCTATATTGTTACTGTCACGATTGGCGACAACAATATCTAATATGTTGTCTGCATTAAAATCACCTACCGCAACCGAACGTGGAAAAGATGATTTGCCAGTATAATAGGTCATTGAAGTTTGAAAACTTCCATTTCCATATCCCAGAAGTATACCTATATTGTTTTGACCACTATTACTGACAACTATATCAAGTTGACTGTCATTATTGAAGTCACCAATAGCAATTGAATAAGGGTGAGAATCTTCACCTGTCGAATATGATATCTGTTCTGCAAATGTTCCATTTCCATAACCCAGAAATAGATCTACATTATTACCATCGACATTTACGACTACAATATCCCATTGATGATCGTTATTGAAATCGCCTACAGCAATAGATACAGGAGATCGAGCACGTCCGGAAATATAGATGACTTGATTTGTAAAAGTTGCATAATCAAATCCAAGGAATACATATATATTGTCTGTACCCTGATTAGCAACAACAATATCTGTCCAGTTATCCCTATTCAAATCACCAACAGCAATTGAACTAGGAAAAGAATCAGTACCAGTTGAATATACACTTGATGAATCAAATGTTCCATTATCAAATCCAAGAAATATATTTACAGTGCCAATTCTATTATTAGCAACAGCAATATCTAATTTAGTGTCTCGATTAAAATCTGCAACTGTTACAAATTGTGGATAAGAACCAAAACCTGTTGAATATGTTATGCTACTCATAAAAACTCCATGACTGTAATTAAGAAGTAATTGTATATTATCATAGCCTGAATTAGCAATGACAATGTCTGAGTGATTATCACTATTGAAATCACCAATAGCAATAGAGGATGGATGTGAGCTAGAACCAGTCATATAACTTGTTTCACTTGCAAAATCTGCCTCGTAACGTACAATAAATACACCAATATTATCTTTGCCATAATTGCTAACTATAAGATCCATTTGATTGTCATTGTTAAAATCACTAAACATAATAGATAATGGAAGAGAACCGTATCCAGTTGCAAATGATATTGCTATTGCAAATGATCCATTTCCATATCCTAAAAATATATCTATATTGTAACCATAGCCATTACCAATTGCGATGTCTAGAAAAGTATCGTTATTGAAATTTCCAAGAGCAACACACCACGGCCATGATCCATGAGCAGTAAAATATTTATTTATACTTCCAAATGTTCCATTACCATATCCCAAAAGTATACCTACATTAGAGAATGAGGGACTAGTATAGACAATATCTAAATGACTATCGTTATTTAAATCACCAACAGCCAAAGACAATGGACGTTCATCCTTAATCAAAATTAACGAGGAAATCCAAAAAGATCCATTACCATAGCCTAGGAATATAACTATATAACCATTAAAAATAAAATCTGTTACAATAATATCTAATATATTGTCACCATTGATATCATCTACAGCAACTGATGTTGGAGTAAAAATTATTCCAGTTAAGTATGTAGTAATACTTGTAAAAGTTCCATTATCATAACCAAACAATATACCTATGTTACTAACATTCTCATTAGTCACAACAATATCGAGATTATTATCATTGTTCAAATCTTTGACAACAATTGATGTCGGAAAAGAGTCATTACCAGTTGAATAGGAATTATTGTATATAAAACTTCCATTACCATACCCAAGCAAAATATTTATTTTTTTTAAGTTGTACATAGCAATAGCAAGATCAATTTGATTATCTTTATTAAAATCACCCGTAGCAATTGCATAAGGTTGTGAATCTTGTTCAGTAAAAACAATTATTTGATTTTCAAAAGTACCATTACCAAGTCCAATAAATATACCAATATTATTACTTTTAGAGTTGATTACAATAATATCTAAATGATTATCATTATTGAAGTCATTAACAACAAGAGAGTATGGTCCAGAACCTGTCCCAGTTGAATATGTTACTTGACTAGTAGTAGGATAAATGGTATATCTATTTAATATAAGTATATTATTAGTATCACTATTGGTAATAGCAATATCTGATTCATTGTCATTGTCAAAATCACCAACAGCAATTGAACATGGATTAGATTTATATCCAGTTGAATGTGTTGTAATAATAGAAAAATCTCCATTTTCATTACCTCTCAATACAAGTACATTGTTATCACCAGGGTTGGCAACAATTAAATCAGATCTATTATCATTGTTAAAATGAGTAACAATAATAAATTGTGGGTGAGAATTGAAACCAGTTGAATATGCCACCATATCGTGAAAAGTTCCATTATTATTTCCTAAAAATATTCCTATATTTCTAGTACCAGAATTAGCAACAGCAATATCAAGAATATTATCGTTGTTAAAATAACCAAGAGCAATTGAGCATGGATGAGAACCATAATCAGTCGAATATTTATGACTTATTAAAGTTTTATTTCCATTTAATAGAAGTATAATTAATTCATTAGTGCCATAATTAACAGCGACAATATCGAGTTGATTATCATTATTCAAATCTGCAATAGCAATTGAATATGGCATAGAATCATAACCCATATCATAAATATTACTAATTCTAAAAGATCCATTATTATTACCTAATAAAACAATTATAGTTAGAGTACCATAATTAGCTACAACAATATCTAATTGATTATCATTATTTATATCTCCGATAGCTAATGATAAAGGTTTAGAGGATCCAAGTGAAGTTATTCTTTGATTTGTAAAAGTTCCATTCCCATAACCTAGTAGTAAACCTATATTATTAGTGCCAAAATTAGCAATAGCAATATCAAGTCGATTGTCATCATTGAAGTCTCCAATGGCAATTGAATATGGACGAGATTTAAATCCAGTTGAATATGTTATTTGATTGATAAAATTTCCATTACCGTATCCTATAAGTATGCCAATATTGTCAGTTTGAGAATTAGCAACTGCAATATCTAAATAATTGTCTCCATTAAAATAACCAACGGCAATATGATGAGGATGTGAATCATAATTAATTCCAGGTTGAGTTGTTCGTACAAAAGTTAATTGACATACTTCATCTAAATTAAGACATAAATATTTTTAAAAAAATTCCTCATTAATCTGGAAGAATTACATTCATAAATTTAATAGTATTATTAAACTGTTATCTTTCTATTTCTCTTTATAAAATTTCCTTTTTTCGTAAGCTTCCACAAATATTTATTCAGATATTTTAGTGTTTAAAAAATTGAATCATTTTATTTCATATAAAACAAACAAAAATGCATTTTCGAAAACTTTATATTAAAATTTTTCTTATATGAAAAAAGTCTGCTAACGCAGTCTCTTTTGGGTTAAAATGTGAGATGTACACGTCTTTTTTAGGCTCATTATACTTGAATAAAATATCTAAAGTGATGAAATTATGATAAATGATAGTTATCTTTCAATAATAATACATTCTCAGTGAATCGCTCAATGTAATTTCTTTCTGTATTCTAGATATTTCTTTTGTCGATATTTTTACTATCATATCGGTTTGTGAATTTTCTTGTTGTTATTCATTCATTATTTATAAATGATCTATTTTGTAAAAGAAAAAAAGAGAACGTACTTGTTTCTTTTTCGGAAGTGAAATAAACTGTGAGTACAGCAACAGTTATTGAAAATCCTGTGAATATAAGAAATGCACATACACCTATCAAAGATTGATATTTTGACCAAAACGATGTTTTTCTATTAAAAAAAGAATATATTAATTATGATAATTTAAATGAAACAAATATTTTTTCTATTTTAATAAATCTAAGACGAAATATATATATACTTATGACTATCAAGAGAAAGACATTGTTGATCAAATGATCGTTTGATTGATGGTAAAGAAGTACCAGTTATGGAATCAGCATCCATCTATGAATAGAAGAATCTAATAAAAAAGTCTATTTTATAAGATTTTGTTATATGTAATTACAATAACTTGAATTATATTATTTTGTAATATATTCAAAGAAATAAGGATTTTTATTCAATGAAGAAAATCCTTTATGAAGAAAGTATTTATTAATTAATTCAACATTAAAGTTAGATATAATTTGATAGATTAATTATAATCGAAACTTTGATGTTTTTAATGTGTGTCTTCCCATTATTTCCATTTTATCTCTGATTAATCTAGTAGAAAAAAAAACACGATTATCATTCTGTTTGATGCCGCAAATTATCAAAAATCTTATTGTCTACACAGAAACCGTCTTCAAATATCGTTAATTTTATCAATAAACTAGCAAGATTTTTAATACTACGTAAACGGGAAAATTTCTTTAAATACTCGAAAACTATCATTATAATTATAATCATCATTGACGAATTTAGAGAGGAGTGCAGAAGATTATCATTCCTTTTTTGAAAAATTTATTTCTTTGTGAAACATCCGCATTCTAGATTTACTAATGACAATCATGGTTCTAAATTATGAAAAAAGCGACTATTTTATATTTTTTTTGTAAGTTTAAACACGTTTTTGAAAATTTTTATCTCTTTGAGAAAGAGTAAAACGGCTTTGTTCCTGTAAGTTTCACGTTTGTGCTTTAACTTTAACTCGGTAACAGGCAATCAGAAACTTCGCACTGTATGTGTATATACAGAGAGAGAGAGAAATGATATAGGAAAATTCACTATCATTTTATTATTAATGGTATTTAGTTTTCAAATAAACGATTTCATCAGTTATATGATTATAATTTCTAATCGAATACAACGGTGTCATTTGTACATAAATATAAATAACATTGATGTAATTCATATAAAACTCAAAATTCTTATTAATGAAATTTTGATTAGTTAAATTATATCTATTTTAATAAATTATTTGAAGATAATAATCGATGAAGATCATACAATAACAGATGTTTCAGTTAAAATTACACTAAATTTCGGCACTTTTTTTTCTCACTTGTTATTAAATAAAGCATTATATTTATACACAAAAAGATAGAGAATTTGAAGCACTATAAAAGTGTATATTTGGTTTTTTAAACAAGCTTTCTTCGTTAGCGCTCACTTTAATAGATGAACATTCATTCAACAGCAAGCTGCAACGGTCAAAAAATTGAAAATATACCAGATGTTTTATCAATGAAAGGTTCTACTAAACTTTCAAGAGTGCTACAAAACTCTCCGCCAAATTCTGCATCTTTGGATGTATATTTTAGAATTTTAGGTGAAATATTTTTGATGAACAGTTTTGAAATTAGAAAAACTGAAAACACCGAAGAAAATCTTTTATGCAAGACCAATAGAATTTTTCTTTTTTCAGTTCTAAATTATCTTACTATTTTCATTATTCAATTCAACAGTTTCATTATTTTGCTTAGAAATAAATTCTACATCCGATAACTCGATAATAAATCTTTTGTAGAGCTATTTTAGGCTTTTGAAAACATTATTTTCTAAATCGTACTAAAAACTACCGGTGGATATTGATCTCAAGCTTTATTTTTCTGAGTCATACCACCAAGAATCTTGAAGAAATCAGTGAAAAATAGAGTATAACATTCGCTATTTATTAATACTGGATAATTTATTTTTAACACTCACTTTGATAAGTAAATACTTGCACTAATCAATAACTGTCAGTAGAAAATGCAAGGTCTCCGTTGAATGGTATCCTATATGTAACTCGTTTCAACTCGACGTCAACACGCAAGACTCATTTAAAAAATTATGTAAACAATTTTTTACAAATTCAAATTCTCTATCGTTTAGTGTATAAACATAATGTACTAGCGGAGATACCCGATGAAAAGAGAATATGGTTAAATTTTTACATCTTCCATCCGACTTTTTCTGCTGCACATAACACGTCTTCTAAAGGACTGTTCCCCTCTGTTGGTGAGCTATCTGCAACAGAACTTTTCGCGTCACACCTGAAACCTCTTGGGCAGGACTTTTACCGGCATGAGTCACGCATCTTTAATAGGATTGTTCCTGCTATGCGTTAGATGTTCGTCATTGGACTCTTCTCTCCGTGCGTGATACCTCTTCCACAGGACTTTTTTCACCATACCTGGAACCTCTGCCACAGAACTTTTCTCGCCGTGCATCAGGCATCTTCAACAGGATTCTTCCCATCAGACTCAAGCTGACATTCCCACTCTCAAATTTGCATTGAACGGCCTCATTTGATTAGAAAGTGAGTAAGATCACGGTCTCTTACGGCTTGGATGAAGTTTCACACACGCCTTCCTTTCTCACCTCCAATCACTCTCCCGACTTTCCTTAGCATTCAAGGAACTGATGCGGATAGTTCCGTGATGCTATCTCTCACGATGAACAAATACATAGCGAACAGACTCATCAGAATCTCGATCTGTATTGATCAAGATGAAATTTCAACCAGCCCGTTCCGCGCACCCCGGTTGGTGGTTCCAATCCCACATCGACTTTCCTCAGGAGCTAAGGAAGTAGTGTATAAAGTTTTGTGACGCTAGCTATCACAGAGACTGAATGCATAGCGAATAGACAATTATTTTTCTTTATATATATAGATACGTCATCGTCGTGAGCCAAGAAAAAGAACAAATACGTTGTTTTTGTGAGTCGTAGAGAACAAATGGATACACCATCGTTGTCAATCAAGGAAACACTCATATACTTTTTCCTCTTATAACCTATTAGAAGCTTTCGATTTTCACATTTAGACCAAAGAATTATCGATACGAAATTATTAATCCTAAAATCATAACGAATTCATTAATTTTCTGGAAAATTGATGCAAATTTCATCCACACTACCCCACCCTACTCCTATTACTGGTCAAAATACTCTTAAAAGCAACCTCTAGACTCAGAAAAGTACCCTAAAAAGTTTGGTAACGTTCGCCATTACAGGACTATCTGGGTGAGATTTCACCTACATCCAACATCCCTCACACCCCACACTCAAGTGACCATTCTGACCTCACGTCGACCCTCTCTGGGACCTAGAGAAGCATCGTGGAAAGTTTGGTGATCATAGGTTTTACAGGGACTGGATGCATAGCGAACAGACAAACAGACAAACATTCTTCTTTATATATATATAGATACTGGAATCCTATTGATCAGTTATATAGATAGCCTGTAGCAAGTATAGCATTAATTTTTTTTTGAAAAAAAGGGTGTGTCGACCCTTCCTTGGGTCTATAGAAGATTTCTGGAAAGTTTCAGCTAGTTTGCTCGTACGATCTTTGAATTCATAGCGAACAGACAGACATTCTTCTTCATATATATAGATTCAATAGAAAGTAAAAGAAAAAAAGAATCGAGATTTAGTGTAATTAACTTGAGACACCTGTTAGAATTCATAGCTGTATTGATTTTATATCATTTTCTCTATTAAACTACATTTAATTGATCGAACTAAATTATAATATTGATACATTATGTAACTTTCTATATATTTAGTCATTCTAGGATATTTCTATTTATAATATTTTATTCTTCTAATATATTTTTCAGTTTTAAATATAGAATAAAAGAATTAAACTTACTTTTCTTTTAGTTAATATAACTATCGTTAATTTTCTCTTCTTAACCTTTGTTTTTCCAATGATCAAAAAAATTCAAATATCAATAATAAATATTATATTTTCGAACTAAATGTTTATTTTGTGTATATTCGATATACATATCAATTATGCATAAAATAAATGTTTGTCAATCAATCAAAGGACATGAAAAAAGTACGCCCTCTTGTTTGAGTCTCAATTATAAACAGTCGTACCTACATATTTCTATTTGATAACCATATCTTATATACATTTATATTTTAATTATACTTCATATAATATTAAAATGAAAAAAAAAATGCTTTATTAACATTATTTCAACGTCCCTTTTCTTTTTTCTATTACATTTATTATTATGCCGCCATGGCTGAGTGGTTACATTACTTGGCCTGCGCCCACCAGGGCTCAATATTGGGTCATTTCTGATGGTCCGGCCCGATAATGCTATAAATATGTTTTATTTGCAAAAAAGAATTTTTTACGACGGATATTAATGATCGTTTTGATGGTTTATTTAAACAAAGTAAAAAGTTTGTCTTCATAGTGATCATAAGTTAAATAAAGTCAAAGAGTTAATATGTTGTGAATATAGCGAAATAGATAATCCTAATTATCTATTAACCCTAAAAACAAGATCTCTTTTACCATTCTTATTTCTTGATGATCATCATTTGTAAACTGGAGCCTCTTTCAGAGAGTAAGATTGATCACTACTTGTAACTGATTCTGTTAATTTGAAGATACAGTCGACCTACTCCAATTCAGTGACATTCATATCATTCAGTACAATAGACAGCTCGTCCGTGCTCGCATTTGCATGAAAGTATCATTGAATAAAATAAATGCAATTTTCATTTACTCTATACCTGAAAGTTACACGATATTCGTATAGTAAAGAATCCTCGTTGATATCAGTTCGGAGGTGCAAAACCCATACAAATAACTTCACAGTACATCAAATTAAAGTTGATCAAAAAAAGAAGAAATCAAATGAACTTATCTTTAAAGATAAAAAACCAGACTTTATTCGTATCAAGGCAGTATAGTTTTTATCTAATTTATCGATAGTTTTTATATGTATATCCACTGATGTTGTCTCTCCAAACGTAACATGTTTATCAGTCTAATCTAATATTCTAGTAGGCATTTACTTAGTTGAAGAATTCGACAGAAATATGAAAAGTTAAAATTTCTAGCCTAAAACTTTGAAAAACATGTTTCAGGATCACTATTATTACAATCGATTAAAATCAGATCTTTTTGTGTTTTTTACGTGAAAAATCTTTCTTGAGAAAGCGAATCAAGTTCCGATCGGGTGATATGACAGAAATTTAGGCTCGCCCGGTACGCCGATCTTTTCTAATGTGATCCGTTTGAAGTCTTGGCACCCACAAGGTAGTATATTCAAATCTCAGTAACATCATTTATGGAATGATCCTGGACAAGTTACTAACGGGTAAGTTGTCTCAAATGATTCATTTCACATGAGTCATTCGTGGTGACTACATCTTTAGTCAGTATGTTGGATGGAAGAGGGTGCAGATACCGCCGTCTGTAAAAAGAAAAAACGAGAGAACTCGAGTGCATGTGAAAACTAGTAATAATAATCGCAGCCAGCTCTAACGGATGCTAAGTCTATGGGACGTTATTATTATTATTATATATCAATATTGGTTATAGATTGTTTTCTTATGTCTTAATATTTTATTCGATAAAATAATACTGTTAATATGAACAATTATAATATTCTACTAAAATTCTTTGAAAAAAAATTATATTTTAATAGAAGATTTATTTCAATCATGGTTCCATGAACATCAAAACAATAACATATTCATTTTATTATTCCTTATAGATAATATATTTTCGTAATCACAATTCAATCTGATGAATAAATCATGTGTAAATATATGTTTTTATGCTTGAATAGTATGTGATGAGAAAAAAAACGTGGTAAAACATGTAACTAAAAGACGATACATATCGATATTTAGTTACCCGCTCTACTTAAATTACTTGTTATGAATATCATTTTGATTTCGTTTTTTCTTTCGTGATTACCTTTAATAATGAGTTATATTTCAATAAAAAATTGTAAAATAATTACTTATAGTTTTAATAATAAAAAAATTTTGTTATAAAAAAGAAACGAGAGAGATTTTAGTTATTTGTCATTTAATTATCTTTAATTAAAATGATAAGTGAAATTATAAGTACAAAAATACTGATCAAAAGAATATTTTTTAGTTGATATGTCACATGATTTGATTTGTTTTTCCAAAATACAGCTCGAAAATAGAATTATTCACTTTTTTTGAACTTTCACGGTTTTTTTTCTTGCATATATATTAGAAGAAGACTGAAAGTCAAAGCATTATTAGAAACAGATTTTAGTCAATGACATGTCGCAAAAATGTTTTCTATGTGCTTCAAAAAGATTAAAACAGTCTTTGTACTTATCAAATTTAATTGAATGAAATAGGAAACAAGCAACGATGCCAATTGACGAAAAGTATTTATTACCAATTATGAAGAAATATCGATGGAAATTTAATCAAATATTAATAACTGAACAAAATCTATCAGATCGTTCTAAAAATTATATGGTTTTATCGTAGATCATCGTTTAATGAGTATAGACTATCAAAGTTATATAAATAGTCATGGACTGAAGCCGAGCCCGAACTCAAGATATTTTCGTATAGTGCTAAACAAAGGTCTTATAAAACTTTTATATGATATCAATGTAAATAGAATGTATCTAATATTTATCAGAAAGATTCTAAAAGCTTATTATATCAAAACAATAAATTGTGAGAAAAATATAACTATCAATAGTTCTTATTGTTACTTGTTTTTATAACTAAACAAGTATCTTGATATTTAAGTATCTTACTTTAGGTATGCTATGGAAAACTTTATACTTAAAGTTTGGCAGTGAAAATGTTCATTTGCTGCAAATAGGATCAACCTTCTTAACTAACGGTATGTGACCCTTCATTGTGAGTCATCGATGTTATAAAGATCGTGATCAATCAATGATTTTCCAATGAACTTCAATAGTACATATAATTTAATAAAAATAAAGATTTTTTCTATAATTTAGATCAATATTGATATCAATAATCACCATCACCAGTAATCTATTCTAAATAAAACAATTCATTTTTAGGTTAAAATCAATATCAATATGAACAGGAAGATTGTTTTAAATAATATAATTTTTTTTTCATTAAGACTTCTATCAATATCAATCATGCATAACCAAAGTGACTGTTCATATGTAAAACTTTTTACTATTACATTTCACAAAATAGTCAAATGATGGGTATATCAAAGATGATAGATAATAAAAAATCGATGTCAAACAAAAGAAAGCTTTTAAAAACACATGTAATTTAAAGAGATAGATTTAAATGTAGAATATAAGGCAGTATAAAAAATTTAATTACATTGTGATTCTTGTCTAGTTAAATGTGTGAATAGAGAAAAATAATATTACATCATTTTTCTTTCATATATATTTAAAAGCATATAAAAGAATAAAAATAATATATCTAATAGAAATCATTACCTACTCAAGAATAGTTAATGGATAAAATAATAATATTTTTATTTTATGATAATTTTCATCATTGCCAAACAAATCATGGTTTATCTTTTTTCTAATATTTTCTAATTAATACATTTTTATTTATAAAATAAATTAGTAATATTTATAATAGAAATCATTCATATTAATAAGTAATAATGTCATTGCCAATCATTCGAGTATAGATGCTGATCCAACATGATTCATTTTTATATTACTTCAGGTATGATAAAAAGATAACCTATATTCTCACGTGTCGCAATTATTGATCCGATGCAATAGATAACGTCGAATGAAGTATCAGTAATGTGTTATGATACTGTTTTTCATCCATACAAAATATGTATGAATTCACAGAATATAAAAAAGACATTAAAATAGTGTAGAAAAGTATTAAGAAGAAAATTACTAAGGAAAAAAAATGAACATAAAGGCGATATTTGTATTACAGAATTAAAAATAAAATATGCAATTATAATATTAAATATATTTCTACCTTGTGATATTTTGTATGATAACCATGCAATATTCTAGGTGAAGTAAACACATGTATTTTAAATGATAATATCTAATATTTTTGACAGTTGATAATAATCAAACGATGTTGGTATAG
>JAJEKB010021681.1:798181-814593 GCA_022393335.1 Macrotrachela quadricornifera | reverse complement strand
TGCTAATTATGGTGGAGACTATGTTGAAATCCTATTACAAACATGTTAATATGAACATATCTGTGCTTTTATTATTCATTTTACTATTGATTTATACGAAATTGTTCGAAAGATAAATGTATTAATATGCACTATTTTTAAAACTTATCAGATCTGTTAGACAGATTTGATTCCATGTTCAAATTGCTTTTTGTTTTGTTTACTGAATTCTAAGTCCCTTGGACTATAATATACTAATACCATTGCTATTATCTTTAATGTAATTTGATTTTTTATACATTTGATATTCTTTTTTTGGTTGAAGAAACATTTGTATCAATCTGCTGATATGTGACAATTAATCAAGTTATTAGCAAAAAAATTAACTCTTAGTTTTGACTAAATGTACTGCATAGAACATCTCATATTTTTCTTTTTTTAATCAATTTAATTGAGAAAAAAATTGAGCTTACCATTTTCTATTCACGGAACGCTATAATATAAATACTCGTTGTAAAATGATCTTAAGAGAACAAATTAATTTTTATGGATGATAATGATGTTTTTACTATTCATTTTTATTTCAAAAAAAGAAAACGAATTATTATTAGATAGAATAATTCAATATTAAATTGACTAAAGCAAAATAACCATTGAAGATGGATGAGGGGCGATTATTTGGTTGCAATGTCGAACTGCTTGAAAGCTTTTATTGTCTCATAATATTACTACATAAAAAAACTTTTTTTCTTCGATGTCGTGGATAAAACTGTAATTTCTTGCAAGGGTAATTCTGTAAATGCAATATTTTTAGAGCCAATTTTGTCGTACATTGAATGAATATTGAAGCAGTAAAAAGGATTTATCTGAACTATTATTGCTCCAAAGAAAAATGCAAAAAAACAGCAAAGGTAACTTTATTACATAGTTTATACTACAACCAATTTGAGATAGTTAACTTGCTTAGATATAGTCGATTTTTATAAATATTGATCTTACCTATATATCTAATCGTTCTAGGTAAAAATCAAGTCGCTACATCGAAATGCAAGTTCACTAACTTAACAGTAAGTCGGCAATTGTACAAGATACTCTTAGCAACGACAATCAAAAGTAAATAAGCCATTTTGTGGAGAATTAAATTCTGTATTGAATAATATTTCATTCGGTATTTTTTTAAAAATAGTGCTTGTAAAGTTTAAAATCCATTTTTATTAGACAACAAATGTTAAGTTCGTAATTATCACAAAAAACTGCATCTAACAATAGCGTTGAGATTCGTTCAATTCGAATAAAATTTTTTTGAAATTTATTCAGTAAAAAATCTCGTGTTAAGCAAAAAAGCCATATAAATAAAATAACAAAAATTTTACTGTTTTCTTTTACACCTATAACAATATGAAAATAGAATCATTTTACCTATCGATCATTTATTGATAAAATGTGTCATGTAAATCGTCGTTACTTCTACAATTTATATTATCCATTTCAATGATTGAATGAAGATTTTGATGTTTGGTATAGAATGTACTAAGCAAATAATGGTGATAGTAAGATAAATCACAATTAAGAATCAGCATAATAATCTACTAGCGAGAACACATGCGTCCTGCATGATAGGTTTCTTCTTTAATGTATGATTTCACAAAAATTTTCATCTGGTAACAGACATACACTTACTCGATGTTGTATATAGATAGATATAGATCGAAGCCTTATGAACGCATACTCTTATGTCTCAGATATGTTTATAAGCCATGTAACCTTACCTCTTTATTTTCTTACATTCTTCTGAGCCTTCCCTTATTTGACCTGTAACCTGGTAAAGACAGGCATACATACACTGAACATGATATATATAGATTATTCGATCTTTGTTTTTGCTTCTATTTCTCCGATTCCATTAAACAAATAACATGGAAATTATGTTTAAAAAATGTCTCATAATAGATAAGAATTATTTGAGTTCTATAGTAATTAAATCATATCAGTCAGTGCTTCGATCCTATGTTAATGCATTGTATAATAATACGATATTGGAATTACATGTATGAAAAAACTATTTGTCTGATGACAATATCTTGTCGTTTGGTTAACTGATTTGATTATATTTTTTATTTCCTTCAAACGATCAAACACAAATTATCATTGACGTATCATCGCGTAAGGATTGTTAATAATTCAAAAATAGCACATAACAGTTTGTCAAAGAGAAATTTCTATGTTGATAATACGAAAGGCTCACAAAGGACTGAAATGCTTTTTTTTTTAAAAAGAAATTTTTTATATTATGAAAATGCAATCCTGTTCTTATTGAACGTTGATAATTGAGCAAAAAAAATAATATTGTCATAATGGAAACTTTAGAGAAATGATGGATCATCTCTCTTCTATACAACGATCAAGAAGCAAAATAAAAAGTAAATAGTATTACTTGTATAAAAAAGAATAAAAATTTCTTTTATATGTTATAATAAAATCAAAAATAGTTGTGATCATGCTCTGATTTATTCGAGTTATATAGGAATATTTGACACGATATCTCATCTAAAAAATCAATATGTATGTTTTTGTAGTAATGAGACATTCTTCTTTTTTATACTAGGCGACTACGATTAATGATGTATATTAATGCGGTATGTCTGTTTTGTAATCAAAATGATCCGTGTTTTCAAAGTGATAGGGCTATTCTGCCGCCGCGGTGGCTCAGTCGGTAGAGCGTCAGTCTCATAATCTGAAGGTCGTGAGTTCGATCCTCACCCGGGGCATTTATTTTTGTCTTTAAATATACACAAAATAAAATGAATATTAAACAAAAATTACTTGACTTCATTTTTTATTCTCCTTTCATACATAATGAATAGACGAGCAATTGATTAACGAGTTTTGACTTCGATGTAGAAAGTAGAATATATGCAATTAAAATAGGATAATTTTATGATATTTTAAATAAATGAAAAAAAAAACTTTTTGTTCATCTCGAAGAGAATTCATGGATCAGTCTTATATTTATATAATGAGCACTTATATTTTGTAAAAAATTCAAAAATATTTAATAGTGTGAATGAAAATATTTTACTATCTAAAATAATTAACTGTGAAAAATAACTACAAAGTTTGTACTATTATAAGATAAATTGTAATCAAATAAAAGATGATTTATCAAAGAGTGAATCAACTTCCACTATGCTTTCTACATTAGAATGAGAACTGCTTATAATGCCACTTTATACTATTCTTAATGAAATATTTCGCTCTCGAATTAAAATCATAGTCTTTTTGTCTTCGATGCTTCATATATGCCCTTTCAAAACATGTATTAAATTCATATCAAGTTATTTATTACAAATTAAAATGAATATCGTCAAGAAAGTGACTTTTAGAATAGTCTATTCTTTCTTATACATCAGAATTCTTAAAAATTATATTATTAAAACTGAAAATAGAACTATTTTTAATATTACATTTAATTCAGCTAAAGATATAAGCTAACATTCATTTTAACCTGTTCGACGATTCGCAGTTAAATGTTCTACATTCAGAACCATGGAATACATTCAATCAAATGGATCTCTTGTACTAAAATTCGAATAATTAACATTAAATGAATAGAATGCTTTCTTAAACTGATATGTCTTCTTCTTTCTCATAATTTGAGAGTGTTAAGAAATGTTATTCGAAGTCTAGATAATGATAAAGTGCAAACAAAAGGTAACACATATGTTGTACACAATAAGATACCTAAATTTGAATAAATATAAACATTATGAATTAAATCATATGATACACCATCTAGACAGAGCTTGAATCATCAATTTTCGCTGTATTCGTTATATCACACGTAAAGGTAAAGCAATATTAAACAAAATAATTATAATGATTGGTATCATTTGATGAATTGCTAGCTCATACTTGGTAAATACAAAATCATAAAGAAGATAGGGATAAACATGTAGTTATCCAACAGTGTAGGTTATGAGAGATAATTTTAATACTCAAATGGATACTTAGTAGATAATTACTGTTTTATTACCTTTCGTATTCAATAATATAAATAAATTGAAACTATTTAATTATTGAACATAGATGTTCAATTAAAGAGTACAGAAGCTTAAAATCTCCTCGTCTGAATAAATGCATTAGTTTTTATAGTATCAAATGGATAAAAATAGGCAACAGCGACAGAATGCGATACTTTGACAATCTATAATTTATCTGTTCTCCTTTATTGATGAGTTTTTGTATAACCAAAAAAAAAAGAAATAAACTTTATTGATATCTCAAGTAACAGTACATAACTGAAAAGGTAATGTTCAATGTTTTTCGACGAATCTAACAAGTGCATTGGAAACCTCATCATGAAATGGAATATTAGCTTTTTGAATTAATCTTGCACACAAACATTTCAGACTGATTTTCATCATTCCTTTCACTAGTTGTTTAATATTTGAATCAGATGTCATATCCAAAGGTGTATTTCCTAAGTCATTGACGTAATCTAAATGAGCATTAGCATCACAGAGAATCTGAAGTATAGATTCATTGTAACCATGTGAATTAGAAAGAAAAACATGTAGAGGTGTATTTTTTCTAGCATCAGTAGCATTGACATCAGCTCTGCATTGTAAAAGTGTTCGAGTTGTATACAAACATGGATATCTAAAATAAGACATTCTATATTTATAAAAAAAGCGTATCCTTTATGAATAATTACATACTTGCAGATTTGATCGATAGCACTATCCGATCCTAATGTGTCGTTATTAAGACACAAATGTAATAGAGAAGAACCATTATCACAGGTTACATATCGACGTTGATTGATAGTATAAATAACTCGATAAAAATTTGCACGATCAGTATCCGAAACAACTGTTTTTGCTACGTACTACACAGATGTTTTCTAATGAGAAAAAAAACAGGTTTTTGTATAAAATTATATCATACCTGACTGCCGATCGTTATTAAGAAAAGTAATGTATGCAGATTATAATCAAATTCTACTGAATTGTGTGCTAAATCATCAACTATCACAGTCAATACTCTACATAGAGATTGTATAGGTAAAGAACATGATTTTGCGATGATTTTGGCAAAAACTCTCGCAAAGGAACGTAACTTCTTTGTATTAAGAGGAATTGAATATTGTCGACGCAAGTCAAGCTCATACATCCAGAAAGTAACCGCTCGATAATACTTTTCACTATGAATCAGAGCAGCACCACAATAGCGAATCGAATGACGATATTGTATATTAGTTGGACCCAATAAACGTTCACGTATAAGTAGTGCTTCTATATACATTTCTTCTGAATTTGAACGAAATTCTTTCAATTGTTCTAATGTTTGACATTCTTGTCGATAATTAAATATTTCACCGGTAGATTCTCTCAAAGGTTTTGGAAGATTATGAATTGTTCTAAGTTCAAGCGCTCGAGAAAAATGTTCAAATGCTTTTAAAAAATCATTAGTATCACGTTCAGCACAAACAAAAGCACTCCCAAGCAATTCTTCTGCCTCTATCTGTTCAAGTAATGAACAGTAAGGAAGAATTACTTCCACAAGATTAATGAGTTTCTTCTCGGCTGCAAACATTAACGGAGACATCTGAGCATCGGTTAATCGGACATTACGAGCGCCACGACTAAGTAAAAATTTAACCATTTCAAGTGATTCACGTTTTACAGCAGAGGCTAATGGTGAACGACCATCACCACACCGTTCATTTACATCACAACCTAGTTCATCTATGAGATAGATAACAAGTTGTAAATGCTTACAAGATACACTTAAAACAAGATTTGTATTAAAATGTTCTTTCATTATATGTATATCAGCACCATGTTCAACTAAATAACGAACCATACTAAGACTTCCATGAAAACATGCACAACGTAATGCTGTTGAATTTGTTTTTGTTGTATGATTAACTCGAGCTCCATATTCGACAAGTTGTTTAACTATTTCAAAATTATTAATAGCTGCTGCTACCCATAAAACAGTAACATTTTCAAAAAGTTTTTGTTCTTTAAATTTAATTTGAATATCATTCAATATTTCACAATCTGGTTTGAAAGAATTAAGTAACATAGAAACCATATCTTCGTATCCTTCTAAACAAGCAATCATGAGCAAAGTATATTTCTGTCCATTTGGTCCATTATACAATCGATTTAAATAAATATGAGAATCTGTTATTGTCAATAAATGAGTTTTAAGGAAGGCAGTATCTCCTAGACGAACAGCCGATAATAATAAATTATCGAATTCATTAGGAGATTCACAATTTAATGTCATCTAAATAGTACACAAAATAAAAAAAGCAAAATTGTATTGTAACAAACATTTATATTCACACACGTGTCCTCTTATCTTATTGGATTTTTGTTCTTCTCGTTTTCATTCTTTCTGTTTTGTTAAGCATTTTGAGTCATAATGTATACATTGCAAAAAAAAGTATTCCTATTTCATAAGCACAAAACAATGTCGCAAATGAATCATTAAATAATACATTTAATGTATAAAACAGTTTGAATGTAATTATATATAAAAAAGAAATATAAAGTGTGAAATTTATTTCGTCAGATATATATATATATATATATACTAGAAAAGTAGTTTAATAAATATATTAAATATTCTATTGCATCACTGATTCTGCAAATATTTCACTCATGACATCTTTAAATTTTTAAAAAAAGTATATAGTTTTTACACTATAATAACGCATTATTAGTAAATTGCTTTTGAGGAGGTAGTAGTGAAAATGTATATACTGTAGCCAGTGAATAAATCTATGATATCAGGTTGATTAAGCTTAGAGGTGATATTGATACAAAACTAAAGCAGTATAAGCATAAAGATGTTCAGAAACCCTGTAAACGTGGATAAATTTCGATTTATTTTGAACATGTTTAGCTATAATGAAGTATATAATTCACTACAATATTGAATATTTATTCTGGATTCATAGGATCATTATATCTAATGAATTGTCCATAAAATTCCCAAGGATATGTCTGATTATACTAATAAATTGAAGTTATATAGAGAATGCAAGATTGAAAGAAATCTTAGACAGACAAGTAAGCAGAAAAAAGGAAGACGGTTGATATAACTAGTTCAAACTGTCTCCAGTACTCATAAGATCTAGTCTGAAACATCTTAGTCACCTTTTGGAAAAATGTACTTTAAACACGTCTGGCCTAGTTCGGAATGTCCTTGACTCCAGTCATGTCTAGTCGATTTTGTCCGTTGACCTCGTTCAGACTAGTTACAAGATTTAGAAAGAAGGTGAGAGATGGATTTGAATATTCAATGTAATAGTGCTTAAAACTTGCCAAAGATATTGACTAGTCTAAAAATGTCGTTTATAGTAATTAGGACCAGTCTGAAGTGCCGTTTCTAAGCCTCATGACTAGTTCTTTTTTAAAGAGTATGCAGCACTTTCTAGTTCAGATTAGTCTGAAAAATGATAAGCAATCCATTTTCTTTGAACTAAAATGTTCTATTTAATTATTTATATCTATACGATTTGTTAAAAATAATCGATGAATAATTAAATACATTTAGAATATGGATTAGATAGTAAGATAATAATCATTTTATTGTTTGTCGTGTGCTGAAATCTTCATAGATTGATGGTTAAACATAATCTGCTGTATTGTAGTTATGGCAACGAATGATACTTTATTTTACATTAAGATTGTGTCAATTGTTGCGAGTATTGTAAATCTTCTTTCTATTTAAGCCAACAACTAGGGAGTCTGCCATTATCAATAGCGAAGTCAAAGATAGGTTTATTTTAGATTCATCAGTAATATTTTTCATCAATATAAACGCTTCGCTTCTTGGTTACTTGTTGTTTTCTTTGATGCCAAAACTTTTAATATTTGTGCAGAAATCTAAATGGTGGAAACTAAAACAAACTAAATTTGTAGAATCTGTACAGTTTTGACTCGTTTAAAATCTTTAATATTTTCTTATCATAACTTTTGATTACATAAATAAAAAAGTCGTAGTCAGAGAATTCTGAACCATTTTTACCTCAAGTTTCTGTTTAACTAAGTTTATATCAGTTTTTGTTTAAAGAAAAGTGTAGGATATACAAAAAATTCTGATGAGTTTAACTGGCTCTTAACGACGAGAGCAAATTTAGAGAATTATATTAGCTCATCAGCAAATGAAGATGTATTGGTGAAAGTATGCCATGGAAAAAGCATTACTATTTGCGAATGTTTCGAAACTTAGAACCCATGAGATAAAATAGGATAAATTTTTTTCTATTCGGAGCTCTGATAGACAGTATACTTTGTCTACCTGTCTTGATACGTAAATCTTCTTAATTTTTTCTATTTTCGTATGTTGAAAATGTAAGAGTATATCGAAACATAAAGAAATACAAAGAACAATATTTATCTCACAGTAAAGAGTGCTAATTTATATATGATAAAATTGTTAGATATGCTAATTATTAAAAAAAATAATTAAAAAATCTTATTCTATCATAATTCTATGTTATGCTAATTTAATTGTTAGATGAAGATATGGTGATTTAAATGAAATCCAAACTAAACTATGATATAAAGGAATTCATGAAGCAATAAAATATTAGCGATAGTAATCGTCTTGTTCTTCAGATTTTAGTAAACAATCTAAATAATAGTGAAAATATACATAATAATATACATTGTATATTGTTTTATTTCTATAGAAACTTAAACGTATTCTTAATTCTCTTCAATTAAAACTATTATATACCAATTCAACTCATAGAATAAACTTGTAATAAATTAGACGATGCTACAATTGTTCAATATCAAAAGTACTATCAGATTATTCTTCATATTATTCAAAGAAACAGTCAACTGCAAAATTATTTCATTGCACTTACTCATGCTCGCGTGTTACATCAACATTTATGTGCAGTTACTTAACATGAAAGCAATATTCGCTTTCAACAAATCGACAAAACAGATAATTAAATTTCGAACACTCCCTTTACTGCGATCAAATTTACTTTGAAAAGCCTATTTTTATCCTAAATATGTTGTTATCAAAATCAATCACTAAATAAAATATCCCTCGAAATAATATACGATCTCTTACTTGTTTTCTTTCTATTCCACAATTGTTGATCACAAATAAATTGTTAGATGGGAAAATGAAATAAATATTTAATTTCTATAGTATGCGTGACTAATAATCATTTTATTTTGATAAAATTGAATATATCTTTTAATATAATAGACCGATAATAAGCTCGATCAATTGGTAGAAATTTTCAGGATTTTATAATTTCTTCAAATTTTACAGTCAAATCATTGTCTTTTCGTAACGTACCCTTGCTTCATTTTGTGTCGATGGTTAGAGACATTTTTTTAATTAACTTGTGACCATGAATCTCTATTTCTTAATTAAAAATTCCCACCAATATATACACTAATAAAGTCAACAGCAACCTAAAAAACAGACAGAATTTTAAAAGTAAAAATTTTGTATAATATTCAATCCTAATTTTGTTCATACATACTTTGTTCAGTAGTTGATTTTTTCTTTTATAATATTATTAAGATACATAAAATTCATCGTTCTATAAAGAGTTATGATTCATCGATCAACGTTAATTATAGTTTGATTGATTCACATATGAAATTGTATATAGAAGACACAAAATATATGGTTATTACATTTATGGATGATAAAATCGAAATTAATTACATTTCAATTATTCAAAACAAGCATGTTTTATAATGTCTGTTAAAATAGATATATTGCTCTCATTTGTAAAGGTGAAATGAAATATATCATCTTCCACATATGTAAAAACATTCTAGTCTATTAAAAACATGTTATTTATTAGAAATTTTTATAAATATCATAATAAGATAACTATTACATTTAAGTTGTGCAATATCAGCAAATATATTCAGAGGAAAGAACGAAGAAATCAATTCAAACATCAAAACTTGTCACATGTATATTGAATACAATTACTCCATATTGCTGGGTGTGGTCAGTCGAATAAGATAAACTATATATTGAAATATATAAAATGTTTCTCATCCGAAAATATGTAAAGAAAATTTTTGTAAATATTTTTTATTTCAGAATTAACAAACTATTAAAAATCAAATTAGTCTAACTAAGTATTTATTTAATCTTAACTAATGCATTAAATAGTAATAATACTTTAGAAGAATTATATATATGGAATAATCACTTGTCCGATGATAGTATATTATCTCTTGTCAAATAAAACTTTCAAAGTACTTAATATTGGAAACAATTAGATCTCAAATTAAGGTAAGAATATCTTGTTGATATGCTTAAAATAAATCAAACATTGATTGAATTAATACTAGAAGAAAATGAAGTAAGTGATACGAGAATTTAAATATTAATCGATACAATTTAATATGTTCTTTACAATAACAAAAAATACAGTTAATTCAAATGAATGATATTGGAATATCATTTATTCGCTTAGAATAAAATAATGATATCAGCAAAGTATTATCAAAATATATATGTGATAATAATTAATATGTTGAATTTTCTAGTTATCGAATAATTTCTAAAGATTAATCATCGTTCGTATTTCTTCGACTATTTTATCGATTATTCTTATAGCATAGAGACATAAAAAACAGCAGTAAAGAATATAATATGTATTTTTCTTGAAAATAATTTGTATAATCATGTTGATATCAATATTCTTATTTGCAGATAATTATGACTCTTTTTTATCAATAAAGATGATAAATTTATCATTGAGCAAAATACGATTAAAGAGAATGACTTACGGATCGCAATCTACTGTTGCGATTAATCATTGCATTTGCAGTCTGAACCTAAGCTAAAAGCGATAATCGTAACCTGATATTGCTTTCGAGTAGAAAATAAGTTGGACATCAACGATGAAGCCGATTTATGATTCTTGATTCATGAATTCAATTACAACCTCTATCGAATCTAATCTTTTGTCGCTTGACAGTTTCAACCTGAGTTGAACAAAATTCATTTGATTGAAACAATTATGTACGCGTGAGAAGATGTCTATTCGAGTTATTGAATCTTGTCCTTATCCTCGAACGAAAATTAGATGATATTTAATGCTATAACAAAGTTCACTTGCTGATGATACGATACTTATTTGATTATTTTTCTCGAACTTTATTATTTCAATCATCAAAGCAAATTATTAGTGGCATATTAATATAAGTGAAATTTAATACAAGGATGCTAGAAAAGAAAATCAAATAGAATAAAATTTTCTCTATATAATGTAAAATAAAGTTTTCTTTTTTTTTAAGTCAACCTTCAAGAATATCAACTTCCGCTTCAGTACCCAGTCGATAACCATATATATTTGGCTTCATTGATGGACCTGAACCATAATAAGAAATTTTCTCCATATTACCATCAGGATAATAATAAATACCAGGTGCTCGAAAAAATTCATATAAATCCCATTCAATAGAAGGATCTGTTCCTTCATTGCGTGTTTTTTTTGATTTTCCTAACATCTAATATATTCAATATAATAGTATCATGAAATAAAAGAAAATTCTCACCTTCATGAGTAACTTCTGTTCGACAAGTAAATTACTTTTCTCATTAAAATAAATGGATTGGAAAAGACTTGTTGCAGTAGTTCTTTGTGCACGACACATAATCAATACTAACATACTTGCTATCGCTTCTCTTCTAGTTAAATTTTCATTAGTTGAACTTCTAATATTTTCATTAATAAGTGCATGAATGATAAATGCAATACCAAATGTAGCAATTTGTTCGACTGTTTCGTGTCCTTTAGAAATAGTTGATTGTTTCGATGTAATTTGCTTAGAACAACAACTCCAAGATGATTTTGAAGATGATACTTCTTCTACAGATTTGACTGAGTTAATATTATCATGAATAGTGGATTTTAAACAAATTAATTGTGAACGATAACGTGTACACATGTGTCGAGCAACGAGTTGAGCTATTTCTACCTGATCAGTAGTATCACCGACACTTCCAACTAGTTTTAATCTATTTTTTATGATTTCAAAATCATTTTTTTGAAATTCTTTTGTAGTTGCTTTGACATCACCACTCAATATAGATTTGATTTCAGGAACAAATATTGAGTTTCCACTTAAAAGTTCTACGATATTACCAATTCTATAAAATAGTTATATAATCAATTCACGAGAAATAATATATATGTATATATCAAAGAACACTTACCTGCTTGGTCTGTCATGAAGATTATAAGCGATAATATCGTTATTGAAATTTGATAGACCAACAGCTGCAAGCATATTGGACAGATCAGTGCGAAGACATATGTAGAATACCAACTGATTTTTATATAGATCTTCAGCATCATTTGTATAATTTTCTACATCAATGTTCATTGTACGTCGATTTAATTCCATATGCATTAATTTTCGAACAGAATTTTCATCTAAATGTGGTTCAAGTTTGCCGGATTCCATTTTCCCATTAATATCTTCTAGATAAGCTTTCCAATGATTCACAGCTTCTTTGTTTTTGGAGATGGCATTATAAAATTCAAGATGCCATTCATGTGCTTCGATTATATCATGCATCTTCTTTTGACAAAGAGCAAGAAGTGCACGACTCTGTGGGTAAACATTTTTCGAGTCGGTATTAATGGCTGCATGATATTCGCTAACAGCTTCATTATAAAATTCTTTTCGTATTTTTTGATCTTGCTCTTGGATAAGTAGTCCATGGTATATTGTAGCTAACTCTAAATGACTGCGTGTAGATGAACTATTATGTTTTATTTCCTCTTGTAATCTTTTTATATCACTTTGAGCTGTTGTAACTGGTGGAACAGTAGATGAACCAAGCTGTACTCCACGATTGACGTCATCTGTAGCATCGTCAACATTACCAAGTTTTCGATTAATAATCGATCGTTCGAGTAATATATCACGTTGATGAGGAGCAAGTTCATGTGCTCTACTCAATGTTCGCAGAGCTTCTTTAAGCTGTCCTTTTTCTGCTTGTATCATACCAATACGAAAATGTGCTCTAGCATGAAACGGATTCATTTTAATAGCTTGCTCAAAGGAACTGAGTGCATGATCTCTGTTTTTAAGAGCATAATCACATACTCCTCGTCGAAAATAAATGTCTGCCTTCTGAGTATTATCATGGCTAAGTGCAAATGCTGTCTCTAAATCTATCAAAGCAGCATCATGTTTTCCAAGTTCACTCAACACAGATGCTCGTTGTATCAAAGCTTCAACATCTCGATCACAACCCATTTTAGAAGCCTTCTCTAAATCGTCTGTAGCCTTTTTGAACTCATGTTTCGAAGCATAGACACTAGCTCGACAACATAAATAGTATGGATTTGTGTTATCTGTCATTTTGTTAACTTCATCGATATCCCTAAAGGCCGTGCCTAACTTATACATAGCTTCAAAAGATTGTGCTCGTCCTACAAGACTCTTCAGTAAAAGTGGTTTTCCTTGTTCATCTAATGATCGAGCTCGATTTATCGCTTCATTATAATCTTTGATAGCATCAGCATGTTTACTAATATTTTGATAAGCAACGGCTCGTTTGTAAAATAATTCACAAGCATATAATGGTGATGTGCTTTGCGATAAGAATTCAATGCATTGTGTGAAGTCAGCGATAGCTTTTCGAGTTTCTAAATAATGTTGACGTTCAAGTCGAGCGCAACCACGTAAAAAGAGTGAATGTGCTGTTTCTGGTTTGGTTAGAGAGAATGATTTGTTCTCTTTTTTTATATTATCCTTTTTGTCAATAGTCTGCGAGCCTGCACCCAATTTTTGATTTTCTGATTTGGTCGACTGCGTAGCCTTAAACATAACAGTCTCTTGAAGATAATGTACAATAAGTTACAAAAAAAAAATAAACGAAAAACAACTGGAATTCATTTAAAATTCTAACTAGGATGCTCTGATGAATTGCTTTCGAAACTAGAAGTTTTTTGAGAACAAAAATTCATAAATTAAAGTTTTTATTGCTTTTTAGAAAGAAACTATTCATTATTTTCGATATATTTTATTTCATACTTTCATTGTCACATACCTTTTGATCAGCAAATGTTACTTGACGTACCATAGTAGACACGTTTCTCAATGTAGCCTTTTTGTTCTAAATAAGATGTATCGATAAATAATGGTTTGCTAGCAACTTATTATACAGCTATACTGACGAATAGCTGCACCTTATTTAGAATCAATCACGTTTGTACATTTTTAAAGGTGTTTACGTACCGTTTGAAAATGTAAATTAAATTGTTCTTTGTTTTTGTTCAAGTTTGTGCGTAGCTATGCGATTGACGACAAAGAAAAAAAAAGATTTATTTAGCGCGCGTGTGTGCCTATTCAATAAATTTATTATATAAGAAAGCAAAAAAATGCCAAGTAAAATCAGTTGTCTCAATTTCAATCATTTTTTTTCTTCGTTTTTCTATTTAATCATTTATATGTCTTAGCAATTATTTGATAATCAATGTATGAATCTAGCTTTTGGTATGATCAATGCGTGGTAATCTCGATCTTTTTTACTATTCGTATAGCGTATTACTTTCTTTCTACAAATGCTATAAATGTTTGTTTATAAAGACTTAAATAATATAACTATAATATTTATGCATTTCTAATGTGGAAAAAGTTTTCTTTTAAAAAATAACACGAAGAGATTTTTTTTCAAGAGACAAGTCATGAAAAGCGATAATTGAATCAATGATATGTTATAAATAAAAAGAATTATCTTGATTTAAAATTTCTAATATTTTCATTTAATTAAACAAAGACACATTTTCTTCATTGTATTTTGTAAGAAATTTTAAAATGTAGCTTTTAAATGAGTATGTCAATTTCTTTGACAGCGTAATGCTTCATCAAAGTTTTCATTGGCAGTTTGCATGTGGCGACTAATCTGAGTTGAATCACCAGAAACGAAGTATTTTAATAGAAAAAAGGTGTTGTATACGCATAACTCAGTTAGCTTATTGTATTCAAATCAATATTATCAATGTGAAGATGAATTTAGTCACCGGATGAAGATGATAAAAAAGCAATCCGATAAATCAGAACTATTAGTTAGATAAACGTAAGTTTAATGCCATTGTCGACAAGAGAAAACTTGACTTTTCGATAGACATTCTACGTATATTTCGTATAGTTTTCTGTCAGTTTTATAAAGAGCCACATTATAATAAAGTCTTGGGCGTGTATAATCGTGCCAGTGGTAGTAGTGATCAGCACAGAGAACAACGGAGCTATCAAAAAGTCATTTAAATGCTCAATTATCATAAAAAGTACCTAAAAGGATGAAGCTTTTTTATAAATTTTTCGAGTTTTCGGATTAAATACATCAGCGTCACAAGTAAGCATTCATCACACAACTGGAGTCGCCATCCTAAAGCAAAAGGATTCTACTACAACATAGCAGTATAAACAATTAAATTTCACTGTTCAGTTAGACATTGAGATGCTCGCAAAAAGACAAGCTCATTAGATTGAGTTTGGATTATTTTCTAGCTTTCTTCTACCTAATATTTTAAATCATTCTCCAATTGCTTGTTCAGAATAGATCTATATTTATAGTCGATGAGATTAGCAAATGAGACAATGTTGAATGAGCAAAATATCGAAAAATTTGTGTAGTACTGATCGCCTTCAATGTATTGTTAGAAATAAATAGCTGTACTTCGAAGAATACGACAATTTGCATAGCTTAATATAACGATCATATATCTGCGTTTGACTCAAAGAAAAATGACTTAGATTAGAGAATAAGACATATAACCATGCAGATCAGATGAAATCGTGATACAAGAATCTTCTTAGATCTTATCATCTGGTTGTTTGACATCGAACAATTTATGGAGATGAAAACGCTTGCTCATTATCTTCATATACGAGCATCGTATACGATTTCAATTTTGCTTTAGACTTCTCCACATATGAGTCTCTTGCTAGTGTATTGCCATGATGATATATGAAGTCGGCTTTTTATATATTCAACATTTCAACTGGAAACAATGGTTAAAAGCTATTGTTATTCAAATAACATGATAGTATCAATACATCGATGAGTATGGTCTATATTTTAATATTTTTGCCAAGAGTTTCGACTATAGTATTTCTTTTAACAACGCAAAAGAATAGTATGCTTCTGTGCTATCTATTAGATGGTTCACAAATTTTCCAGCATCTTTATATTTAGCATGTGTTTCAACATAAATAAATCATAAAATAATAATTCTTTTTCTTAGAGAAGCGTTTTAAAAAGCTCCATAAAAAACATGTTAGCAAATCTTCATTGGTTCTTTGGCCATAGTATATAATAATTAATCAAAAAAAAAAGTTGAACATTTTCTGTTTAATATTCATTTTATTTTGTGTATGTTTAAAGACAAAAATAAA
>JAJEKB010021681.1:674586-710778 GCA_022393335.1 Macrotrachela quadricornifera | reverse complement strand
AATTGAATAGATTGTGGAATAGGTTTATCTTCATATTGTGAACGACACAATGGACATGTAGTTGAACTTGTATTTAACCAAGTTTGAATACATTTATTACAAAATAATTGTTGACATGAAGCACATGAACGAGGTTTCCATAAAAGACAATAACAAATTGGACAAAAGATTTCTTGTGATATATATTTTCCATCATTGACAATACGATCCCGCTCAATACTTTCATCCTCGAAAAACAAACCTTGTTCACGAGCCATATTTAATAACTTATGAATGAATGAAAATAACATTATCGATTCACCTATTTATGGTAGACATAAACGATACGAGAAAGAACGAGAAAAAAATGTATGAATCAGGGTTCGCAATGGGTTGGGACAGTTTTTTTTGAAAATCCTATAGGATAGGATAGGATGGGGTTGAATTTCGAATCCCATAGAATTGGTTGGAACGAGATACTCATTCCATAAGACTGGACATTGAATTTTTTCGCCACAAACATGTGTGATATATAGGTGTCACTTGTTGACGCTAGTGAATATAACTAATGAGCATTTGTCATTCTTGTTCCTCATTGGTAAATGTTCTTCACTTTGAATATCTTCTTCTTCTACATATATAAAGAAGAATGTTTGCCTGTCTGTTCGCTATGCATTCAGTCCTTGTAAAAGCTACGATCACCAAACTTTCCACGATGCTTCTTTAAGACCCAGGGAAGGTTGACGGGGGGTTGGCATGACTATCGGGATGTGTCTGGGCGTTGGGTGTGGATGAAATCTCACCCAGATAGTGGGGTATTAGCTAACATTACCAAAGTTCCCACGATGCTTTCCTCAGTTGAGAGGTAGTTTTAAAGAGTGTTGTCACCATGAATAGGAGTAGGGAGGGGGTATCTGAGTGAAATTTCATTCAAGATCTATTGCAATGAACTTTGCGTCAATTTTCCAGAAATTTAACGAATTTGTTATCATTCTAAGATTAATCATTGTATCGATGCTTCTATGATCTAAATGTGAAAATCGAAGGTTTCTAATAGGTTATAAGAGAAAAATGTATACGAGTGTTTCCTTGATTCATAACTATGGTGTATCCATTTGTTGTCTATGACTCACAGAAACAACGTATATGTTCTTTTTCTTGACTCACAACGATAACGTATCTGTTCTTTTTCTTGGCTCACAACGATAACGTATCTGTTCTTTTTCTTGGCTCACAACGATAACGTATCTATAGATATGTATATGTTATAGGGAAAATTGAAATCCAGGGCAATTTAAAATTATCCTAAGGGCGAAAACACACTGCCAAACGTGTTAAGTTAACTCGTTTTAAATTTCTTTTTCGTTCACACTGAAGGGCTTAATAACCAATCAAACTGATAAGTGCACCTCCATAATGTGTGCAAAAACAAAAACAGATTATCGCTATTTTTATAATATTTATCTTCTTCGAGCGACATCACTTTTTTTTACCCAATTGCGCCATATATATTGTATATATCATCGGTCATTTAATCAGGCTATTGTATGATTGACGTATTAATGTTCAACTTAAGGTAACTCATCTTAAAAAGATGAGTTAACTCTGTTTTAGCGTTTTATGCTCTCTCGTTGGTTAACTCCGTTTTATTGTTTTCAGTGTGTTCTATGCCTAAGGGGAAATTAAAATTTTAATATCTTCTAGATCAAATTTTAATTATTTTGTTTTTTCTTACATTTTATGAAAAAATACTCAGGATTTTAAATTCCACGATCTTGAGATCGCGTATGAGAATGAAGATAATGGTCATAATTAATGTGTACGGCGGAATGAAGATCAGACGATCCCCCACACCCTCACGCTCATGCTCAACTCTACCCTTATCTCCTCATCCTTACCTTCAACCTCATGCTCATTCTTACCCTCATCCTTACCTTCAGCCTCATGCTCATGCTTACCCTAATTCACACCCTCGCTTTCACTCTTAAGATTGTTGAAGTGAGAATTTTAAGGGTTTTCTTACAAAATGTAAGAAAAAACAAAATAATTTTAATTTACCCTAAAAGAGATATGTCAGTCAAAGTTGAGCTTTTAAGCAAAATTAAACTAAGTGTTTTAATTTTCATTTTATTAAAAAAATTAAAAATATTTCGATTAGTCATGGATTGAAAATTTTATTTTATTTTGTATCATAATGCGCTTTTCATATCGCAATTTAGAGTTCGCTGGCAATGTATATTGATTTCAGTTAAACTATAGGAAGTTGTAGAGTTCGCCAATGTTTAGTATTCATATCGATTAGATATTGTAAAAATGCAGAGTTTTGTAGTATAGTCCATATAAAGTTGAATAAGTTTTAGGTAGATATAGAGTTCGCTAGTATTCTTCTATTGAAATCTAATCTATTTTAAGAAGTTGTAGAGTGCGTGAGTTTATTTGATAGAATTTATTTTAATTTAAGAATCTATAGTTTTCTGTCTTGACCAAAAAAGAGTAAAAGAGTTTTTTAAAGGTTACGATTGTGCTTGTTCTAAAAAAATATCGATAGTTTTGATCATCTGATCGAAACACATTCATCTTGCTCACATCTATAGAAATGACTCTTCCGACCATAAAAAGAAGAAAGGATTTAATGGTTAAGATTTTAAACTTATTCTTATAGTCTGTTTCACAACAGTTTCTATGATAATCTTATCCTTATAATTTTTTTAGAGCAGGTGGTTACAAGACCATCAGAGATTGTGAAGAATGTTTTTAATCTGTTTCAAACTAATTATTATTACTGAATATCTATGATATATATATATATAGAGAGAGAGAGAGAGTAGAGAGTAGGAAAACGTGGAAAATATATAAGTATTTTCAACCTAGCGATTGACAGTACTCTCTATTAAAATCTATTGAAATCTAGGATGATGTAGAGTTCACCAGTGATCTCAATTGAAATCTATTCAAGTTTAGGGAGATGTAACGTTCGCCAATATTCTCTTTTGAGTACTAACGGAGCACAGACAGTTGAGAAGTCCATCAGTGTCGTGCAATGACATTTAATTGCTTGGACAAAAAAGAGAGATATTAAAGTTCTTTGTAAGGAAGCTTTTTTTTATCAGATACTTATCTTTGGATATAATGATTCGTAGACGATCTGAACTGACCAAAAACGAAAATTGAATAGAATCGTAAGTTAAAGTTTAACTTTATACTTAGTAAGAGACACTAGTTTGATTAAAACAACGAATGACTACTTATTTATAAAAATGTTTTCCAATATCGTTTTACGATGTCAGCGCACTCAAAATGTTTGTTACAAAAATCTTGAGAGGGTGAGGGTGTTTATATATAAGTTACTATTAAATTTACCACAAAATTAGTATCATTTTTTCTCTTAATGGGTTGAAGATTTTCTTTTTCTATAATGGTATATTATGTTAGATATCTATCTTGATTAGAAATAGATATATGCTTGCGCTATAACTCAATTTTTCTTTATAGCTGTTCTCCACATTCAAGTTGTTGATGATTGAAAGGAATATTTGTTCTATTTTTTTTCTTCTATCGCACATTATGGTAAATTATCTAGAGTATTAAAAGAAATATTTTATTTTCGTATGCCATCATCATAAGTAATTATCCAAATTTTGTTTTGGTATTACAAATGAGTCTATGAAATATTAAACTTCTTCAGAATCGAGATTAACGTTAAAAAATTTGGTTCTATGGTCTTTTTTATTATTATATGGTATAATTTTATAGTTCTCTAGGAGAGATAATTATAAAAGTAATTTATTCCCTTTTCAAATAATTCTCTTCTCAAAAATATGATGAACAGGTAAATTTATGTAGGAATTCTTTCTCCTTCCATAAATAAGAAAAGAAAAAAGAGAAAACGCTGCGAGTAGGATTTGAACCTACGAAGGGAAACCCCATCTGACTAGTACTCAGACGCCTTAGACCACTCGGCCATACAAAATATTCACAAAAGATTTATTCTTTAAAATACTTCAACATTCTTTTGTATAATAACACTGCTTATATATTATTTGAATAGTTTAATCACAGCGATGACTTCTAGTGATCTTATCGCCTCTACTCTATCGAAGATCGTACAGTTAGTGTCAATAGATGACACTTATCGACACTAACTATTCTTTTATGTCGTTATTGTTTGATATCCTTTCATCTTCTTTGCCGTTTCCTTTGATCTTCGACTATGGTTGTCGATTCTTGTTTTTTTCTCGTTGTTATATTTGTTATTAAATAAAACGTATTCAGTTATTGAATCGTATGTTATTATTCCAGCATTGCCATAGCCAAATCCGATAGAAGAGTTTTAGTTAGATCTCATTTTATAAGATAAACGTAATCTCTTATTTAGTTGATATTTAACCTTACGAGGTAACAGTCCTAAGTGTCAAATCGCTTTTGAGTCGAGCCTATATTCACTCGATAGATCCTAGTGAGCAATGAAGAAGTTTAGAATGGTTTGGTTTTTCAGGCCTTCATTTCCGAGATATTAAAGTTTTACTATATGTTTTAACAAAATGCCGTAGGCTCCTCAGGATTTACTAAAAAAATCAACTTTCAAATTTCTATTTGAAACTATGTAGAAATAAAGATTCCAATGAAGTTAGTTTATACTGAGTGTTTGAGATTTTTTGGTTACTCCTATCGTAAAATGTAGACATTAAACATTTTGTGCTATACGTATAGTTCGCAATATTGAAGGTTCTTATTTTAAGATAGACACAACCAAACAAATGTCAAACTTTCGGAATAGACTAACTTCATTGGAATCTTTATTTCTACATAGTTTTAAATCGAAACTCGAAAGTCGATGTTTCAGTTAACCTGAGAAGGACTACGACATTCTGTTAAAATATATACTAAAACTTCAATATCTGAAGAACGAAAGCTTGAACAATCAAACCATTCTAAACTTTTTAATTGCTCATTAGGATCTATCGAATGAATATAGCCCCAATCCAAAAGCGATTTGACACTTGCGGATGTTTCCTAGTTAATTATAAATGGTAGATGAAGGTTATTGATATAACTCCAATGAGAGTCTCAAACTTATTGAATATTTCTATGAAATTATCGTTTGAAATAGAATGATACGTTAGATACTTTTCAAAGTCAACAAATAGAATATATAACGTTGTGAGATGTAAGTCAATAAATTCACATTAACATAATGTGAAAGATATAGAATCTCTTTTTATAAAGGTAAAAATATGTATTACCAACATTACCATATCATGCAAAAAACTATGTCTCTTTTGCTTATTCAATTTATTGCCACATCACAAGCATATCTATAGTATAGCATCGATATGCTGTCATTATGTTTTCAACATAAATAAAAGAACAGAAAGAAAATTAACCTAAAAAAACTGAATAATTTTGTTGTAATCTATTGAAATGTAAGGTGAAAGTCCAACATCCACATACGACATCATTATTATTTTTTTGTATTCCTTTTTTTCTCATTCTATTCACCTTTAAAAATACTTACGCATAGTTTTAGATGCATATTACTCAGTTTTTTTTCAGCTAGCAACTATTAAATCATATTTAAAGAAGTAATGTCAAAAAGTGATATTGATAATAATCAACATACAGCAAAAATCAAATCAGGAAAAATGACTGAACAAGATAAAGCGCCAATGTTATCATCACAACAAACGAATATAAAGTATATTTTTTTTTAAATTATTTATTAACAATATTGTAATAATTATAGTTCAAATGATAATATGGTTCTAATTCGTAAAGAAAATTCTAATAATATAAAAACTATTTTAAATGATATCCGTACTATTCTATATTCTATTATATTTGGTATTTTATTTGGATTTTTTATGAATAAAGGAACAGTATTTGTGGCACCTACTATTCGTAAACAAATGTTATTTCAACGTTTTGCAATGTTAAAAATGTTTCTTGCTGCTGTTGGAATGTCTATGTTAAGTGTAGCTTTACTTGTTCTATGTTGTAGTACTTTATATGGAAAAATTCTTACTTCTTATATTGAACATAATAGTCGTCGAGGCAGTAAGTAGAGCCTTTTTTTGTTAATTAATAAATAAGTTTAATTAATATTTAATTTTTAGTTCTTCATTATATGTTGGGAGGTACTTTAATTGGTTTAGGAATGGTAGTATGTGGCAGTTGTCCAGGAACAGTTTTTGTTCAAATGTAAATATAATTATTATTTAATATGAGAATAGATTGTTTATTTTCATGTATTTCTAGTGGTTCAGGTATTATTAATTCTCTATTTACTGCTTTGGGTGGTCTTATTGGTACATATTTTTATTATATATTAATTCATGAACGTGTTTCACAAGAAAAATTACCATCAACATCTATTATTCTTCGACGTATATGTGATGTATTACATATTCATAGTATTATTGTTCATACAATATTTGGTATTATTCTTCTTGGTCTTGCTATTGGTTTAGAATTTATTATTCCTTGGAAATCTGATTTAAATTCAAGTTTATTAATAAAAGGTACTGTTAATCCAGATAAAGCAATTGGACATATTTTTGGTATGGCTGCATGGCCACCTTCAATTTGTGGTGCTGGTGTTGGTCTTTTACAATTATTTTTTATATTTTTTCTTGAAAAATCATTAGGAGTATCATCAGCATTTACTGTATTTGCTGCTCAAATATGTCGAATTAAAATTATTGGACAATCATTACCATCATTAAATTCATTTGCTTATGGACTTAAGAATTATGTTGCACTTTTATTTGCTTTAGGAGCAATTGGTGGTAGTGCTTTATCATCTAGTCTATCACAAACAATTCCATTAGGTGAAGAAAATGGAACAAATATATTTAATAGTATTCTTGGAGGATTTTTATTATTATTAGGCGCACGATGTGCAGGTGGATGTACAAGTGGACAAGGAATATCAGGTATGAATAGAAAAATTCAATTATTTGTCGTATAATAAATAAGTTCATTATTTTTTTATTCTTTCATTAATTAGGTATGACTCATCTTTTAATTGGTTCATTTATTACAACAGCGTGTATGTTTGGTGGTGGTATTATCTTTGCTTTTAGCTATTCATTGAGTAATAGTGAATGGTTTTTTCAAAATCTTTGAATTCTTGTTTATTGATAAATGCATTTAATAAAAATTAATTATGTACTAAAAGATGAAATTAATTTTTGTTTTAATAAATATAGAAAACTAAATATATTTATTGAAACGTATTTATTAAAATATATGATCTCATAACATTCATTGTATGTAGTTCACTTGTTAACGATAATAAACTTTTTGTTATTCAGTGTGAATTGAATACAATGATATTGAATCGGTTATCTAAATAAGTACGGAACACAAAATTGATGCATTGAAACACGGTTTCATAACACATTTTCAATTTGTCAAAAGTTTGCATGAATAATAGTAAGACAATATCGAAATAATTTTCAACTATCCAATATCCTTTTAGTAAACTATTAAATACTGTTATTTAATTAATATGATTAATCACTTTTAATCATATATTTTTACTAAACAGATTGTATGAGTAATTACTCATTAAATTCTTCGATAAAATTATTTATCATATTATTGATATAAGAAAAAAAAAGTCATCATATTAATTACGTGTAGTAAACAATAAGAGAAGATATTATTTTAAAAATATGAAAAATCATGCTAGGCGTTAAATATCTTAACTTCCAAAAAAGTATATCTTATTAAAATAAAATAATTAACAGATGAAATTTCTTGTTCAAATATATTTTATTTTAAATAAGAAAAGAATTTGAGCTAGTATGTGGTGCATATGAATGACTTCCGACCACTGGTTCGTCTGTTCAAATCTAATCATCATTATTTAAGATAAAATTCGATCTATTTCCCAGGCCACACTAAAGCTATCGAAAAATGTTGATAATGGAAAGTCAATTTGAATCTGAGATGGATAATTATATATTTTTCAAAAATTTTAGATTCTTTATGATATGTGTTTTGGAATAAAAAATATTTCTAGTGCATGATAGCAGAGAGAAATATATAAACAATTTTTTATGTGTGAAAAGTGTTTGAAAATTATTTCTTCTTCTTCTAGAAAATAACTTAATGAATGAATATTATCCAAACGTAGATCTATATCAATCTCGAAGAAAATTTCGTTCAACATCATTCAAAAGATTAGAGAAAATAAGAAAGGATCGAACTTATTCTCAATTAAAATTTATTGAAAGAATTTCCCAACAGAATTTTTAATATATTAATTTCTTCTTTCGAAATTCTTTATACTTGATAAACACGAATAGATAATTATATCAGATGACGATGAACAAGTAAAAGTGTACATGAGGGTGAGAGAGATTTGTACATTAGTATACTCTCGTTTTCAGTATTTCTATCCATCTATATTTATAATATTTTTGTTTTCGATATCTTTTCTTTCAACCTTTTTCTATCATATTCGCACACATATCCTCTAGAGCGTAGCTTTTTATCAAAAATTTTCGTTTCTTTTTCAAAAAAGGTAACAAATACTACTTAGTTACAAATTCGTCTTTATTAAATCAAGGTTCTTTCTATACCATAGAAGATGAGGATGATTTGATGGTAATGAACATTGTCCAATATGTACAGCACGTGCAGTATATGAAAGTGCTTTCGAGTATTCACCCATCATGAAATGTATATTACCGATATTACCGTAAGAACTAGCCAAATCAGGATGATTCGGAGGAAGAGATTGTTGTTGAATTTCAAGAGCTTTTTCGTGAGATAATATTGCTTTCGAATACTCGCCCATTTCATCATAGACATTACCAATGTTGTTATAGGATGCAGCCAAATCCGGATGATTCAAAGAAAGTGATTGTTGTCGAATTGCAAGAGCCTTTTCATGAAATGAAAGAGCTTTTGAGTATTCATCCATGTCGTTATATACTAGACCAATATTATTGTAGGTAGAAGCCAAATCAGGATGATTCGAAGGTAGCAGTTTTCGCTTGATTTCAAGATCTTTTTCATAATACGAAAGTGCTTTCGAATAGTTGGCCATGTTGTAGTATACCAAACCGATGTTATTATAGGATTTAGCTAATTCAGAATGATATGTAGGTAGAATTTTTTTGTCGATTTCAAGGGCTTTTTTGTAATATGAAAGTGCTTTTAAGTATTCACCCATGTTTCGATATACAACACCGATATTACTATAGGATGCAGCCAAATCAGAATGATTTGAAGGAAGTGATTGTTGTCGAATTTCAAGAGCTTTTTCATGAAATGAAAGTGCTTTCGAATAATCACCCATGCTGAAATGGACCAATCCAATATTGTTATAGAGCTTCGCTAAATCAAAATGATTCAAAGAAAGATTTTCTTTGTTCATTTCAAGAATTTTCTCATAATACCAAAGTGCTTTTGAATATGCACCCATATTGTAATGCACCAAACCGATATTGATGTAGGGCTTAGCCAAATCAGGATGATTA
Organism: Macrotrachela quadricornifera; assembly: GCA_022393335.1. Classification (NCBI taxonomy): domain Eukaryota; kingdom Metazoa; phylum Rotifera; class Eurotatoria; order Philodinida; family Philodinidae; genus Macrotrachela; species Macrotrachela quadricornifera. The sequence goes on along the minus strand of JAJEKB010021681.1, from coordinate 701,308 downwards.
GAAGGAAGAGTTTTTTTGTAAATTTCAAGTGATAATTCATAGAATGTGATCGCATCTTTATATTCTCCTTGATCATACTTAATTAATCCAAGCATTTGATATATACGTTTTTTTTCATCTTCATCCAATATTTTAGTAAGCATAAATTGATAGATCTGCTGTGCTTGCTCCATTTGACCCAATTTGTACAGTAATCGTCCTAGTCTATCCCATGCTGTTGATCCTTCAATTTCGTTTCGTATTGAATCAGTAAGCAGACGAAGATCTTTATCGTCATCATTAGTGAGTGTCAAGTCAACCTGGAAGAGTCGACAATTTTTACCCATTGGTTTGATATCATGAATGCGAAAAATTGTGTGCATCGAGAAAAGAAATTCATCTTCTCTTTGATAATAGCTGACATCACTAATAGAGGCAAAGGGTACTGTTGATTTAGATGGATCAATAGTCATGACGAAAAGAATTCCTACTAATTTGGGATGACCAAGAGCTTTGCCGGCAAATTGAAGAGATATGTTACGGTTTTTAGTGGTAGATAAAAAGCTATTAAACGACATTATTCCATGTTTCGTCTTAATCATTTTCTCAAAATCTTTCTTGGACATACCTTGTCCACGATAAACGATGAATGGATTATTAAGATGTTGCCTACTAAATTGTTCAGAATGAAGCTGTTCGATGTGATGATGAAGATCATTGACAAAGAAACTCATTTTAATAATAATATCTACATTCATTGTAGATAGAGCACGATTCAACATTGGATATAAAAAGCATTCACAAGTATACCACCAAATCGGTGTTTTATGATGGTATTTTCGTTTCAAATTTTTAACATTAATTAGTTCTTGTTCATTATTGGCGAAAACTGTACAGCAATAATCGATAAATGCATTAATATGTTTTGTTTCGAATTCGATAGATAATAATATTTCCTTAAGAATTTGTGTATACATAAATGAATTGTCCAATTGATTCAAGTCTTGCTTGGATATATCGTCATTTGTGGCCACAAAACTGATGGGCGTAATATTTTGTTCAAATTCATACGAAGCTTGTTGAAGAGCTTCGCAGATAGGCGAGATCTCCGTAAATACTCCCTTGATTTTGGACCAATCTTTGGCCCATTGTTTATGTTGTTTTTTATTACTACAAAAAATAAAAACAGAGTTCACTTGAGACATATGATGAACACGAGGCATGGTATGCTGTCCAAGTGAACCTGAAATGATCATACAAATCTTTTCGTCTTTGATAGTTGTCATATATTGAATACATTGCTCATCATCAGCAAATACGTGAATGGTATTTATAACGTTTTGTAATTGTTTCAGCGTATTTCGATAATCAATGCTATTGTCATCAATGTTGTTGTCTAACCAAATTAGAAGAATATTATGAACAAGAGGAATACTAACTGTTTGATGCTGTGCAATGGTATCTTTTGAGATAGTAGTTGTTTGCTTTTCTAACTTTTCCTCATCAGATTTAGCTACTGATATTGATTTTTTATTGCCCATTAATTTTTATGTTGGTATTGTTGAAATGAAATCGTTGTATAAACGCTTGCGAGCGAAGGATAAGAGTATCTATTTTTAATAAAGTATCAACTTTGTTTTCAGATTTTTCCTTTCCTTTCGTAATATTTGTATTTTTCTATGATTATTGAAAGAGTGTACCTTATTTTTTGCTATTGAATATACTATTACGAAAGATAAGATGAAAGAATAATACAAGAAATATTTGTAAGTCACGAACGCAAAACGAAATTAAATGATAAAGCGACGTTATGGTTGACAAGAAACAAAACAGTCCATGAAAAAAGAATCATTCTCTTGATTTTGACAAGGAGAAAAGGGCTGTAGATTTTCTCGTTCTGTTATAAAACATATTCATCTCAAAAAAAACGAAAACGCGCAATGTTTATACTATTAAATATGATATAAATCGCACAACGTAACGACGTATCATAGATGAATACAGGGCGTCATTTCTTTCATTCTGCTGTCTTGTAAGCAGAAAATCCTGCACGATTGTTACATTACCTTGATTATATTTTTTAAGTAAGGTCAAATATAACAATATTTTCATATTGAATTATAATATATTATTTTATTTCGATCTATTATTTTTATAGTGCTCGTTTAAATATGTATCTATAGAAGAAAATCTTGAATATTTGCTGACGTCGTCCTCACCTATGCTTATCTCTGTAGTGTATTGATATTTAAACAGTGATACTTATGCTTTCTTGCCTCATAATTAATAATAAATGCGAATTTATAAAACAATTCATAAGAGCTATGCAACGTTTTGTAATAATGAGCAAGGGCGGTCATTATAGCTAAGTATATTTGTAACAAGTGAACGCCAAAGGTATAGTAAGGGGAGCTATTGCTATTATTATAGAAATTAAATAATTGAAATCAAGAAGAAAAGTTCCATCGCACATTATTTTCTGCCGTATTAATTATAAATTTCTTTCAAACGTGAATGTTTGAACTAGGCAATAATCTAACTATATAGAGATAAGCGGCGGACCAGCACTATAGAGTGGATGAAAAATATTTTTTCAGGAAGGTAATGCTATAATTTCAAATAGCAAGACTAATGAATTTTATATCAAATGAAACCTGGTGAAAAATGGAATATAGGAATCTAACCGGCCATTCATAATATGAGATTACAGAGGGTTTCGAATTTTAGATACATAATCGAATATTTCCATGAGTATTGAACGTTTAAAACATCATGATTTATTCTTTTGGCAGACTCTATTGAGTTTTATTCGGTGACCATATTGGTAAAAAAAGATTTTAAAACTTGAGTAATAAATAACAATACTGACCATCTGGGGCTGCTGTGGATGATCGAACTAAAATATTAAGGAGTATTTTCACATTAAAGTCCTTGTTTACTCATCAACTTTTAAAAATATTTTTACCAAAATGATCAACGAAGAGAGCTCCATAAAGTCTGATATGTTAATGGTTGAATACCCATGAAAATATTCCATTATGCATCTAAAATTCGAAACTATTCGTAATCTTGCAGCTCATGTTGATATTATAAATTAGAATTTCCATTGGCATTAATAAGATTTCTTCTTCTTTTCAAAGTATATAATCATAAATTTTTTTTCAGTTTCACTTAGTTTTGTTGTTATGTGAAGAACATAGTACAGTACACCCCAAACTGTAATTAGTTTATACTGTATTCCTAACTTTTTTTTTTTTATTTCTTTCTAACAAAAAACTGTTTCATAGACATAAAAAAAAATAGAAACCTAATTATAATTGTTGCAGAACTGCACAAAAGCTGACAAGAGTATGATTATGTTCTAGAAGAAAATAAAGCATGCTACAAATCGTAGCGAGTTATAGTCAAGTGAATTTTTTCAGGTATGAAATAATTCTTCTCTTATGAGTATGACGTTACGATAAACTTACGTAAGAATGTTTCATTCTTACATAAATAAGAAAAAAAAAAGAGGAAACGCTGCGAGTAGGATTTGAACCTACGCGGGGAAACCCCATCTGACTAGCAATCAGACGCCTTAGACCGCTCGGCCATACAAAATGTTCAAAAAATAAAAGCTTTTTAAAATATTCAATGTTGATTTGTACAATAATATTAATAACATTTTTTTTGAACAATCTACTCACAGCGATACCTTCTAGAAATGATGCATAATTGATGAATTCGAAACAGAAATTATCCATTCATACAGTATGATTTAACTAACTTTAACATTGTTTTACATTTGAATACTGTATTCTTCAAAATTGGATATAGAAAATAAGAGTGAATTTTATAGATTATTATTTTTTCCATACTACTGACGGTACAGCGCAAAAACGGCCATATACAGTCAAATACAGCAGCTTATTTTACTGAGTCTTGCTCGACGTTTTACGATCGTATCTTAATGAGTGTACGGCATAAATACGGTCATAAACGACGCAGACAGGGTGCTATGTACGGTGTGAATATGATCGAAAACCCTCGACTAAGATTCCAGTGAAATACGGCGTATGAACGGCACATTTGACTGTATACAGTGTCCAGATTTAATCACGTGAGACATAGAGAATCGAATGAAAAGAAGAGTAAGTTTGATCATGTAATATATAAATAATATCGCCAAATTGATCTTATCAAGACATAATAAACTAATATTTAATAGAAATGTAAGCAAATAAGCTAGATATTCACATAATGAACTGAGTCAATAATGATTACTGCTGCAGTTCATATATGTAAAATTAAAAAAGTTTTCATTTCAGATATCACCCTAAAACAAAAATAGTTGACAAGATGAAATTCACGAGATTTATTTTTAGCCATTATTGACATGTTCTAAGTTAAAAAAAATACTTGTACAATACTCATTTTTATGACATCTATTCTAGTAATTACATTAATAGCATAAAATAAATAAAGTGCTACATTGGTAAAATGAACAAATAATTTCCAAGTTTTTTATAAGAAAAAAAAAATCTTGTAATGCTTTATTAACTTTTGATCGTTATTTTTATCTAGATCAAAAGTGTGAAATTTTTTAGAAGATCATATTATAAAACTTGAAATATGTATCATATAAATTTTTCTTTAGAATTATTTAATGTCATTATTATAAAAGTCGCAACACTTATAATTATTGCAAGAGCCGCTCCAACTAAAACAGTCATACTACCAAGAGACCAATTATTATTTTCGATTTGTTCTTCTTCATTTCTTCTCTGTAGTTGTTGTTGATGTTCTTCTTTTATAATTTTTCTTTTTATACGTTGAATAAGATCTGTATTATTTGTTATTTTTTTAAGATTTTCTAAATCTGATGGATTTCGTGATCGTCGATATTGATTATTTTTTCTTTCAAGTTGAAGTAAAAGATTTTTTCTTTTGCGACAATGCATTTGATTATTATTAAGTAAATGACATAATTGTTCATTTAATTGATCAATAGCTTCACTAAATGAAACATTGACTGAATATTTACGAATAGAATCAAGTCCAATTGTTGACATTTGAACTAATTAAAAAATTAATTTATAGTGACTAATCCAACAAAAAATATTCTTGTTTTCTAAAAGTATTGATGAAATATGATGATTAAAATGACTTTTTTCCTTTCAACAAAAAATAACGAGATAAGAAATGCACTTTTCGTTTCTTTTACATTTTCTTTCAAAATAACCTTCATATAATACTGATGAGAAAGGTTCCAAATGTTTGCACGTTTATCACGTATTAGTAGAATAAAATTTATATACTTTTTTTTTGGAATGTATTGAGAATAGACAGAAAATTCTTGTATCGATTGCATCATATATCTAGAACATGCTATCGAAATATATTTATTTTATTTTATTACAAATGAAAGAAAAAAAAATACAAAGATTATTATTCAAATAGAGAGCATAGGTTTTATAATGAATATAGTAGAAAGAATTTATATAATATATGATTGATGGCATAGAACAGCTCAATAACTAATATATTACTTAATATATGAACAACAAATAGAGTATAATGCATAAAAAGAAAATAATTAACATATATACGTAATCTCTTGGTCATGGACATCTACAATATACGTTTGTTGATTGCATTGTCTGATTATTATCTATTCTTTTATTTCTTGTTTCGAGGTATACACACTATGCAGAAGAATATTTATTTTTAAACTTGTATATTACATCGTTTAGCTGTATATGATTTTATAAAAAAAATATAGTTGAATATAACTGTTTACTTTGAAAATAAACATAAATTAAAAATTTATAGAACACATATTTGCAACAATGAAATGAAATCTTTATCATATATTTAAGTATATATGACCTTAGCATTAAAACAAGATTTCAGTATGTTTTTTTTCCATATATCAATCATTGATGTAACTAAATAATAATAGTATCAACGGTACCATTAACTAACTTTAACAATTGAATTATGATTATGTCAATGTATATCTTCTTATCGACATTTTCCGATTTATTAAAAGAACATATCTTACATAAAAATGAGCTATTAAGACAACTAAAATATAGTATCACTAGTAATTGATATAATTTAATTGTATATATTTCAGTATAGATGATAACCTATATTTCACACAAACAAATCTATGTTGATAGATTTTTTTCTTTTCTTTCCTATCTATACTATTTTCTTTTCTCTATCATATAATGAGAAATGCCTCTATTGCTTTTGTGCTATATTTGATTTATTACTACTAACTTCTTTTTTGTACCAAAAGGATATATAAGCATTATTAATAAACAAAATCAAACGTTCAGTTGCATATATACATAAGACTTTTTTTTCTGTAACGAAGTGAAATTAAAGTAAGAATTATATTTAGTTGATATTGATATATTGATGATTTTATTTTAGAATGTCATTTAAGAATACAGAAACTCCTCGTTGTCCTCGTTGTGATCATGCAGCGTTTCATGCTGAATCAATTCCAGTTGCTGGAAAAATGTGGCATAAAATTTGTTTTCGATGTGGTAAAAGAAAAATTCGACTTTAAACTTAATGAATTATGTTTTTATTTTTGCTTAAAAATAAATTTAGGTCTTTGTAAGAAAATGTTAGAAATTACAACTTTAGCTGAACATGATGGAGATATATATTGTAAACAATGTTATACGCGAAAATTTGGTATTCGTGGTGTTGGTTTTGGTATAGGAGCTGGAGCACTTGGAATGGATACTGGTGAACGATTTGGAAATACACAATCTACATTGTATGTTTAGTTTTTATTTAATATATTTATATATTGTAAATTTTCTTATAGGAATAGACATAATTATCCACCAATGCCTCATCTTCCACCACCTAGTTAAAATATATAATCAATTGATATTCTTCTATGAATAGATTATGAATTTTTGTTTTTTCATGAATGATTATCATCATATTTTTCATGTTTAATCTATTCGATTAAAAATAAATAAAGATGTAGAATTAGCAATATAACTTTTTTTTAATATTTTTCTAATAATTTGATTTTGTAAGTAAGTATCAATTTTTTTTATACAAAATTGACAATGATCTATAAATTTATGAGAATTTTTATATTCGCAATTTTTCTCATTCTTTTCGAGAATGATACTGATATGTCAATGGCATCAAATTGTTCTTTGATATGTATAGCTTCATATAGAGATAATATTTAATGATAATTGCCGTTTAATTAGAATAAAAAAAATACATTAGTCTTACAACTATAGTATTAATCCTCAGGTACTATATTCATATAGAGATAAATAGCAAGTGTTTAATATAATTGAGATTTTACTAGTATTTGGTTAATAATTTGTGTTCGGATGTGCTACTTTCTTCTCATGTTACACATTCGTATCGACATGGATCTTTATGCTTTGTATTGTTGCTGAGTTGTGAGTGATATATTATAGAAAAAATATCTTTTGTTTTAATGGAATTTACAAAGATAACAATATTTAATGTTCTATCAAACTATATAGTTGATATAAATTTTATTCCTTTATTGAATGTCTATATTGTTAGACTTTCTGAAAAAAAGACCGTTATATTCACTGGAAAATTATCGTTTCAAATATAATTTAATTGAATACAATTTGATAAACAAATATGAATGCATTATGAATTGTTCTTGATTGATTCATTTTTCATGTAAAACTGAGGATAAGTCAAATCTGATGAATAATTAAACTCAATTTCATTATAGAATTTAGAAGAAACTAACCTGCGGCAATAATCCTCGCCTAATATTCAATAAAATGTGAAAAAAAAACTTTGTTGCATAACAAAAACGTAGATTAGAACTAAATGCAACGTTTAGTTTTATGAACTTCGGAGATTTAAACACTTGCTTTCCAATGAAATGACTACTTAATCATAGATAAAAAAAATTCAGAACAAAATTGACTGAACTAATTAATCTGTGAAATACAGCAGCATGTATGAAAAATAATATGTATCGAATAGATAACAATCCGAAAGCATAGCATCGAAAATTGAACTGTATTTTAATGTAAACATTCTATTTTATGGATATTAAGAAAATGGCATTCTACCAATCTCTCTACACTATATATTTGAGATAGTTGTTGTGGTATGCCAAGGAATGTTTCATCCTTTTAACTTGCTCTTTAGATATCTTTTCGAAATAAACAATAGGTATTGAATTGGTCTCCTTGGTTATTACCCCCTAATAAATTGTTGTAACTGCTGTATCTCTAGTCTGTGTTGAATATATTTGAACAACTAAGACTATGGAAGCCTAGTCTAATTTGAATATGTTCGGTGAAGTTTTACTTCGTTCCTCTCACTTTGATGTTATTAACGGTATTTTTTTATATGCTGTTGAAAAAACCTATGATGGAAACTGGCTGGACTAAAACATGGCAGCACATTTTTCTTCAATAGCTTTCTTATTTTATGATTTTAAACATTTATTATTAATATCGGTAACTATAGAAACTATTAAATGACAGATAATGATTTCAAAGTCATTAAAAGGATGATATATGCCATTGTTTTTGATAATCTCGACAACAGATGTCAGATCATGGATCACATTCTTTTGTTGACTTAGATTTTAATAATGACTTCTATCCAATATTGCAATCATATATGTCAGTTAGACAGTCACTAATAGTATCACATAGAATTCATTCATCGCTTAGAAACATTTTCAAATTTTTGAGAACTCGAAAAACTATCTCAAATCAAGCAATAACCAAGAAGACTAATTCAATACCTATTATTTACTTCGAAAAGATATCTAAAAAGTGAGTTAAAAAGATGAAACTTTCCTTAGAATATCACAACAACTACTTAGATTATATAGTGTAGAGAGATTGATGAAATGTTGTTTCCTTTAAATAGATATAGTGTAGTTCCGAGAACTTTTGGATCACCTTGTAGTTTCATAAAAAAAATTGACGTTTCTTTCTTATGACGCCATCTATTATCAATCCTCTATTTGTTCTTATAGTAATAAACTATGGATTGATTATTCTTGGATTCTAAAAAATATATTTTTAAGATAAGATAAATCAATAAGAATGAAAACTTGTATTGAGCATTTACCAATTGAATTATGGATTGAAATATTTTCGTATTTAGAAGCACATGATTTATTAAAATCTTTTGAAAATTTAAATCATTATTTTGATCAATTATTAACATCAGATTATCTTTTATTTAATGTTCGATTAGGAAAAAGTAATTGTAATCCATTAGAATATACTATTCAACCATATTGGTCTGATTCAATACTTAATCGTATTATTAGTCTTCAACCATTAAAAGAACATAAAACTAGTCATATTCCTGAATTTCTTCGATGGCATTGTACAAAACTTAAACAATTAAAATCTTTAACAATTAAATTACGTTCTCGAGAAATTCCAACAATATGTATTGTTTTACAACAACTTAATTCCCTTTATTATCTTTCTATAGAATCTATACCAAATAAAATATTATTCGATGCTATTCTTTCTGCACATACTATACGTCGATGTCAATTAGATTTTTTACAAGGAACAATATCAGGCAATTTTTATTCAGATAAAATTAGTAATATAGAAATACTTAATATTAAATTTCGAAATAATTTAAATGATTCAATTATTTATTTCTTATTAAGTCATATGCCGAAATTGAAAAGATTTGAAATGAATAGTTCAGAAATTTATTCTCATAATATTGAATGGTCATTTATTAAACCATTATTTATTCTTCCCGAACTTCAAACAATGAAAATTAATTGTTCATTAACTAGATCAGATTCGAAATGTTTTCAAAGTTTACATGAAATTATGCCTGTTTTAAAACATATTCATCTTAATATGAATTATAATTATTGTCATGAAGATCTTTTTAAAAATTTAATTTATCATTGGTGGCCAATTTTTCAAAAAATAAAACAATGTTATATAACTATTAAATGTGATAGCTATCAAACAAGATATAATGATCATATGCAAATAATTTTAGATAAATTTCAATCTATTTTACTTGCTATGAATGAACAATACAATGGATCTGTTAATGTCAAATGGACCGAAAATCCTTGTACAGTATTTAAAACTATTAACATTTCGATTTGTAAATCTTGTTGATTTTATTTTGTTAATAAATATGTATTCATGCTCAAGATAAGTCTAAGATTATTGTATATAAATATTTATTTTAATTATTCTTCATCGTCTTTTTGGTCATTTGCTAATAGCTACTTGAATACTGCTAAGATCAGATAAACCAGTTTGTAAATGATAGTGAGTGTACAAAATATAGCATCCTTACGAATAAAATACATAATAAGATCATCTCCCTCAAAAAATGTCGATTTTCATCAAAAGTTTCAAAATTAAGATAAATACATGGAAGGATAGGCCGTCCTTTAGTCTTTCATAAACACTATTGTTTTTACTTCGACATCCCATGTTTGATCAAAATTTTCGATGATTTTTGTTAATCTCTACCGAATATGACTGTTTGATCTTTTGTCCAAGATTTCTTGGTTCAGGCTTTTTCAATATATTTAAATTTTTTTTCGTTAGTCAGGATTCAGAGCATGACGTTATTCTTTTGTTAATTATGTCTTATCTTTGATTATATATGCAGATATTTATGCAACTAGACACCTATTTGTGACGCATGTTTTGAGCCATTGAAGCTATGATCTCGTTTTTTCGCTAAAACAGTAAGAATTTTAAAAAAAGACAAAACTTGGACAGAAAAGGATCTCTTTTTGACCCTTGTTTGATTCGTATTTTTGACAATCGTCAGAATATCGAGCTTAAAATGTTACCACAGCTACCTTACTTCAACCCATTTGAATGTATCCGAGCCGAGATCAATTTCTAAGGAGGATGACTTTAAAAAATCGTGTTCATTTATGTAAGACGCATTGTTATCGATTTAAGAATAATAAAACTATAAAGACAATACTTTTCCCTTAAACAATGACTCAATTGACATAGATCCAATAATATTATCGTATTGTGTGCTATTTAGATAGAGCTGTAGTAACTCTATTTAACTATACAAAACAGCCAAGTTCCCTGCTGTATACAAAAATCATAGAATTCGTTTCTTTGATTAGTTCAGCTATTGCCAAATTTCTTATTCTGTATGTTATATCATTTTATACCTTTAGTTTACCAACTACATGAGATCTGAATACCAAATACAGAGCATAAAATCTGTTTTACTGTATAAATACCTCTTTCATTCTAGACAACAGATAGAAATATGCATTCAAATTGGATTGAAATTGAAAACTACTATTCATTAAGAAAGAAAAAAATTGTTTTTTTTTTGTTTTAGTTTGTAGTATATATTTGATAACCATATTTGTCTGTAATACATTGAATACGATTAAAACATGGATGAATTTGTCGTATTAATTCAATACTTGTTATGTCATCAGATGGTGCATTATCAATATGACAATCAAATTGGCGTAAATAAAATAATTGACGTGAAATAGTTTGAACTAAATGAATAAATGGAACATCACAATAAAAATTTAATCTAATTTTTTGAAGATTTGGCATTAATGTAAGAAAAGTAGGAATGTGGCTAAAATTTAATACACTAAAAGGATCCGACAGCTTAAAATGTTTCAAAGGATGATTTACAATTGATGGCGGTGAAGCGAAAATATAATAGTGAGCTTCTTCAAAACACACATGAAGAGTAGAAAGATTTGGAGTTGAAGCAAGAATATATTGAATTATGCTTGGTGAGGTACAATAAACAAATATTGAACGAAGAAAATATGATTTTGGCCATTCCGAACCTAATAGAGGGAGAAAACTTAAATTAACATAATGAAGTGATGATAATTCTTGAGAAAATATTCGCCGAATTAGAGAAGGTGCAGTGTAACGTGAAATATCTTTTGAAATTGAAAGACGAATAAGATTAGGCATAAATTTTGATTGAATTTTATCCAATTGATTATTTGTTAAGTCATATAAGATTAATGAATTCAAATGAGGAAATTGAGTGAAATCTATATTGAGACAAGTATCAATTACTAATCGTTTTATTTTAGAACCAAATAATGAAATTAATTTTGATTCATCTTTCTCAATCGTAAGAGAAAGATTTTCTAATGATTGCAGAAGTTGATTTAATCGCTGATTAAGATTCCAAAAACCATGAAATAGATCTCGAGTATCAAGATATTCAAAAATATCAAGAAATATTTCATTTGGAATATGTTCTAGTTTAGTATACATATCTAAATTGAAAAAAAAATTTCTATTGGCAAAAAAAATTATTTTTATAATATTGATATGTTCAATATATATAATATAGAATATAAAAGAATTTTTAATGAATTATAATTTCACGGGTTGGTGAATTTCATCACATCAGCGTCCATCATAAAAGCACACTGTGAGACTCTTGATGTAAGTAACAGCGTGGTTGTAGGTGCTGGATACGTATTGGCCTGCTACTGGACATTCTTCTCAATGCATGGATCCATGAAGTGTATTTCTAACCCATTTTCATCCCTATCCACACCCAGATTTACACTCACGTTGCCACCAAAGTCCCACAAAAACCTTATTCCTGTCTATGGCTTCATACACAACGACGTCCACACTCACATTTCCGTTTATTACCTCACCTACACCCTCACCCGCACTAAAACTCTCACGATGTAATTTGCCATGATGGACGTTCGTCTGCTGATTATTCCTAGTGCTGAACATTCCGTACTGAAAATTCCGGTTCCAAAATACTATGTTATGTATGTAGATCAAAGCCTTTGGTCCCGTACTGTTATATCGTACATATTGTTATAGTCTATGTAGCCATATATCTCTTTATTGTCTTACATCTTTCAGGGTCTATGAATATCCTATAAGACAGACCTTGAGGATTCATGCGTGTCCTCATATAATACTCCTTGAGAATCTATTGATACCTCCATATAATAGCCCTTGGTGCTTTTTCCTTATAGTCTAATGTGACCATTAATTCTTGAACTGACACAGACAGACACTGAATATTATATATATAGATGATAGAAACAACATTTTCGAAATAATCTTCAATTTAATTGCAATTTATGTTTTAAAATGTTTTTAATCTACATATTAATATTATTTTATAAGCAAACGATTTTGGATTCTGTTTGTTTTCTATTATCTCATCTATTCAAATCATAAAACTGTAGAGTTAAGAATTATTTCGACAAGACATCATTTTATACTTGTAAATTTTGTCATTCTCTTGTTACCTACCTTCACGATGTCAGTTTGCACGTTCTATTTTTTCGTAGTTTTGAGAACACATTTGCTCTTCCTATCGCAGCAATGATTACTTGGTCTGCGTGTTGTTTTTTTTCTTTCACATGTAAGGAAAGAAAAGAAAAAGAAAATAAAGCAGTCATAGGATTGATAAACAGTTTTTTGATAGAACAGCAAAAATTTTCAATGAATGACGAAAGAACAGTCAAGTTTGATAACATTAAAATGTGCATAGAAAAATTTCAAATCTATTGCGAACATATTCTTGAACTTAATTATAATAGATTAGAATATTCTATCATCTGAGTTACAATAATTGTTAGAGAAACTATAATCGAATTAATCATGATGTACTAGAATATTCCTACAAGCAAATCTTTGCTATCAATATCCATTATAGCTTGTACCAATAAGAAAATGAAATGGTATCGTACATAAAGTATTGCTATCTTAAGGTTCACGATATTCTGTAATATGTTGTTGAGTAAGATCGTGTATGATACCTAACTAACCAATTTTTAATTAACCTTAGTACCACCAAGTAGAGTCATTCAATGTTTTAGTTTCGAAAAATATTTGGCATTTTCACTATTCAAAATTTAAAATTGACTATAAAAATACAACTCATCTTCCTCTGTTATGTCAATTATGAGTAATCGATATGGTATCATAACTTTATCAGCTAACAGAATTTTAATATTTAAGCCAATCCAAAAGTTCTTTCATCCTTATCTTATTTTCATTTTTATTAGGTGGCAAAGAAAACGGCGTCTTACTTTTCTATGGTATTATAATAATAAAATTTTGATAAGAACTGTTTTAGTGTAAAATTTAACTATCGGTTACGATAAATTATATGTCCACGCTTTATATTTCAATTTTGAATCACTTAATATATTGTATTAAAAAACAAAATATATCACGAGATTCAGCGTGAAAAGCTCTACAATGTAAGTCATACAGCTTATTTTATATACTAGATAAGAAACAATAAATTTCCCTTCGTATAGAAAAAAAATGAATTTTTCGGGACAGTTGTAGAGAATTTTGCTTCTTTTTAAATAAAACATATCAGGTGGTAAAACTGAAATAAGAAAAAACGAATTCATCTTGTACCAAAACAAATCTCGTTTTCACATAGTCAAAATTTTGTGTATTTTGAAAAAAAAAGTATAATCATAAAATAAGTGAGCTTGTGTAAATTATAGCGCTCTCCACGCTACATCTTTTGGTATGTTATGGTTTTTGATACAACGTATTAAGTGATTAAAAATTGGAATGCAAAGCAGGGACATATAATCTATCTTAATCGATAGTTAAATTTTACACTATAACAGTTCTTATTTAAATTTTATTATTACAATATCAGTTAAAGAGTGATTAAATAGGATAGAAAAATATAGCGTCATTAATTCTCTATCACCTAACAAAAAAAATGTATTTAAACTTTATATTAGGAAAACAAGATAGTGACAAAACGGAGCTTTTCAATTGATCTAAGTGTAATAATGAAGATATAAAGCCAGATGAATTGTTATTCTGTATTTCTTTCAGTTTTGTTATTAAAATGCATTAGATTCGATTTAAAAAGAATGTATAACATCCACGAAGGTTTTCTAATAATGGATATTCGGTTCGATCTAAATTCTAGAGAGATCCAAAAAGATCATTAGATAGACAATTTAAAAGTTCTGTAAATGAGTTTTTATCCCAGAGTTGAATCTTGTGAAACTATTCACTTTCTTTTTTAATGAAAAAATATCACAAAATGAATATCACATGATTTCTTTTCTTTTACAATATTTAAAAAAACAGATCACATTTTCAAGCAAGATGAATAATCCATTTGTTGCTATCTTGATCTTTGGTACATGATCGAACTTTACAAAAATAATGTGGTTTAACAAGAATTTCTTCTTCATCAAAATTAGAATAAGGTGTCATATCAAAACCTTCATATTGGCTTATCTTTATCACAAATAATACATTACCATGTTCTTCTGCTTTTCGTTGATCTCGACTTGTTGAAGTAAATGCTGGAAATTCGATCCAAGAACGTTGTTTACTTTTTTTCTTAGCTTGTTGTTCAAATTGTTCAATTAAATTCATAGGCAAATTTGTTCCTCGATATACAATATTGATTTTTTCTTCAAGTTTTTGATTTTCATATCCATCCCATAGAAGAATTGCAAATGGTCCTAATGTTGGTACATGTTCTCGCCAAGCCTTATTTATGCCAAAGTCAGCTGATAATCGCATATATTCATTTAGTTTGACATAGAGAAAGGATTCTTTACAATAAAGCCATGCACAACATTCCCATACTTCTTTTCGATTTTCTTGATATTGTCGAAGATAACCGGCCATCTCTTCTCCAACATCTTTCTTGCCTACTAATGCACCTTCACTGATTAAACCTTGAGCAGCTTTTTCCACTAGCATTTGACGCTTGTCAGAAGTTATAGTTTCACCAAAAATAATATTAAAATGATTAAAAGAATCTTCAATAAATAGCGATCTGAATTTTGTCTCACGAGAATCCACAAATGGACGAAGTGGTATAAGCGGATCAGTAAAGAAACGTTCTTCTCTTACTTTTTGTTCATCAATAGTTTCATTGATCATTATTCGTCTTATTGGACGTTGTTTTTGTAAATTAGTATTGGAAGTTTGTATCATACGTAGAAGATCTATATGATATGCATCAAGTAGAACAGTTTCTTTACCTTTTTGATAGGCTTCTTCAATTTTTCTTGTCTCAAGATCAGTATAACATTTCCAAGTTAAGGGATCTACTCTAGAACGCCATTGCCATTTATAAGACATGACTATGAAGTTTTATCTCTGAATATATTTTTATATATGATATCAATTTTTCCGCATAGAAAGTATACTAAGAAGGATGATGAAATTGATAACTTATCTTTTTTCTTTGTTATTTTCGTTTTTCTTGTATGATATAATGAAGCAAGGCGTTGGAATAAAGTAGAGAAAAGAAAGACGAAATACGTTAATACTATTGTTATAAGCACATGCGTACACACATAACAGCATCGTTTTTTTTTCTTTGCTATTTTCGTTTTTCTTGTATGATATGATCGAGCAAGACGTCGGAATAGAATAGAGGAAACAAAAGAAGAGATACGTTAATACTATATTTATAAGCCTATGTGTGCACACATAACAGCATCTTCTTTTTCTTTACTTTTTCTCTTTCGTACATGTCAGCAATGAAACCATGCAGTAGTGAGATAATTAAGAATAAAGTAAGCATATTTTTTTTTAGTATTTTTTGGTCCTTAAAAGGACTAGTCTGCATACTATCAATCTGGTACAGTTTGAATTGACCTAGTACAGATTATTTTAATATCATACCAATTATATGGTTTGTCCGCCTATGAGCATATAAATTCAGAGCACATACAATGCGCCATCTTATCCTTTAAATTATACAAAATAGATTAAATTCTTGTGTAGCTATCTAAGCAAACATATCAATACATCCTACTACTTTTGCTTGTGAGACTACTACAGTAATTGTTCTGTCTTTTAAGTTATCCTACTCTTATTTTATCGCAAATGGACCAAACAGAGAGTAGAACAAATATTTATGGCTGTACCAGGAATAAAATCTATCTCCGTTTATTTTGAAGAGTAAAACAGTGATTACTCTTCTTTTTCATCTTTTTTTCTTATGTGAAAAGCATAATAGGACATAAAAATTGTATTGTCCTTTTTGTACATAATAAAACGATTGATATAAAACAGTTCTCTAATTCACTTATTGGTCAATAATGAACTAATTAATTGCTATTCAAGCAAGTCGTTCATTCAATCTATCTCACTTTCCCTCTGTTTAATGAAAAAAAACATAAATCGAATTAGCCAGATAGAACGATGATACATTTCTCTTCCTCATCTTTATCTTTGTTACTTGCAAAACATAAAAGAAAAAAAAGTATTGCGCGTTTAATCAAATTTATTGGTTTTAAGACGGACTGTTTGCATTCTCTGTAGATTAACAAAATTTTTTTTGTTAAACAAGTATGTTGATAACAATGGTTGATCAATACTTACAAACAGAGAGATATAGACGTTAAAATTTTTACTCTGAATTAAACAATAGGTGTGCATAAAACATCGAGAATTCCAGATAATGCTGCAAAAAAGAATACTGAAAGGAGTTGGATGAGATAATTTTTCTCCTTCAGATAATAGACTATTCAGGAAATGTTCCTATAGATTTTCTTATTAGGCAGAAGATACTTTATCAAAAACTTTTCAAAATAGGCGAATTTTCATTTGCTTTTTAGATTATCTTCAAAGTATGTTTTAAAAAGTTCTTCAATAAGCTACGAAAATCAAAGTCTCTCTAAAAAAGAAGTTTGAAATGTTATAAAAGTAATCTTTTAAGAAAAATAATCATAATTGAGAGCTACTTGATAGTTTTTCCGACTAACAATACAAATTCCATTTCAGAATTCGATTCAATATAAGATGGGCGCTTTTTCAAGGGAGATTCTTTAACTATTCTCCCGATTAAAAACTTCTATACACCTTTGAACAAATTACTATAAATTCGAACGAAGATGATATTGGCGTAACATTTTTGGACTATTTTCTTTTTTGAATAAAGTCTCCTTCGTCATGTCTCGAGTGTCGAAAGAAAAAGGCGCGAAACCAAAGAAAGTATGTTGTAAACCATTATTATAATTTCGGATAAATAGCAAATAAAGAATACAGAGAAGTCTCTGTTCATTCTGCTTTTCTTTGTTTAATTTACGTGGCCGGAAAGGAGAGCTGGGCAAGTCATTAGTTTACCCCCAGTTAATAGATATCTACTAACAATGGAGCCGATGAAACGAGCACAAATTCTAGTAATGATAGAATGCAAGAGAAAAAGATCTTCTTGTCTATGTAGGCATAGGTATAGAAAGTACCACGACTTTTCCACAATAATGAAACTTTAAAAAAAGAGCTAATATTGCTCTTTCTTCATGAACAAAGGTGTACGCATCCTGAAGTTTTTACATAATTCTTACTTTAAATGAACAAAATTTTCGACAATTTTTTACCCAATAAAAGTTAGTGCTGCACAAGTTGTTACAGTTGACTTGAGAATATTAATGTAATTTTTAACTTATGACATTTATTCAAGAAAATATGAGAGTATTTAACCAAGAAAGAAACGGAAAGAAGATGGTCAATTCCTGCTTATACAGTAAAATATAATTGGGAAAAAAGATGACATCATGCAAATTTTTTCCAATTTGGAAATAACAAACTTTTAAATATGATTGAGAAATATATCAGACAATAAGAAAGAAGAAAATGGTAGGAAAGGAAAGTGAGGAAGAAAGAAAAGAAAGAATGGAAAATATCATATTTTACACATGTAATCTACGTAGTGAATGAATATCCTATTCGTTCACTTATAAAAATTTCGACAGAAAAAGCGTTGAGAGATAAACCAATGAACGAAATGAGAAAAAAAATTCTCACCTCTCCGAACAATGTTCACTGATAATGTCATGGCTTCTGGGAGAAGAAGCAAGAGACTATACTGCATCCTTTTTTGTATTATCGCTTGCTATATCGTGTTGTATAATGTAGGAGTATTACCAGTTTAGATGAAACAATAACTGTTTCAAAAGTAGAATAGTAATATATAAGAAGTTAGCTGCGATTATAAAAAAATGTCTACGTAACGCGACATTTGTCTGATTAGCTTTTGAAAATTTTTTTTTCGAGTTGGTTAGATCTCAGTTGGCTACAATACACAGTTTATAGCGATGATTATGAATCTGACATTTATTTTCAAAATCGAACTAGGTTTTTCTAGAAAAACTCATGGTTTAAACTTTTCAAAAACCGTATTTTCAATTTTCTATACAAATGTACTCTTTTGATTATTCATTGGATAGAATTTTTCTTTAGAAACTCAAACTTAAGCAAGACTAGACTATCAAAGAAAAAGGATTCTTTTATGTCATGGTATTACACAATCAAAAAGCTTTCTATATACTCGAGATTTCAAGAAATACTATCCGTTTTTGTAACTCAAATAGAGTATAATGAGATGTGTCGAATAACGTTTGAATGAACTTCTTACCTGTTATAGTCTCTGAGATAATTGATGAACAGTGTGCAAAAACGTCACAACGTTACGTTTGGACAAGCCCTCTAATAACACCACTAATGTAATCAAATAGTATTCTCAAAAGTAAATAAAAATTCAAGAATAAATTGATATCCGTCGGCTAAAATGGCAAAAAAATCAATATAATATATTGTGATAAACGAAGGCTCACGTGGTGTCAGTTTATATGGCAGGAGTGTGATACTTACAAAGTGAGAGAGACGAATGAAAACATACTCATTTTATTACTTTTTTTTCTCTTTTATCTCGCTATTGCTTGCCTTCATTGTTGGTGTGTGCAGGAGGGAAAGAGAAGAATTAAAAGTTAAAAAAAAGAAAAAAGAAATGACAGTACCTGTATACGCATGCGCATACAAATGTAGCATTTTCATGTACAATCATGTTTTCTTTCTTCATTTTTGTTGGGAATCAAACTTTTTTTTCCAAAAATGATAGACTATCGGAAGGACATTTTCATGAAACTCCTGCTGACATGACTTACTCATCATGCTAATTTCATATATGCAACTCATTTTATGCAAAAAGTAGTGCTTTTGAAATCAATTTTTTAATATGTATTTGATGTTCTTCGACTTGTACATGTTTATTTTCATAAATATCATTGATAATAGTCGTATGAATATGATTTATTCGAAGATTTTTTTCAATTTTTTTAATTTACAATTTGGATAAAAATTACTCGAGTTTTATTGTGAGTTTCTCAAAAGGTTCATAAACTATAGAGAATCAGACATTCATATCCTAAAGTATTCAATTGTGCAACGAGAGCAGGACCTTACAAAAATTTCTCAATAAAAATATTTATATACATTGAGAAACATATTGAATCAGAAAGGACAATAAATGTCCAGCAGTTAGTTACATGATATTAGCTTAGTTTTACTGACTTGTTATATATTATTTTTTATTCCAAGAACTCTCACGAGAAAATTGATTTCAGTCAATAAACAGTTACGTAATTACAGACAATGCGAACGTAAAAATGGCTTTATCTCATATTGAATTTATATTTCATATTAACAATGACACGTAGGCCGTTTTGGTATGGCAGAAAGCGAAAGATTTTTCAACCATCTAATCGACTTAAAAATTAGTTTTGATAATATTTATAATTTATGTAAATAAATATGTTCAATTAATAATAGTACACAAATTATGTTGAAGTTTAAAAAAATATATATACATTTCATTAATTAAGCTAATATCAATCTATCGTTATACTAAGAGCTATCTATCTACTTCTCAAAGACGTTATTTTGTCATTATGAGAACCGTAAAACTAGTTTCGTGAAAGACTTTATTTATACACAAGCATATATAGTCTCATGATATTTGCTATTTAGAACTTCGCATTTTATCGTTTTGAAAAATTTATTTTCATATACTTTCACCTTCTGATACAAACGCTAGTTGGCCTTTTCAGCATGTGCTAGCAATGCTTTTTCTTTTTTCTTATTTGTACCACTACATGAGCGGTCCTCTTTTAGTGGCTGATAATTTCTATACCAAGATTTTTCTTGTAGAACGTTTGTTGCAAAATAACACCTATCTTATTGAGACATTAAGAGGTAATCGTCCTGGATCATAAAATCGCATTGTTTTAGAAAGTACTTAAGTGTGGTGAAGTTTATGAATTTCAGAGCTAAAACAGTATAAAGTTGTTCAAGTGAAAGGATAAAAGAGACATTTTTACGGTATTGATCAATTCATTGTATTCAGCAACTGCCATATTCCTGGAAAACTAATAAATTAAATAAGCTCATTATCAATCCACAAATTGTACTCGGTTATAATGAACAAAATAAGGTATAGATATATCAGATCAGCTTCCAGTATACTATATATGTCTTAGACAATCTATAAATTGGTATCAAAAAGTAGCATTTGAACTAATATTTAGAACAGCAAGAATTAATGCGTATTAAATTCCCAAGAAAAACTATGAACATAAACGGCATGATCATTCTTTAATTTCGTGAAAGTTTTATACATTCTTTACTTGTTGGTGTGTCACTCGAAATCCTGAAATATGATCCGAGATAAAAGTTACACTGTGCTGATTGCTATAAGAAAAATAATCAATAACAATTAAGAGAAACGAGTCGTAGGACACCAAAGAAAACAGAAACCTTCTGTTTTGATTGTGACAATCTTTTTTTGGTCTTGATTGTCCTCACTGCCTCAAATGTGTTACCATATATTGACTACTGATACTAATCAATCATTTTTAAATATAACTTCAACATTTTATTCAGAACTCGAACAAGTAATATATTTATGAAATATTGCAGATAAATGAGTCCATTACAATTATTCATTATACAAGATCAAACTTTTTCGTTTTAATTTTAATAATTTTATTATAAAATGACTTTAAACAGAATTTTATAGAGAATTTATTTTATTCAAGAATAAATTGACAACAAAATTATAATGTTAATTGTTTTTATTTATATAAATTAATTATTCATTTGAAAACGACGAAATTCATCAACGGAATTTTGATCTTTTCGATAATGACGACATTGTTGTTGTCGATATTCACTAGTTTGTAATTTATAAAAATATTGTAATTTAAATCGTCGAATAAATCGACGAAATTCATTTCGAAATGCTTTACCAGATAAACAATAAATATAAAAATTTAAAGAACAATTAATTAAAACTGCCAATGAAACCCACCATGCTTCATGTGCTTCAATAAACATAATATGTCCAACAATATGAGAAAAAATTGATATAAGAAAAAGAAAAGAATGAAAAATAAGAACAATATTCATCCATGATGTTGTTGCTGATTGTATTTTACGTGTTTGATTATTATGAGTTAAATGTAAACGACGATAAGTTGAAATAATATGATAGATTATATAACTATTAAGTAGTAGTATTACTCCAGTTGGAATTAGTTCTGAAAAAAGACAACGTATTGTATAATGATTCATACCAAAATGTATTTCATGAAAATATTTTTGCCATTCAATAGATGCATGACGATCAATTCCACAATATATTTTACTCATATTTATCGTTTCATTCCTATAATAAGAAATAAAATTAAATAAGAAATTTTTCTTCTTTATAATATTTCAGATACTTTACTTAATTTATTAAAAGTGTTATTCTACTATTATCTAATTTTAAGTTCTTTTTAAAAAATTCTAGTCATAGAAAACATTATTTTTGTTTACATACTCAAAGATTTGTGGACGAAACATATAAACAGGTGGTACAATAACCCAACCAATAATGATAATAATAATCATAATTGGAATGATATATTTCAGTTTATATAATTTCCAGTAATTAAGAAATAATCGTAATCTTTTTGAAACACATACTAATCGTTCAAACATCCAAAATGATGTTATCCAAGACGAAATAACTCGAAATGAAAATGAACATTCATATAATTTACAAGCCCACCATATATGTCCGACTAATTTAACTAGAATATATCGTGATGTTGAATGAACAATAGAAGCATATCGTATAACACAAAGAAGATTTATTATAGAACTACAAGTAGCTAAATAAACATAAATTGATGATATTCTCCAAGAACGACGTGATGAAGAAAATATAAAAAGCCCTAATACATTTCCAATAACACCTAAAATGAATAGAATACTACACAAAATATCGATTAGTCGTGTTTGAAGACTAAGAATATCAACTTTATAAAATAGTAAAGATACACGTTGATCATTTGACATTGTACTTTAATAATTCTAAAAATATAATTAATAACTCTTCATACTAAATTATAGTAATCATTTATCTTGTTTTTTTTGAAGAAAAAAAAATGCCTAAATCTTACTTGTCAATCTTGAAAAAGAAATTTATCTGTATAATCGAGTCGGTGATCAATGAATACTTTATCAATTTGCAAGCTAGATATGTTCTTTTATAGTCTCATATAATCTTCTTATATCTTTAATACCATTGTCTTCAAGAAAATACTTATTTAGGTCGTTTAGCACACTTTCATTAAGTATTAATGTCAAACAATTTCATCATTATTTTCGTCTTACAGTTTGCCTAGTATGTTATGTCAAAGTCGAGAATAAGGCAGTATTAAACTTTCGTTTTCTTGATTAAATTTACATTGTCGAATATCCGTTATTTTTATGCGAATGTCAAGGTTAAAACATTGAACACATCAAGTCTATATGTTACTTTCACTAGGAATTATTGTTATTTTATTAAAAAAGATCTATAAATATGTTTACAATAGCAACTGAAATAGGGTAGAAATATATAATTTCTATTTATGTATGGTACTACTATGTAATAGCAGATATTCACTAGTATTTATATTAATTCTATCGAGTCTCTGAAGGAGTCTTAATAGACAAAAATCCAGCTTTTAAGAACGAAAATTTTTATCAACATAAGATGAATATTATACTTACTCAACTCCTATCGGTGTTAGAATGATATGATACTTCTCTAGCGCATGAATATATTCGATACTTTCAGATAAAGATTCTCATGTTTTTATTATAAAGAAATACTATTTATAGAGACATGGATAATTTATAAATGAAAGTAGAACGATATTCAATAGTGCATGTAATATTTTGATGGATTCTTTATGTTATTATGTAAAGTCGATATGCATATAATTAATTTAGCCTTCGAGAATGGATTTTCTTCTGCTTCAAAAAGGGGTTTTCTTATCATTTTCGTTTGTTTTATTTAGCTCAAATGATCACATAAAATCTTGTGATCATAAAAAGAATTAATTTTCTCTTCTTTTTAACAGAATACTAATTTACAACGGAAGTATTCAATATTGCATCTAACATCGAGTTCTTTTACATTACATTAAGCACAGCTTCGTGTTCCTTTCATAAATAAATAAATTACATTGTCAAAACAAAGACCAATACAATTTGTTAATGACAGTAGAAATATCTATATATGAAAGTCCGATAGAGAGTAGAATATTCTCGTCAGATAGGAATCAAACGAAAAGAGAGAAATGACAACATCACTGAACAGTAGTAGACAGAATAGAAAACAAGTGAAAAGAATCTATTTGAAAGAAAGAAGGAATATATTATGACTGATAGAATCATCTATAGCCCTTATAAGTTTACTAGTTTAATGCAAACAAAATAGTATTTCTTTCACTGTTAAACCGATGAAACAAAATTTGTCTTATCTTTCTCAAACACTTAATTGAATACTTCTAAAAAAAGCAAAATAACTCAAATTATATCTCTAATATTTTATGCTATTTATAGTATAGATAAAGTGTCTCAAGAGTTTCTGCTATTCGTCTAGAATGAAACTATAATGGTCTTATCAAATTTAATAATTCTAACTAATTTTATGATTGTTTGATAATAACACTATCCAGAAAGTATTGAAAAAAATGTATGATGTAAAAATCTCATTTTGTATGAATACAACAGCCAATTCTATCGAAAATAAATATTAATCATATGACATAGTTATTTTTATTTATTTTTTTTATTATATTTAAAATATAATAGAATTCATTGCAATATTTTAAATTTATAAATACAATTTTTATTTTTTAGATAATTAAAAAAAAAGAAAATGATAATATTAATAAAATATTTAATAAAAATGAGCTTTCATTTTACTAAAAGAATCGTAAGCATTATGTCCTTTTCACCTTTTTATCAAGAAAAAAGGAAAAATATAGACTGTAATAAGGTTGTTGCGTGCATTTTGTATCAAACAGCTTTCATTAATAAGTCTTTCTTTTAAGCAAACGAAAAATGATATTTATCTTCAAATCAATTTAAAAAACATGTTGTAAATCTTTTTAAAGTTCTTCTATTACAATGACAAGAGGATTATCAAGGCTATAATTATGAAAAGAACTCGAGTTACAAAGGTTAAACAGGATAGCATTTTGACATTCTTAAATAAAAAAAAATATTCTTTTATTGTTCATTGGATTTGCTCGAACATTCAATACTACTGAAAACTATGAAAGAGATCATTGCATATAAATAAAAAGGAATACATGCGAAAGATTATGAGTATCAACTCGAATGTATAAAAAGCAAATTGTTGCATAACAAAACAATCTGTAGAATTATTCCTAATATTGAATAATGAAGGCATATGAGAATGACATAAATAAGGGTTTGAGTCCGAAACATTACCACAGTTTGTTCTACCTGTCTATACTCTAAATTTTTTATTTGGTCTATTTATATGACAAGATGAAGATACTGTTGTATAGGAATAAGATTATATTGGATAGTATAATATAACAAAATCATAATTAAAATTAGAAGCATCCTATTAATGACAATCATCAGTAGAAATATTCATCGAAAAATCATGCTTATTGTTTTTTATTATTAAAGAAATATCTGATTATAAACAAATTGAATTCCATAATTACTTGAAAAAAATAGTCTTTTTTTAAAGATTATTCTCAATTATTCGTTATTGAATCATATTTATATTAGAAATCGAGAGACTATCAATTGAGGTGAAAGTCAATGGTATAAGTTTATCTGAATTAGACGATAATAGTTTGATTCCAATTAACTATTTAAAATATTGGAACAAATTGCGTGAAATCATTAATAGTTTCATATAATATTACATCAAATGCATGAACAATTTACATTTATTTGCTAAATGTTTTAATACAAATTAATCTCGATACAATTCATATGTATTGGTCCTGTAAATTTCGACACTTTGAAAATAGTAGCACAGAATTTTGCTTTTTTCAGAATATACTAAGTAGTGATAAAATGAAATGCGAAAGTGCGTCATCAGTTTTAAAAAAATCGGATGCTCTATACATTTGCTTATATTATTGTTATTAAAAGAGACTATGCTAACTGATATTATGCTATTTAAAAAGCTAACACAAGTGCTTAAAACTTAGATAAACACGTTCAATTAAGAGCCATCCTCTATCTATATATAAACTAATTTTTGTCAACGCTCAGAACTTATGAGACAGTTTTTAGAAAACATCTCACTTATATTCTAAATTACTTCTACATAATTTGGACTACTTTCATACCTTGATGTACTTTTCGACTTGAAGGAGACTTATTCGCCCTAGACTGAGCCGCCCTATAAAGCTTACTTTTATTGAATACACTTATCACAGTATAGAGTCCAATATCAAAAAACAAAGTATTTTACTCTTCAATAGGGATGCACCAATTCCAATTCCAGTCAATTCCAATTCCAATTCTTTACTTGGAATTGACTGGAATTGACTAGAATTGGAATTGGAATTGACCGGAATTGACTGGAATTGGAATTGGAA